>OY735232.1:44509028-44534028 GCA_963457665.1 Thysanoteuthis rhombus | reverse complement strand
TATATATATATACATATATTATTATTATCATTATGATTATTATTATTTTTATTTTTATTATTATTATCATTTTATCCAAAAATTTCCTGCACAGTTTAAAAACGCTTTTTTCACCGTCCGACTATTATTTATTAGATTTGTCAAGCCTGAACTTAGTTACATTCGTACAATAATACTGTAACCATCATACATTAAAAAACATACCTATCAGGACTGTGCTATTAAATATATATATATATATATATATATATATATATATATATATATATATATATATATATATATATATATATATATATATATATATAGTTGACAGATGGGCAGAAAGATAAATAGGTACATAGATACGTTCATGCTTCAACGTCTCCGTAGCTCTATGATAAAAAAATATTTATTTTACAGAAATTTCCATTTTTCAAAATTATTTTCTCCCGTCATTTCATCCAGTGGTGATTACCAGTTGTATAAATCGAACAGCATACGGTAAAAATCTCAGAACAATAATCGGTTAATAACTGAAAATTCATCTCACCTGGTACGCTCTTTTACGCAAATGTATATTTACATTTTAATATTATATATAGAGTGTATATCTTAACATAACTATACACATTCAAAATCAGCAGATCTCAGACCATAGACTTTAAAAAAAATGAAAATATAAGATTTTTGAACATACCTTCTCAAAGTTAAATATTGTTTCAATATTATTTCGATTTTAGTATTTTTTTCTTCTTTGGTAAAAATTCAGTCAACTTTGAGGCTCTATAAGGATGTTGAATATTTCTCCTGCAATTTATCGGATCTCTTTAGCGCTCACTATATACGTGTGTGTGTGTGTGTATATATATATATATATGTGTATATATATTATATATATATATCTTTCTCTCTCTATATATGTATCTATATTGATAAATAGACTCACACACAAATATATATATATACATATATATATATATATATATATATATATATATATATACATATATATATATATATATATATATATATACATATATATATATATATATATATATATATATATATATATATATATATATATATATATATATATATATGATACCGGAATAATTTGGTCGATTCTTCACTTAGATGGCTATAATTAATAATTAAATATTTGATTCATTGAAATATAATTATGACAAAAATTTACTGTAGAAGATAGATTTGATTTGAATGAGTTCTTTTATTGAAAACATCAGTTGAATTCACTATTTAAGCATTCAGGTAAAGAGTACCAATTTACCCAACAGGTGGGTATCGTTGGTACCAACTGATTGAAGAAGTTTGTTGGCTTGGTTGTTGATGCAGATTTCATGAGTAAAAAGTAGAAATTGAGAAATTTAAAATCTCAAATTAAAGAAAATCATTAACTGTAATAGAAAATATATCTGAGTAAAAAGCAAGATTTGTAAAAAGTAAAGACTATCTTTCTGTACAAAAGGAATGATATGTGATTGGACCTCAATTTGGCGTTTTGATTGGGTGAAATTTGGGTAAAAAGAATGACGAGGAAAAAAAACGACACCAAATTGAACTTTTGTATGAGAAATTTATGAACTTAATTGCTTCTTGAATATATATATATATATATATATATATATATATATATATATATATATATATATATATATATATATATATATATATATTCTACGGGAACCTAACTTTTTAACCGCTAAAAGGTACATACATGCTAATGAGAATGAGAACTCTTCCGGAAAGATGTATAACATACTAATTAATTCATTTAGGAATGAATTGATCAGCAAATAAAATCTCCACATACTTTTACCCCTGAGTTCGTCTCATTCCGTATTGTTCACACACACACACACACACACGCACGTGCGCACACACGCGCGCACACACGCGCGCACACACACACACATATATATATATATATATATATATATATATATATAGTCAAATTCACTATCATCACATGAATAGTTTCGACTACAAAGGAATTCCTCTTGTTTTCTGAGATGAACTCAACATATACCCACATCTGACAAGATACGTATTTTACCTGATTCTCACTATCGTTTCAGTAGGAATAGGGTTCTACGCACACCAAACATAAGAGGTTCCGTTCCATCAACTGTTAATTCATCAGGGTTATTAGTTTTTCTTCTCCATTTGTTTTAAACCCCTTTGTCCTCTATTCTTTTTCTGGGACACGCTTGGACTTTTTATATTTCTTCTGTCACATTCGAACATAATTGCAACGTATCAAGTGGCCTCACTTATAACAATCAGTTCCAAACACAAGGTTTTCTTTACATTCGATTCCAAGAAGAGGTTCCAGCAAATACTTCTAGAGAATTCGTACATACACTGTTCATTGCCATTCCTCATGAATGGACTGCATTATCATCAATCGTACATTAAAGAACACGCTTGTCAAAGTGAAAGTGTTGCTTATCTCGGTGATGAAAAAAAAAGTTTTTTCATGTACATCTTTTCATGGTTACGGTACATCTGACTCAAACTTTGAGAAAAATGGCGAATATCCATCTGTTGTTATGAGACGAAACAAGAATAGATGCGACTGATTCAACCAGTCCCGGTCTCCCATACCGTCTAGGATGCTTCGTAGCTTTGAAGTTTTCAATTCTTTTCAAACATCAATCAATGCAATTTACGTAATTTCATTCAGTGTTTTTATGTGTTACACAGAATTCGATATTATGTGTGAGTTGTTCTTGTCGGGACAATCAGTTGTTTATCATGTAACCGTTTGGGGGATTTGAAAACAAAATAGTCATATCAATATGGTTCCCGAGCAGTATTAATTAAACACCACCTCTCCTTGAGCTATTTTTAATACATAGCTTTATTTGGGGGGGGGGTATTCCGTACTATATTTAGATAGTTATATTAAATAAGGTATTATCATAACATATATATATATATATATATATATATATATATATATATATATATATATATATATATATATATGTGTTATGATAATACCTTGAATATGAATATATATATGTTATTTTGTACCATGCAACATATCTTTTTTGAAACACATTGCTTACTCGCGTAGTTTACCCAAAAGAAGGATCGATAGGTATGACATCAGACATGAATTATTTTTTGTGTCATTTCTATTGAGCGTTCATATATATATATATATATATATATATATATATATAAATATATATATATATATATATATATATGTTTGTGTGTGTGTGTGTGTGTGTACATATATATATATATATATATATATATATATATATATATATTGAGAGAGAAGGGGAGAAATAGAGAGAGAGGTAAATAGATAGATAGTTGACGAGAGAGAGAAAGAAAGTCACTCTCAAGCAACGGATTAATTCTATTTCTGATCAGTCTCTCAAGATACTATTATGAGAAAATCTCATTTTTCATCAAAAACAATTTTAATCAATCAAAAGGTTTTTCTTCCCAAACGGATAAATTAAAATACAATAAAATGAAAGTAAAAAAAAAAGATTAAATTCAGAATCAACGATTTTGAGGGTTTTTCAATTTTCAATGACATTTCATCCTTATCACTAATATTCATCAGCTAAGATATTCCATCGACAACACCTGGAATCGATACTTGTTTTAATCCATTTCATCGTATGATTAAAAAAGAAATATGAACACAGGTTTCAATAGAAAATGCTTTGTAAACGTTTTGCGTTAGAAGTCGTTATTTCGAATTGCAATAACGCAGTAAACCGTCAATCAGAACTGTCACCAAAACTGACAACACAGATTTTCTTTGGTTTTCAATAATCAGTTCATTAAAAAAAATTCCCATTAAAAACTGATTTGTATCAATCTAAAAGTAAATTTATTTTTAAATCATCTCTCAGATTGTGTCCGGTAGCGTTCACGCTTTTGTATTTGAAAATTCGAAATTTTTTGATGATCGCCATATTTACAAAAATTGAGCGCGCTCTACAAGGCATGCTGCCAAAAGTTTTTTGTCATGTGACGGTTTCTACTGAGTGACTAACGTATGATTTGATTTTGTGTTAAACACGAATTTCTCAAATATTCTGTGAAATAAGATGTTTTGGCTGCCTGTATGGATGCACTGGATGGAAATAATCAATAAACTCCGAAGATATACATTCCTTTCTTTTTTAGCGATTTTGATTCAAAATATTATTTAAACCGATCTATTGGAATACCATATAGAAAAACTACAAGAAAGTGATCATGGATTAATTTTGATGTGTTTAATATACTGAGTGTAAAAAAAAAAAAGAATTCAACGTATAAATATTTGAAGACTATTTCAAAATTATGTTTCATTTAAGGTAATTTTTAACGTTAGAATTATTGTTATACATGTGAGTGATAAGTCAATTTTTTCATAGAATAACAAAAGATAAATTTAGATTTAGAATGGTTAAATATCTTGTTTATTTGATTATACAAATACTGGCAACAAAATTGTTTTGTCAAATCATCATGAGGAACCATATTAGAAAAATATTAGTTACACCGTTATTAGTAAACGAGACTTATTTATTTTCCTCCTCATAAGAAAGCAGTGAGAAAACTATCGCCCAAACTGTAAAAGGTTGGCCTGACTGACTGGCTATGTATGTATGCGTGTAGATGTATGTATATATGTATGTATGTGCGTGCAGGTTGGACCTTGGAGATATAGGGCTGAAATTTTCAACATTTATTCTTTATTATGTCTCGGAAGAAAAAACCTTTTTGTTTTGTTTTTTTTTATAACTCCACCTGAATAGATTTTTTAGTGAGGAGTTTAATCAACGATGTAAGTTTAAGTAAAATTGGACGTTTGTTTGTACTTGCTTTTTTTTTTTTTTTTTAATTCAAACTTTTCAATGATCAGACAAAAGGCGAGAAAAGTTACTTTTATATTGATCACCCCTTATTCCATGCTGCGTACAGAAGTTGATCATGTGGAAGTCCTTTAATTATTACTTCTTTCTAAAAAAAATCGATATGGATTCATGAGTACTGATTAACACAATATTGTGATTTAAAAAAAACAGAAATTCTACCAAATCAGCGGGTTTAAAAACACCTGTAGCAACAAAAACAACACTGCCCTGAAAAATTCAATATACATCAGTTTTGACGGTACTACTTGTAGTGGTGTCGCCCGCTGAGGTGTGCACACCGCATCCCTGTTGTGAGCAACTAAAATAAAACGTATCTGAGACTCCCACCGGGACCTTTAATTCATTCACTCTTTGTCTCCCTGGTATAACCACTTATATACGTAGAGTTCTTTCATTGCACCCTTCATACAACAAGCGTATGTTGAAGTGAGTGACACCACTTCGGGCGCTTGTTGGTTCTAAGCTTTCGATATGTAAAGCCCGGACCGGGGAGGCTAGTGCGGTAGCCTGTGTAAAGGTACTACTATTTATTTCATGCAACAAAATCTGAAACGCAATAATGAGCGTAACATTTTCCATTACAGAGAAAAATAATATGATAGAAACTGTCGACCGATACTGTCACCAAAACTGTCAAAATAGGTTTCTTCAGCTTTTAAGTTGTCCCGCTGGCTGGATATGCATGGGTGTATATATATACACACGAGTGCAGACCGTTTCTAAGCAAATAAGTATTTTAAACATTTACTCCTTATTATGTCTACAAAAAACTTTTTCTAAAAAAAAAATTCCCGCTCCCACTAAATGGTGTTTTAAGGGGTGGGGGCAATTTGCAGTGTAAGTTTATGTTAAATCGGTCCCCAATGTTAGCCAGCATTCATGCCCTTTTTGAAAATTCAGTTCTTCTTCGTGATTACCTCTCAAGAAAAGGCGAGAAAAATGATTTATTTCTTGATTATCTCTTTTTCAAATTTTCAACTTTTTCACCCCTAACTCGGCATGCTGCCAAAATACGTAATTCACAAGACAGTTTCTATTGAGTTACTAACCAGCTATAATATTAATTGGAAATATGATTTTAATGTAATCCTTCAAACATAAAGCCCATCGCTTGTAGATTATTGACTTATTGTTATTGAAAAGAGTGTATCTTAAAACTACTATCCGCCACGTAAAGCATAAAACTATTTCAACCTCGCATCTAATAATTATCAACGTGTGTGTGTACTTTGTCATGTTAAAGGACACAACTGACGTAGTAAAAATAGAATTTTGTGTTCTGATAATGTTATATTAATGCTGAATTTAAAGAATTACTAAATTTCGACGGAAATTATGGATCACATACTTGCTGATTTTTACCTCGTTAATTAAGCAATGGTCGTGGTAGAATCATGTTACCTTTATGAAAAATACTGCTAAAATCGTTTCAGTTGTAAATCTATGATCTAAACTTGAGAGATACCTTTAGGAAAATACAGCCAGTATTGTTTGAATCATAAATCAATGGTTTAAACTTAAAAGATGCCTTTAAATAAATACTGCCTATATGATTTGAACCATAGATATATGATTTAAACTTAAAAGAAAAGACAAAAACACGGTCGAAGGGACCAATTTGGCATAGACTCTCATTGTAAACTGAAACCCCCAATAAAAAAAATGATATAGGGAGGAATTTAAAAAGAAAGCATTTTCCCAACTCGTTAAGGTGTGTGTGTGTGTGTGTGTGTGTGTGTGTATGTGTGTGTGTGTGTGTGTGTGCACGTGCGTGCATGCGCACAAAAATTCCATTTTTTTGCTCCGAACGGTTAGAGCCAGGAGAAGTCAGGGAATGTATATATATATATATATATATATATATATATATATATATATATATATATATATATATATATATATATATATATATATATATATATATATATATATATATATATATATATATATATATATATATATATATATATATATATATATATATATATATATATATATATATATATATATATATATATATATATATATGTCAGAACACTTGAATAGCCTAAACCCAGCAACAGTGATCGAACCGGTCAGTTGTGGGTAGCTGTGATGATAATAAAAAATATAAAGTAATGGAAGCAAAAACAGAAAAGTATGTTTGTGACCAACTGAAAGCTATTCTCCTATCTCATTGCAAAGCAAATCTTAATTATCCACGTTTATAAAATACAATGTCAGTAACAATATGTTTCATACATGCCGTAATTTCCGACGAAGCAGATTAAATAATGAGTAGCTCATAATGATGGGAATAATAAAATAAATATAATTTGCAATAACTACCGTACTTGATATCATATGATATTTCCCTTATCACAGAAGGGAAAAGGTTAGAAAGAACGCATTTCCCTAAATTCTCACCATTTATTACTTTTAAAAAAGAATTCTACCACAAGTTCTGCTGAATGTAGGGCGGGGTTGATGAAGGCTGTGTTTTACTTTTAAGGCTATTCGAAGCGGGGGGTATGCAACGTTAAATACGGTAATAATATACCACTCTACAGATTATGATTTAAAAAGTTTGTGACTTAATCAAAAAGAAATATTTCAAGTATAATATTTGGTACAAACACATCTATTGATCTCTGTATTATTACTTATATTCATTCACATACTCGAAATGTATATTAGCTCCAGATACATTTGTGTTCAGCAATATTTAATGTTACGCTTCCTACAGGACACTACTATGTATTAACGCACAATGATATACACATGTGTGTGTATATGTGTGCACAACAGGTATTCAGACAAATATAAATAGATTAGAATAGATAAATACGAACAAACTGAGATAGATAGATAGATAGATAGATGGATAGATAGATAGATAGAAAGGAAGAAAGAAAATGACGTTTAGATAATTCTATTTTTCTATTTCGTCCAATGGTAGAAAAAATATTCTTTCGAGTTGAGTAAATGAATTAATGAAAAGATGTTTTTCATCTGATTTTTAATATTGATTAAGATAGACACAAATCTAAAATAAAATCCTACTTTTTAAAATATAATATTGATATAAGATCCTTAAAAAAAAACCAAGTATGTTTTCTCCTTACATATAAAAGCATCATCTAGAATCGTAGAAAAGGCAGAGTTTTATTGGATACTATTATTTAACTTAGGGTTGTAGACTGTAATATATCGGAATATTTCGAACAACTTGAAAGATTCAAAGTATTTCCTTTTTCCTCACAAATAAAAGCATATGGTGTAAAAGTCAGTACTTTAATGGATAATATTTAACTCAAGGTTTTACATCGTAATGCATCAGAATATTTCGAACAACTTTAAAGATTCAAAGAGTTTTTCGGGTAATTGATCTCTTTATTGGTGTTAGTGTTGCATATTCTGTTTACCAACATCACATTTGGATATTACATCTGAAGAAGGCAGTAAAATGAGTCAACCGAAATGTCGTGTTTACAACACAAACAGAGATCAATCGTTCAAAAATATCGCTGAATATTAATCATCCTTTTGTGTCTTCTAAACTGTTCTCGCTCGCTTTGTTTTTGTCGGTCAGTCTACATGGGATTCTCTCATTTTATTCCATACGTACAGGCAACACACAGACTCTCCCTCTCTCTCTCTCTCTCTCTCTCTCTCTCTCTCACACACACACGCACACACATATATACACTGATATAGATATATGCATTGATATTTCAATATATATATATATATATATATATATATATATATATATATGTAAATGTATTTTGCATGTATGTACAAAGTAGTTCATATTTAGGATGAATTTCTTTGAAATTATAGAAAATATAGAATAAAAGTATTAAATATGTTCTTGTTAGTTTATTGCTGTCATGTACTTTCATCTTACTGATATAAATATATATATATATATATATATATATATATATATATATATATATATATATATATATATATTTCCTTTTTAACTCCTGAAAAGGAAATTCAATCAGTCTAATTGTATATAGTTCCCAAATATCCAAGACTTCGTGCCATGTAAGTCATCTATAATCCGATCACTTTTATTTTAGTGTTTCCCTCAAAGCTAAGGATCTAGGTACTTGTAATTTCTTTACATTTTCATTTATATTTGTATTCTTTAAATCTTTTTTTCTTATTCTAAGTCTTCATCAGCTGTTTTACGATAGCTCATTCTCGGTCATATATATATATATATATATATATATATATATATATGCGTCATCACTTGATAGGTTCTGTAGTAATAGCATGGAATGAAAACTTGTCCGATCTCACACTAAAGAAATACTCTGTGGACCGACCAAATAAGGAGTCAAATAAATCGTTTCAATCATTGATTATAGAGTGTTGATAGAAGTTAATGATGGCCTCAAACGGACGACAATCAATTCTAGTCATAACAATATATGAATGCAAGTGAAGATAATGTTCTGAAAGTTGAACCATTTTATCCAATGTTATCGCAGCGATGAGGATTCAAATAGAGGGATTCTTTTTCAATAACTGTCAGAAACAAAAGCATGATGAAATCTTATATATTATATATACACAGAATGATACATAAAATATAATACCTATATCCTACGTGTGTGTGCATATGTGTGTGTTTTCGACTGAAAAATATTCCTATCTAAAACCAGTAAAAACGTTATTGGAAGGTCATCATTTCATAGCTTTAACTTGAAATCGATTTTGAAGTTACATGATGATAAAAACATACAAACACATTCATGCAGACACATACACTCTTACATGAAAAGATGGATATATATGTGTGTGTGTGTGTATATATATATGTATATATATATGTGTGTGTGTGTGTGTGTGTGTGTTTGTGCGCGTGTGTGTGTGTATGTGTGCGTGCATTATTTCATATATATATATATATACATATATATATATACAATAAAGGACACATATATATATATATATATGTATATATGTATATAT
Source organism: Thysanoteuthis rhombus (assembly GCA_963457665.1). Classification (NCBI taxonomy): domain Eukaryota; kingdom Metazoa; phylum Mollusca; class Cephalopoda; order Oegopsida; family Thysanoteuthidae; genus Thysanoteuthis; species Thysanoteuthis major. The sequence goes on along the minus strand of OY735232.1, from coordinate 44,524,159 downwards.
ATGAATATGTATATATATGCATATACATACATATATATATATATATATATATATATATATATATATATATGCATGCTCCGAAAAATGCTTTCATGTAGAATCATTATAACATTTTTAAAAGGTCAGCACTCCATATTTTCTGCTTATTAAATCAATTTCAAAATTATATAATTGATTGATTATAATTTTTTTTTTGATCCATCGATTTTTTTTATTGATTTCTCCAAGCTGTAGACAATCATTGGTATAAAAGATCTTTCAATAAAAAGTTGAATTAGTCTTTTCATTCTTTTTTGGGGATAAATGAGAATTCTAGATTGTGCACGCCATGACATAAGTCTAGTAAGATCTTGCTGAATCCCCAAACACTTGACGTGTGCGTGCCCAGGAGTGCCTTGGCGCGCATTGGTGTACACACACACACACACACACACACACACACATATATATATATATACATGTATACATTTACACACATAGATATACAGATGAGTATATAAATAGTTTGCATAGTCATAGACAAGGCTGGCCCTTGCCGTGAGGGTTTAACCCTCTACCTTAGAAATAGCCTGTACAACCAACCTACCACTAATGATACAAATGTGTTTGAATTACAAAGAACGTGACACCTCTTACTAATATATATATATATATATATATATATATATATATATATATATATATATATATATATATGTATATATCGAGAATATCTTTTGTGTGATTAATAAAGGAGGTTACACTTCTTTCTACAGCTGTATATATCTATATATAGGTGGCACTTTCCATAGCTATGTACAGTAATAGATGTAACCTTTTTTGTTTGTTAGTCAAACACACACACACACACGCACACGCATATATATATATATATATATATATATATATATATATATATATATATATATATATATATATATATATATATATATATATATTTATACTTTGTAAATCACACAATATGCGTATATGCGTGATCAATGAAAATAAGGGGAAAGTTTTTAGAAATTCATTTTTGAATTCAGACGTAATGTGAAGTTCAAAAGATTGTTATGGAGAAAATAAAAAAAAACCTAAAAAACACAAGAACAAAAACAAACAAGGGTATGTTTTCGAAAAGACATTATCTAAATTTTCTACCAGTATGAAATCATCCATTATTTCATTCAGTTAGGACATGCTTTTTCTCGGAGATAAAACAACAGCATTATTTTGCAGGTGCCATCTTATTCTTTCTCGGTACTTTTGTATTACTGCACTCCAAGGTTTAAATGCGATAATTCCAAATTGTTATTCCGCTTGAATGATTCTTTTTTTAAAAATTAGGTAATCCTGACATACACGAAAAAATTAGTTCCCGATATTTCATATCATCTAAAAATTCTTTTTCTTGAGTTAGAATTCAATTCGATTTTGTAAAAAAAGAAAAAGTTGGTGCGATTTTCATTCATTCACGACACGTGACGACGTTTTAAAATTTAAAATTTAATCACCTCAACGTTTTACATTTTTAATATTTATTCCAATCAACGCAAAAAAAATCATTAGTAATTTCACGTGTAATTTAATTATTCTTGATTTGTTCATACTACTAATTATCCAGACATTCTAGTTGCTTTTTATTACTTTATAGTTTCTACGTGGATATATATATATATATCCATCTATCCATCTATTCATCGTAGTCTATTCATACATATCGATTCTAGTCTATTCATATCTATCAAATTGACTACATATTATCCATCTATCTAAATACCTATCCATCTATCTATCTATTTATCTATCTATCTATCTGATTAAAGCGAAAATAGTTTTTGATCTTTTCCATTCTATATAGGAGAGGACAGTATCGGCCTGTACCGCCTCTGCTGCTATGATAGGCTGTACCAAAGAACTGTTCTCCCACGCTGCACTATCACAGAAACAAACAGAGGTAGGATATTGCATCAATTTCTTACATATATATATATATATATATATATATATATATATATATATATATAGAGAGAGAGAGAGAGAGAGAGAGAGAGAGAGAGAGAGGGGGAGAAGGAGAGACAGAGAGACGGATAGAAAAAAAGAAGAAACAGTCTATTAGAATTGCATGGATAATATAATCAGCATGATCAAACGAGGCAGCTTCCTTATCTTTCGCCTAATATTATCAGCTGGTCATGTAAAAGGCTTGTATCTAAAAACTGGGATGTTAAAGACTGTCCCAAAGTGATCACAATATGTATATGTGTGTACGCGTCTGTGTATGTGCATATGTGTGTGTACGTGTTAAGGTAGGTCAGTTTCATGGATAAAAGCACATATATTATCACGAGAGAGATTGACGAACCATGGAACAATGGTGAGCATGTTGTTAACATATATCAATTCTCGATGTGGTATTCATTAAAACACACGCACATTTATCAATATGAATCTCACCCCCTCTCTTTCTATATGTATATATATAGATACATGTATATATAGATACATGTATATATAGATACATTTATATATATATATATATATATATATATATATATATATATATATATATGAATTATAAATTGCGTTATATTATATAAAAACCAGGACGAAATGACATCCCGTCGTCACATGGTTAGTATATTATTCAATTTAGACAACGCACTAAGAATAAGTAATTGAAGAAAATGGGGTTACTGCAGGGATCGAACTTGGCCCTGATAGATTGGTTGCTTCTAAGTAGTGATGCGCTCATCATATGCTAAATAACCACCGATGATACAGAGGTCGAATAACTGTTTTCAACCCCAATTTTCATGTTGATCATTCTCGGTCTTTTTCGTCTCTTTCGATACTACAGTATGTATTTATGAAATGGACATATCTGGCGGGATAGAGTGAATTATAAATTGCGTTATATCAAATAGAAATCTATTTGAAATGATCTCCTGTCGTTACACGGTTAGTATATCATTCAATTCAGACGACGTAAATAGAATAAACAATAAACAATATATATATATATATATATATATATATATATATATATATATATATATATATATATATATATATATTGTTTTCGAAAATTGCATTGCCTTACGCTGGACAAGAACCTCAACCCACGGCATTTATAGAAAAAATCTGCAATATTCAATTATTATGCTTTTCCCTGATTTGAATGAGCATTTTACGAATGGAAAATATAGTATGGGTAAATTATGTTATGCTTATATGTAAGAAATCGCTTTTACCTCCCCATTAATGTTGTGGGGATAGGTACACACGGTAATTTTAATAAATACCAACATCCGGCTTGCCAGATCCACAGAAGCATGGTTTTGTTCACAGATCCTGGTATTTACTAATGGTATCCCATCTAGGTTCTGACCTGGATCGACATTGCTTAACTTGAGTGATCTTACAAGAACTGTTATTTCCAACCCTTTAGACTCGTAGGGGTTGTCTCAATCCCAGTCCTTGTGCTGAGTGTCTAGGGGAGAGGCATTGAGTACCATTAGGACCCAACTGTTTATCGTACCAAGCCACCACTGAACCACGGTGTTTGGAGTGAAGTGTTGAATAACTGCATATCTATATGCCAGCAGATGCACATCTCATTTTCTCAGATCTTCACATCGATAAGAAGAAAAAATGAATTGATAAGTGATTTTATACACGTCATCACCCGTCCTCGTGTTGCAAATGTGACGCAGCAAGCAATCATGAGGATCGTCGAAAATTAAGTGATTGCCAAACGTACGACTTTTAGTCTCTCTCTATTCAACAATCTTAGTCTTGTTACCGGTTTGATATCACACGACCCTGGAGTTGTTCTTTTATGATGAAATACACGATCGAAATGGAAAGTGGCGTAAAATCCTAGAAATCAAGGGAAAATAAAATTCATAACTGAATTTACAGGAACGAAATATTATATAAAAGTTACCGAAAAACTCTCGCATCAACACACGCACACATACACTAATATAATGAAAGGAAGGGTTCGTTAGAGTAACATGTCAGTATTTCAGCCCTGTTTTCAGGGCAACGGGATGAAACACAAATGCATTTGTGTTGTGAATACTTTATTTCATCATACTTCTTGCTCTACTCTGACTTAACTCGATGTTAAATTTTGAATATATGGAGCACTTTGGTATATATATATATATATATATATATATATATATATATAGGACACTAAGACTGGTTAGACTCCGAGGCAGATTTAATCAGTTTTAATTTTTGTTCTATCATTTGATGACATCGCTGTTAGCTTCAATTTGAAAAGAAAGATTTCAGCCATTTTTCTACTTAGTTTGAGTTATATGTGCTGTAAGCAAGAAAGATTTTGCATGAAAAACGCCTTTTCGCCCTGATGAGTAACGTTTTTACTTTGGCTTACAAGTGCCTACCTCACTCTGTATCATGTGGTTGATGGTAGCATAGTCTATATTTATGAGATGTGGCAATACACAGTATATTTCGTACATTTCAATCAGCATCTGCCAAATAGTTTTTCTTGGAATAGAATCTAAAGAAAACGATGTCTTCAATGTAAGCTTGACTATTCCGCATTCTGTAATTGTATGTAATTTCAGTAGTGGAAAAACAAAAGCAAAAGAAAGAAAAAAACACTTCAAAATAGCAACATAAATTTCGAACGAAGAATTGTTGTCATTTTTTTTCTTATTGATCGTTTTTCCATCTTCAATCTTATTAGAATGCATCATTGAGGTCCACTTACATATGATACTTGTTTCACCAGGTGGTCATTGTATTCCCAAAAGCTTTAGTTATACTCAAATACATTCTTCTGTCTGGCTTCAAATTTTATAATTCTCAGTAATAACAATGTATCGATCATATCTGTTTCTTTGAACAAAGGCAATATTGTTTCTAATCAGATTGAACCAACTATCCCCACTGGTGGGGCAAGTTTGTTCTCTTTTTGCCGAATGTTTGAATGATAATAAAATAAAGCTGACGATTTAGATTTAAACGAGCCATCCATAGTAATCTTTGGACATACTTATGATTTCATGAAGTAATTTCATTGAGTGTTAAAGCCATCCATGTTAAAATAATTACCAAATAGCCCCATTCTCTCTCTCTCTATTTCCCTTTCTTTCCCCCCCACACACGCAGAAACACAACCGCACATACGTGATTAGAAAAGTAAAAAGTATTTGAAGTTTTCTTCAAACAGATCTTTCGTACTTTGAATGTATGTGTGTATGTGCTATTGATTGTTATTGACAGTAGAGAACGATATAATGTACCAACTAACCCCTCTTTCCCATATATATATATATATATATATATATATATATATATATATATATATATATATATATATACGATTAAATATAAATATAAATATTAAAAATATGTGAATTTTCCCCACATTGATCTGTACTGTGTGTGTGTGTGTGTGTGTGTGTGTATTATCGAAAACAGCAGAAAACAATGGGTAATGTCTAAAACAATGAAAAACACCCAACGGTAGAGTTTTTCCCAGGTCTTTATAATACCCATTTGTACGGTCGAACGCGCTAAATCATCATACACTTTGGGAAAATATCCACACACATTTGATCTGGACACACGTTCACTTGCATGCAAACGAAACGCTAATTGAAAATAGAATTTTAAAAAATTATTTGCCCGTCTTTAATCAAGCATGAGTCGATGAAAGATGGAACTAACTAACAATTTTATGAATTCTTTCATAGCCCATCGCCCATCTTTTCACAAAATCACATTCAAAATCATCAAGAACAATTTAAGAATGCATATTGGCCATAATGAACCTTTGTCAATATTATGTGGTGTGGACATATAACTACGACGAAAGGGGTAACTGTATATGGGGCAGCATTGAATAGGGGTCTGAGACATCATAGAATCCATTAGAAAACTCAAATGGCAATGGGCTGGTCATGTTGCAAGAATGACAGACAACCAATGGACATCACGATTCACAGCATGGATCCCCAGAGACCACATATGAAACTGAGGCCGACAAGATGAAGAGATGAACAAGACAAATTGAGAAAATACTGTCTCTGCAACGCCTATGATTGAAAAATGTGGCGGATCCTGACGGATCTCTAAAGACTGATGATCAAAATTTGACCTCTCTTTCCATAGCCTATTGTCTATCCTCTCATTAAATTTCACTGAAACTGAGAACATTTGGAATATCATGTGAAAAATCATGGGCAAATGCAGGAATGTTAAAAAAAAATACGGAAACCAAGACCCTATTGTGCTATCAAGGGTATCGTGACGTTATTTCGCGTGAGTATATATTATCATCCACTTCCTGCTAGTTAGGCCCATCTAAACTTTACCAGACTCCCGTCAATTGAACCATCCAAGAATTATTGTCCGTTGACAGTCTTTCTTTGAACTGGAGAAGAACTTGGAGTCTTTAGTTTGGTATTACACCCAAGGTCTTTTATGCTTGTAGAGATAGATTTATCCCTTTTCCAATCAGTGAAAATAGAAGTACAGTTTGTGTCAACTGGTGTTTGAATTTATTCCTTTTTTCTGTGCTACTAATTTCATGGCCTTGCACACCTCTGTACAAATGTATCATACCCATTTATTGAAATAGTTTTCTGAAATGGAGACATTATAAAAAGCACACCAATCATCGTTGTTCGGAGGTAGAGTGCCCACATCCGGTTCAGTATGCCATGACTCAATCTACTGTTGTCGTATCAAATACTTTAAGAATTACGCTGATTACTTCTCCGGCAAGTACTCAGCCAAAGGAGAAAGATTGAGAAAACTCTCCCAGGAGGTGAGAGGGAGCGGCCAAATCACGCTGGATACATTGGTTCCCGTAAGATCAACAGAATTGAACGAGGTCGAGCCTGACCAGCACTTCGATGTGTCAACATTAGCAAATGTAAGTAGAACGGCGATTGCCCATATGTACTTTACCCTGACACCCAATAATATATACCGCGAAATCATAAAAATCTCATTAATTGTAGTCTGCTGGAATAGCCAAACCCACTATGTGACAGATCTTGCTTTCTTTGTTTTCCATGACCACATCTAATCTTCAGGTTTTGATTGGTGGGGCCAATTGAAAGTCCATCATTTTCAGCGGCATCATCAGTCTTTTAAAATCTGTCGTTGGACTTGAACCTTTCCCACGATTTACCATTGGTATATCAGAGCCAATACTTCTTGTATTTGTCTAGCTCGTCTCTCCATCTGATACTCTGCAGGCCTCGGTGGTGCATGTGATCTCCGGGGACCCATGTCGTGAGTCACGATTTCTATCGGTTGTCTGACATTCTTGCAACATGCCATTTGAGTTTTTTGATGGATTCTCTGATGTTCCTGACTCCCGTCTTCTCCCAGATGTATTGTGCTGTCTTGTGGTCGCTCCATGTAAGGTTGAACATAATTTTTATATGTGCATGTTGCATGGTTCTCAATTTGCTGGTCTGCCTCTTGGTTAGGTTCTATGTTTCAGTTCCATAAGTGACTGAAGGGATCAGAATAGACGCCAAATATCTGATTAACCTCAGACAACATTGCCATTTTTTACAGAGAACCTGCACGACCTCCAACTAATGATAGATGAACTAAACGAAGAGAGCAAGAAAGTCGGCCTACGTATGAACTTCAGTAAGACGAAGATCATGTGCAACAGCTACATCGGGAATGAAAGCACTAAGATCAAAATCAAGGACACAATATTGGAGAAAGTCACTCATAGATGACTTAAATTTGTCAGTTCAGGGACAGCATATAAGCCAAGCTCGTGTTAATGTTTTGCAAAGGTTTAATCTTTTTTGCACTCACCACAAATAATATTTACTAATACTTTGTTAGTACTAATTGTATTTTCCAATCAGTTATATATGATAAGGATTACAAACTACCCGGAAAACATTAAGATTACATTCCGGACGAAAAGTTGGGGTACTTGCTGTCACTTGATCCCTGGTTGTATTAGACACTTCAGTACCATGCTGCTGCAACAGGCATTTCGTTTATCATATTATTAGAATTATTAGTATTAGTAGCTGCCGAAGTAGTGGTAAGGAAAATACCACGAGACAGAGAAAACTATTATAGTCATCATTATTAATAGTTATTATTTGTACTCGTTGAGTTTTCACACCAATAGTATCTGATTGCTTTCACTGGAGATCAAGTGAGAGCAAGTTTCCTCAATACTGCGATACAGTCCTCAATATCCTATGTACACATTGTCTCTTTTCACATAAGGATGATTCAATGGCTTTCATTTGAGATCAAGTGGCAGCAAGTTCCCTTAATACTCCCGCACTTTCCTCTGTATACTAGCCAATTTTAGTAATGTTGTCGTCAGAATGGTTTCGATTCTTCCTCGGATTTCCAATAGTCCCAGGTTCGTTGTTAGGTTTCCCGCGACTATACCAAGCTCGATAATATTGAATGGTGTAATCGTCACCCTCGTATTTCGAATTTCTTTTTTTTTTTTACTTTGAACAGCAACATCTTGGTTGATTTTTCTATTCTTGTTGATCATGACCATATTTGGTGTCTTGGCCTGGATAGATTGACCCTTTTAAATTCCAAAGTCCCATAAATATTGCTCAGTCGGCTCTGTAGGGCAGATACTGATTTGTGCATATAATATTGATTAGGCTGGTCAAATCTAAGCATTGTTTCGAAAAAATTATTATTCCTTAGTAATCATGCCTATCTTAGTTCACTTTTTGAGCTAACTCGCTCCATTTTCTCATTATATGATTGACGATTGCATCTCTGTCATTACCATTGCGTTTTTTTTTTATTGAATTCTTCCCTACTGTTAACTTAAAATCTTTTCTCCATGGTAAATATAATTAGTATTGTAATAATCAATATTACTAGTATTTTTAGCATCTTAATTATAACTAAAGGTACAGATTAGGTCTGACTGTTAACAGCACAGGCAATGGAGCTAGAGGACCGAATTCGAATTCCCACTGAGGTACTTCGTGTCTAATTTACGCTAATGCTTTTGAGAAAGGTATGCAACTACTCCTTGGTCCCAATCCATGGGGGAAATAAGATAGATGGATCAATTGAGCCCCTGTGATCAGTCCATCCAAAAGACCAAATCTGCAGCGTGCTAGTCGCATCCTAAGGGAGAGCACAAAGTTCAAAAAGTAGATTTTGTTGGCGCAAGCTGATCTTCATTTGAAAAAAAAGAAACAACTAACACCTGCAACAGGACAGATATTCTCCAATGATCCTTGCAAGCAAAGAATAAGCAAACAACAATAATTGAATCATTGTAGCCAAACAAATTGCCCGACCGACCAACCAGTCCAGTTTGTTATATATTCTTCTCTCTTTGATCACTGTGTTCGAGTGTGTTTGTGTCCAGTTACTCACAATCTATGGGCAATAAGTTTGAAAAATCTGTATGAGTATAACACTAAGCACTAGGAACGTATTTTTTAATTTTCATTTAATGTCTTTTTGAACGGTTTTAGGGGCAATTTTGAACTAACCATACCGAAATCTTAGATAAAAGATAGTTTGGATATTTTTTTAGATATTAAACTCCTTCGCATACACATGCTACGGTGATTCATCAGTGCGAAGTACTGGTCAGTAGCTCGATGGATGACCGTCTGGAAATATCAATAACATGCAGCAACATGATTGTATTACGACTGTCTTAGCTTTTGCTCTGCCATCGATAGACAAAAAGATATTACCAAGCTAGCACTGGATGGCCCACCTGGGTCCCACCTCAAGCACACATTCCTCTATGGAGGATACTAGACTGTGATTATCTGTACTCGTATCAAATGGCAGCAGTGTCGTAAAAAATGTTTTTATTTGTTTGTTTTAATTCTGCCCGTCTCAGCTTCTATTCGCTTTGATGCATGGTCCACTTTCCTCAATGCATACAATGTATGGAATCCGAAAGACGTACAAAATGCTCAAAAATTAATCACTAAACAATCTTTGTATCCTTGACCTATAGGTACGTCATCAGGCTGCTACGTTCTGCTTCGGAGTTCAAATTGAGGGAGTTTAACTTAATCTCATATATCTGTTTCTTAAGCATGATAGAAAATACAAACCAACAAAAAGAAATCAGCAAGGCTGGTTAGTCACTCGATAGAAACAGCCATGCAACCAATGCCCTTTGATAGCGTTTTGTGTTAGGCTGATGAATCAAAAATTTGGATAAAGGGTTGATCAGTACAAAACTTACTTCCTCCATCTTCTGGTTGAACTGTGATCACTAAAAAAAAATCCAATTTTTCCAAAAACAAGTACGAACATAGTCGGAACATAAATTAAGAACCCAATTAAGCATAAACTTACATTGAGCTCTCCTCTTAAAAACTATTCAGAGGGGAATTTAAAAAAAAAATTGGGGCAGTCTGTACGTGTGAGACATACGTAGAGAGCCAACCAGCCAGATCAACCTAAAAACTGAAGATAAATATGCTGATAGTCTTGTTGACAGTTTTCGTTGACAGTTTCTTATGAACAAATAAATCAAACGCAATAATTATTGATTATAATTGTTGTTGATAACAGATTTATTCATTATAACTTACGTACGTAATGATTAAAACTCCACCACATGATAGCACTCTATTTTCCTGTCATCAGGATGTTACGGGGTCGGTTGGAGTTCAAATCACGGCAGTTTCACTTGATTTCATGCATTTGTTTCCTTCAGAGTGACAACAAGAAATATCTTAAAAAACACATTGGTAATTATAATATGTGTTTTGATTACTATTGTTAAAAGCTGATTTCCTCATTCTGCCTTGCGGGTTGTAACTAACATTGATTTTCTTCTTGTTCAAGTTCAAACATTTTCCTATATTTTCCCTACGTATAAACTAATGTGCAAATGACACCATTTACTTAGGAACTCAGGAATTTCATTCAAAGTTGAAGAAAATTTGCTGCCTTTTCACAAACTCAGCCTTTTCATAACCTTTCAATTTAAAAATGTTCTATTAAGCACAATGATCTTTCATTCAAATCTCATAAATACTTATTCATTTTCATTTAACAATCTTTCCCAATTATACTCATTTTTTCCGCCCTCTAAAGTCTCTTTCGTAGTCGGCCTTGTAGATTGAACATTTCAAAGACATCTGTCGTTTGGCGAATCAGAATTTGGCGCGAAAAAAAGAAACGAGTGAATCGAAAGCGAGGCTGCCTCGGGTCTTCTTCGTTTGAACAAATGGTTTTCGGGGCCTTTATGTATAGGAATTATTTGCTTTTGTACTGACAAATTTTTCAAAAAGACGAGTACGCACACGAATGTAATCTAATACGTACACATAAACAACATTCAACCTCATTTCTAATCTCTCTGGATTTTATATTTATATTTCATCATGGTTCTCGTTTACTGACTCGAATTAAAGGTATATGATTAAATAAAGAGGGTTATATATAGTCATTGCATATTATGCAAACATTCATCTTGAAGTCTTATTGATTCACAGGAATGAAAATACTTCACCTGAGAAATGCAAATAAATTGATACTATTGGTATAATATAAATATATATATATATATATATATATATATATATATATATATATATATATATATATATATATATGTATATATATATATATATATGTATATATATATATATATATATATATATATATATATATATATATATATATATATATATATATATATATAGCAAGTAAAACTATGCGCATATCTTTGCTTGTATCCTGCTTCTACAAAATGAGGGTAATTTATTATTAATTCATTATCGTTTTATTTTCTTAATGTTTGTGTAATAATGGTATTTATTCTTAAAGAAGGTAACTGTTTCAGTCTCTGTCGTTCCTGGATCTTGATACTCTCTATTGTTCCAATTATCGATTATGTCTACTAACGTTTTCGGCGTGAGAAATCTACAGAAGAAGATGAAAGAACCACTTGTCAAAATTCAATTGTCAATTCCATATAAGACATCCGGAAACTTAGGACTATTGCGTCTACGACTACCAAGAGTAAATAAGACGCAGAATAAGATGAAAGAAAAACTAATCGAATGTAATGATGGTAATGATGATGATGATGATGATGATGATGATGATGATGCTAGTGCTCCATGCTAGAAATTCGGACAACTTATGACTATTATGCCTACAGGTGTTTTGAAGGCTGACTTTTGAGCAATCTCAGATGAAACAAAAGACGTCTTCGTCTGGCTTTCCTATCTATAACAAAACCACAAAATACATAAAGATAAATTCTTACTGGCGTAAAATGAAGAAAAGAGAAACGGTGATACTAACTTCATATATATATACATACACACACACACACACACACACACACATATATATATATATATATATATATATATATATATATATATATATATAAGTATGTGTGTGTGTATGCATGCAAGTATATTGCTTTGAAGTGTCGACATAAACGTTAGACGTAAATCAAGTTCTGGAAATCGGTCCGGTCCAATATGGCGCCGATAGCCAACGAAGATAAACCTCAAAAGACCAAGTATCCAGATGCATCTATTTCAACTCTGGCTGAGACTGCATCACACCCAGCATGGTTGTACCGCCGTACCACACGGCAGAGTGACACAACGTCATTGAGTGATGGCGTTTGCACTTATATATTTTGGGAAAGAACTCGCAGCTCTGCAAAATCTGTCTGGACTTGTAATAGAAGGTTCGGTGGGTTGAGTAGGCAGTGGGAAATGTAAGATTGAATTTGTAGAGGCGAGAATTTCATGGCCAGTGTCTATTCTCAACCGGACCGAATGAGTCGGCAATCGTTCAGAAGTTGTTCTCTGCACGATTGTTTTTTTGGTTTTTTTTCTTCTCAGACGGGAAAGGGTTTGGGTTGATGAAAATATATTAGAGTTTGCTGCTACTGACCGGTAAATTGGCCTTTATCAATAATAATAGTCACAGAAGTAGTGCTAAATAAAAAAAACCCACACACATGATGATATCACTAATCGTAAAAAGATATGGAAAAAATAAACATTGAAAAATAGAAAAAAATCCTGAAATCTTGAAAATTAAAGATAAAGCAATGCAATAGATAGATAGATAGATAGATAGATACATAGGAGCAGACAGGGCAAAATTAACGGCTAGAATTAAGCAAACAGATAGATAGGTAGATATGAAAGGACCTATCTACCCATGGTTGGTGTTATCGACCGTTTTTGAATTTTTGAGTAAAAAATGTCTAAGGAAGATTATCTAAAAGATTATTTAAAATACATAAAATATCAGGGCAATACTCAAATCTATTCATGTCTATCTCTCAATATGCTCATATCTATCTATCTATCTATCTATGTATCTGTGTTCATTTCTATCTATGTATCTATCTGTTCATATTTATCTGACTGTCTATATATTGAGATTGAAAGTTTTCACTAGTAATACACGCCTCCCGACTTGTTGAGGAAACCTAAAGGCAAATAAGTCTCCTTCCGTTTCTTGAATATCAGTCTTAAACTTGACCAGGAAATTACAGTAGCTCAATTGAACAGAAATGTTGGTATTAAACAATGACGACTAAACTAAGATAGACAGCTCAAAATGAATAAACGTGTTTGCTGGTGTCTAAACTCTCTGCCCCTTCCCCTCTCTCTCAATTTACATATACGTATGTTTGCACGTGTGTATGTGTTTGTACACACACACACACACACACACACTTACACACAACACACACACACATACATATATATATATATATATATATATATATATATATATATATATATATATATATATATACATATATATAGGTACTTGGCGTTACCCGGGAAAGAATGTATTCAACATTAACAGATCATGTTCCAACACATAGCTTTTCAATGAAGGACTTACAACACTTTGGGTGGATCAAAAATGCCAAAATTGACCTGTCCTTAAGTTGTTTACAAGGGGTATCTAGCTTAATTTAATGCTAGGGTTAAATTATCCATGTTCCCATCCTATATTCATCCTGTAACGAAGTTGACCTCAAACCTCCATGCCGTATAGACATCTCCCATTGACTTTTGGTGGTCACCCTATGTTTATTTTGGGGTCAAGTTACCCCGGTACATATATATGTAGTATGTACGGTTTTGCTGTCTCCGTTAGATTTGGAAATGCTAAAACTGACTTGACCCTTTCTTGACCTTTATAGGTAACATAAAGTCAGCACAACCAATCCTATGTTCATTTTGGGCCAAATTACCTTTGTACACAGATTTGTAGCTAGTACAGTGCAGTCTTATTCCTTACATTTGAAAATGCCAGTATTGATCTGAAGTTATATTGACCCTAAGGGTCAACAAAAGTCATCACCCATCATATCTCTATTTTGGGAAGAGATTACTAGTATACACCAATTTTTAGCTGGTACCATTATAAATAGAGAAATAAACAAATAAATATCATTTGTCTTTATAGTATTATCGCTGGTTGCTCAAGAGTGCGTCAGACACTAAACACATACAAAAAACTTCTTAAATTTTTTCATGTGACTATATATATATATATATATATATATATATATATATATATATATATATATATTCGATTGATAGATAGATGAGGGTGGGTCAATTTTATAATCATGGTTTTGGACATGTCTAGATAGTTGCGACTTGATATAATAAAAACTGACATTAAGTATTTTATTCCTAGCTTTCACCGTCATTTGAGGAAACTACTTCAAAGAGTGAAATATCCATGTTGTGGGATTGCCGAAATAGATAATGGTACACAGATAACAGAGACAAAACGAAGATCTGTTTTTTTTTCTCTTGAAATTGAATATAACTAATAGTCTTCGTAAATATTCACTCATCTTGTATACATGACTTTTGTTTTGTTTTTTTTGTTTTTACAGTTATAATATTTTTCTTTCTGTTGTTTTTTCCCTTTCCATATATCTTTTAATAGAAGCAATAACTTTCAGATAGTTTGTATAACAATCTCCCCCTTGATCATTAAAATGTAGCAGTGGAGTCTAGTATCTTTCCTCTTCTTCTTATAATTATAAATTTGTTCAGTGAAAACTGTTTTTCGAAAATTCGATTCACGACATATCCCATTATTATGAGAAGTCCGCTTGTTTTAATTACTATTTGCGTATT
>OY735232.1:44459028-44506528 GCA_963457665.1 Thysanoteuthis rhombus | reverse complement strand
GATAAGAATTAGAATGTTTAAAAGTAAAAGAAAAGGGTACACGAAAGATTGGTGTAAATGATCAATTATCAAAGATTGAGGGTTTGAATAGAGAGCAAGGAGCGGAACGGAAGGAGAGTAAGGTGGGAAGCGAGTAAAGATGATGCAGGGTGAAGATAGGAGAGAGTAGAGAGGGGGTATTAAGGGAGGAGGTGATGATAACAGTGAGTAAGGAAGGGTAACCGAGCGCAAGGGAGAGTAAAATGTAGGAGAGTGAGGATGAGGGTAAGTAAGGTTGAGAGAGAGAGGGAGAGAAAGGGCGAGAGACAGTATTAATGGGTAAGAGATTAAGGGTGAGAGAAAATGAAGACGAGCATAAATAAAGACGAGAAAGAGAAATGAGAACGAAGTGTGAGAATGAGGGTGATTAAAAATGAGATAGAGTAAGGAAGAATGAGAGTAATTATGATTTTGAGTAAAGGGGAGTAATGGCGAGGGAGAGATAGAAGATATGAGACGAGCTTGAATAAGGTCAAGAGAGAGAAACAACAAGGTAGAGTAAGGATGAGGGAGAGTAAGGCCGGGATGAAGTTAGGATAAGGGAGAGTAATGATCGAAATTGAAGACAAAGATAAGGAAGAGATTAAGGCAGAGAGAAAATAAAACGAGCGTGAATAAGGACTAAAGAGAGAAAAGAGGAAGGAGTGTAAGCCTTAAGGAGAATTAGGACGAGATGAAGTAAGGACAAGGGAGAGTAATGACGATTGAGAGTAAAAACAAAGTCGAGTGATGATGAGGGAGAGAATAAAGATAAGATAAAACAAGGATGAGCGTGAATAAGGGCTAGAGAGAGAAACAGTGAGGGAGAGTGAGGATGAAGGAGAGTAAGGACGAGATGAGGTATGGACAAGGAAGAGTAATGATGATTGTAAGTAAAGACTAAGGTGAGTAATGACGATGGAGAGACTAAGCATGAGAGGAAATAAGGATGAGCTTTAATAAGGACAAAACAAGAGAAACGACGTAGGAGAGTAAGGATGAAGGTGAGTAATGACAAGAAGGCACGGATGATGTACACTTAGAAAAGAGCAAAGGAAAGCAAGTGCATCGCACATAAAACCAAGAAGAGATGGGTGGGAAGTGGGGTAACTCGTATGACGGCAGAGATCATTCAGTCAGACCTAGTGACAAATCAGGGGAGCAAGGCTAAGCACTTATGTCGGTGCTTTGGCTCATTACTGAGTCGCCATTGTCAGATCAGCCATGACATCTCGTCTGACACGGCAGGGTTATTGATAGCTGAAGCCATGAAGGCGTTGATATTGATTTTTTAAACCCTTCTTGCAACCTTTTCCGACTGTTCTTAACATTTTTCTTCGTCGATTTTGTCTCTTCAGTTCTTTTATATCCCTTCTTAGACTTCAAACTACCTATTGATTTCAATCTGATCACGCCTCGCCAAATTTATCTATCTATCTATTCGGGTCCCACAAAGTAATATCCATTTATCTATCTATCTCTCTAAGCTGGTCCTGGAAAGTGTATATCTATCCATCCATCTACCTAGTCTGGCCCGACATTGTGATATATTCCTATCTAATTTGGTCCCACAAGGAGGTATCTATTTATTTATCAATCTATCCAATCTGGACCAAAAAGGCGATCTCCCTCCCTCTCTTCCCCATTCTCTCTCCTACTCTCTCCCTATCTATCTATCTATCTATCTATCTATCTATCTATCTATCTATCTATCTATCTATCTATCTCTGTAATATGGCCCCACAAGGTGATTTATTATCTATCTATATAACTTTGTCACACAAGGTGATTCATATCTATGTATTTTTCAATCTGTTTATATCTATCTATGAATCTATCTATCTCTCTATCTATCTATCAATCAATCTATCTATTTATCTACTTGGTTGTGGAGAGAATGAAAATGATAGCTAAATAGATGGATAGATACGAACAGATATATATATATATATATATATATATATATATATATATATATATATATGTAATAGATAGATTGATAGACATATATGAACAGATTTAGACAGATAGATATTTAAAGACATAGATGGATAGATAGATAGATAGAGAGAGAGAGAGAGGGGGGAGGGAGGGAAAGAGAGAGAGAATGCTAAATAGAGAGAAAAATTGCTGGAGTAAAGTCGTTTCCCTCCAGTTCCACCGGCACATGTTCAAATAAACGTGCTGAACGCATACACAGAATACACAGAAGAGCATTCGTAAGTTCAGACCTAAGCTATAATTTTTACCTTCGTCCTTAAGACCTGACCACTGAACACCTTAAATAACGAAAACCATAATTACGGACCCATAAACGTTCCTGGCGAGCAAATAACATACAACAGACACTTTTAAGGAGCCAATCACAGTGCTAGACACAAATTTGTTGCCACAGCGGACAGCCTCGATTTGATTTGAGCAGAGAAGTCACTCTTCAGTCGTAAGAAAGAAAAACTCTTCAGGAGAGAGAGAGAGAGAGAGAGAGAGAGAGAGAGAGAGAGAGAGAGAGAGAGAGAGAGAGAGAGAGATGAAGGCTTTCAAAAGATGACATTGTTGATGTGTGAAATACAAACGCTAATAAACAACACAGAAGGCTGTAAGTTGAGTCTGTTTGGTTATTTTTGGGATGAAAGCCAAAAATGTTACCAATATCTTTTTTTTCTTCAAGTGAGGGTAAAATAGCGCAATACACTGAGTTTTCTAGCCAAGGTAGGCAACCAGTCGAGGAGAAAGGCAACTCTGGTTTCAAAACCAGGAGATGAAGTTCTCCAGTTTTGACAACACTGGTGCCAAGTGGTCTCGATATTCATTCTTCCCTTGAACTGCACTGGCACGGGGAGAGAGAAAGCTTGCTGCATGTGCAACTGTCTGTCCATACAACCTTTACCAGGTCTGCAACCTAGGGTGACCCAAAACCAGACTTTGTAGGTGCAGATCCAAATTTTCCCAAGACTGGCAAATGCAAATAATTTATTCTGCTAAATAATTCCTTAACTATAAATTTTAAAAAAAAACGCCTTTTTGAAAATTTTTTTCTGTTGTTGCTTTTTTTTGAAACTGTATTTCTTGGTTCCTCTTCATCAGTCTTTCAGCGTCCGTTGATGGACATAGACCTTCTCCAGGATTCACCACACTATCATGGGCGTCGCTGAGCCAGTACTTTCTGAATTTCTCATACTCTGCTGGCCTCGGTAGTGCATTTGATTTCGGAGGATCCATGTCATGAGTCGCGATGTCCATCTGTTGTCCACCATTCGTGCAACATGGCCAGACCATTGCCATTTGAGCTTTTTAATGGATTCTATGACGTCCCTGACTCTTGTCTTTTCCCAGATGTACTGTGTTGTCTTGTGGTCTCTCCTTGTGAGTCCCAGCATAATTCTTTCATGTGCACGTAGCAAGGTTCTCAATTTGTAGATCTGTCTCTTGGTTAGGTTCCATGTTTCAGCTCAAAAAGAGACTATTGGGAGGATGTATTGATTATACACCCTTATTTTTTGATTAATGGGATCTTCTTATTTTGAAGGTTGAGCTTGTTCTGCCATGTGTATGTAAATATTTTACTGTCTGTGCCTCCCAATTCTTTCCCTTTTTTTGCATCATATTTCTTTTCTAGTGTAGTTTCTGATCAAGTGTATCGAACAATGTCGGATCGCTTTGTAAGAAAAGCTTCAGATCCATTGGGTTATTGCTGGTTACGCTTTCTATTGTAAACGTTAACGATTGGAACTATAAGATGGTTCACTTCAAGTGAGTTAATGTACACAAACCACTCAAAAACACACACATGTACACACACATACGTACACACGCACACACACACACACACACACACACACACACTACACTGTTTTTAGGTTTTGCGTCATCTATTTAGAGCTCAATATTTTGAAATAATGCGTAAATAAATTCATGGATATTTACAGTTTTTGTTGTATTATTTCTTGGAATCATAGTGATCAACAGACAACTCCTTTTTCTAAGCTCTTCCCTTGCCTTTATATATATATATATATATATATATATATATATATATATATATATATATATATATATATATATATACAGATAGATAGATAGATAGATAGATAGATAGATGCTCTTCCATAAGAATAGAGCATTCTGGTGGATAGGAACTTAACCGTAAAATGATGAATATATATTGCTTAAATTCGGCCTTACTGACTGTCCAGTTCCGTAGCCCCCGGGTATGAAGCAAAGGTTTCAATCCTGCCTCGCGGTACTGGATGGGTTAAAGGAAAGTCTATAGCCACACTGAAAAGATGTCATACATTGGAACAGTTGTCTGTAGATGACACAATAATCTCTCCCTCCCCCCCCTCTCTCTCTCTCTCTCTATATATATATATATATATATATATATATATATATATTTATATATATATATGTATGTATATAGTTTTCGTTATATTATTTGGTCATTTTCTTTAACACGTGAAATCAAACGTAATTTCATCATGGATTTTTCTTCTTCGAATTCTCTAGATTACGTACGTAAGTCATACTGAATGACGAGTGACCCTCCCAAATGCTGAAATCAAGGCAGGTGTGATTATCTGATTGATTTCTTTCTTTTCTGGTCACCATTAAAGCAGAAAAAGTTCTCATGAGGAGGTTGAAATTTGAACGGGAAATTCCGCCGTCTGGCATGTAATGAAAAGGGTTTGGTTGTAACTAAACGGCCCTAATCACGAAAAGATACATTTTCGTTGCTTGGCTGCACCCTGGAACAAGCAGGCCTAAATTTCAACCTCATTGTAGGGAACATTTGTTAACAGAGGGACGTAAAGCGAGGTACACTGTTAACTCTATTAACAAGAACCATCTGTTCCACAAAAAGTCTTATTAGATGAAAATCGTAAAGTGAATAATTAAACCTATTGGATTCCATTAATTCGTTCCCTCTAAAATATCCAACCCCTAAAACCTTAAAAACACCCTTGTGAATAATATATCTTGATTACTTTTTAGGTAATGTATAGATAAAATTAAACATGTGAATAGTGTAACAAATAGAAAAAATCTTATCACAACTGACAAATATCCATCCGCCCGAAAATTAGTGCCTACATACTAGATATGAACCTTGATAATTATAAATGAATGTAGATTGTTCTTGATAATTTGATGATATATCTTTTTATTTCTCTCAAACAGAACATTTTTCCGGAAAAATTCTTTTTTTAGCAATTGGGACCTTTTGGAAAGTGAACTTTCGTTGTAAGAGTCTTTCGCTATGGGAGGTATCACTTTATTTTTGTATTGCACTATTTTCACTGACGATGGAGTATCATGCTATAAAGCAAAATAGATTCGAAAATAGCAAGTTCAAAACGTCTAATGTTTCGCTTACGGCAAGGTCGGTTTATTCGCATAAATCTTTTTGAACACGTCTGGAAATATTTAGATTGAGAAATCATGAAAATATCCAGTTGCTTTGTGCTGTCAATACGGCCCGATTGGAGATCCAACTTGACACGATAACAACTCATATAAATCCGATGCCAGAAAGAATAAAAACAATTAAATCAGCCAACGACATTGTTTACACAATTTAATTAAAGTCCTTGTTTAAATATAGATGTGTCTTGATTTATTTTTTATTAGATAAAATATTGTCAACCATTATTAGTTATTGACTAGTATTTCTTTCGTCTCAATTTTCAGTCACTTATCATCCTAACTACTCAGACTATCAGACTACGACGGTAAGTATTTCTGATCTTCGCTGTTTACTCACTACTGTAGACTGACTGTCTGGGTTGACGCGATAGAAAACAGCTAAAATTAAAATGAAAGACATATTAGTCAAAAATTGATATTGATGAATGTGTCTGCTTGCATATATAATGCTTTTGTCTATCAATATCTATTTAGTTAGAAACTACAAACTAAATCTGTCATCAAAACTGTCATTACTGGATTTTTCACTTTTCAATTGAATCTTACTAACTGGTTTGCTATGGATGTACGTGTGTATACATCTTTCATATGTCATATGCGCAGACTGCAACAACAAAGTTGAAAGGTTGGTATTTTGAACATTTCTTCCTTATTATGTTGGAAATTTGTTGTTGTTTTTCAACCCACCTCCCCGAATAACGGGGGCACACTTTGCTATGTAAACTTATGCTACATTCGTCTCTAAGTCTATGTTGGGCATCATTCGTGCTTAAACAAGACCTGACATATCTCCCCTGATTTCGTTAGTTTCAAACTCCTATCATTGAGTTTTGACTTTTCGTATGTAAGAACAATGACAGATGGTAATGATTTGACCAAAAAACAGTAATGCAGAAATAACATTGACATAGAAAAGTACTCAAAAAACTGATGTTGAATTCCTCACACTTCTGAAGCCCTACTCAGGCCGACTGATTTTCAAAAGTTTGTTAATCCAATTTACAGGAACTACTATTAAAGTAGTTCAAATGAGACACATAGTTGGGAATAATATTGAACGGAGAAATGAATTCTGTTCTGTCTACGTTTGGGGTTTTAAATAGGCAGCCAAACTTGCTTATTTATTCTTTTTTTTTTTCTTTCTAAATTTCTTCTTCTGGTCAAATGCCTTCCTTTTATCTTACTCTTCATTTTTTTTGTTTGCTCTTTCTCTCATTCACCTATTCATCCTTTCTTTTTTCGTCTTTCTTTTGCTTCATTCATTCATTTTCTTTCGTTATCCCTTCACTTTATTATCGTTTATTCACTTACATTTTCCACGATTGGAACGAATATCTTTCTTTCTATTTTTCCTTCTTTCTTTCTTTTTTTTTTTTTAGATCCATAGGCATTATTCATATTCCTTCATTTTTTCGCTTTGATGGAATCTAACAAAAAGCAAAAATAGCGTTTAAAGTTTGTTTTTATAGTGTGTTATTATAGATATAACGTGTACCCTCACCCTTCCATATAATTCCCTGTTTAATCTTTGGTTCATGGAGCTCCAGCTTGCATGTGTCATTTTGTGAGATTTGGTAAGTTACTTTATTAGTTTGGAAACGCTCAGATATTTCCGCATGTGGATTCATAGAAATTGCTCCTCCACTTTACGTCATTTCGGCTTACAAAGGTTTTCTTATGTATGCCTTACTTTTGAATAGCGGAATAAAACTGTATTTGACATTTTCTCTCTCTCTCTCTTTATCGTTTTTTCCTTCTTTGTTGTTTTTTTTTTTCTGAATTTTTTTCGTCACAATTATTTAAAACTTCCTAACTTTCTTCCTTTTTTTTCCTCATTCCTGTTTTCTCCTTCCTTCTTCATTCACATGGATTATTTTGATACAATCATTTAAAATTTTCTTTCTCCCCTCTTTCTTCTTTTTTTGTCTTCCTGTCTTTTTCAATATGCTTTCGTATTCTTGCACTACGATTATTTTTCTCTTTCTTTTTTCATTATTCATTTGTCTTTTTTTTCTCAATTTTTTCCCCCATCTTTCATTCAAATTATTATCGAAAAAGTTCAAGATGGCCACTTTACATCCCGCTAACGTTCCTTTGAAATATATTCATTTTTTTATTTCTCACATTAGCCAAATGGTGTATCTTCTCAGCGTGTCTTCTTGTTTTCCCTTTATATAACTCCATTAACGCCGTAGGGTGGCGCCACAAAGACTACTGCCAAACGCGAGTATTAAAACGATTGACAAAAACAGAATTCAACCAGTACAATGGCCTACACGGGTAAAAAAGATAAAAATCAAAGAAACTACATATTTTTTATGTAACTACTTTCAAAGGTGAGCTGCTTATACACGGATTTTTAATGCGTTGAGACTTGGTTTACTATGATCAACGAGATATATTCTGATTTCATGTTGTCTAGGTAACTGAGGTTACATCGTCCATTCCTAGACCTTTTTATCATATATTCCGATGTTTTTATTGATCCTGCTTAACATCACACAGAGAAACCACAAGACAAACCAGTATATTAAAGAAAAAGAAAACAAAAAAAAACAAACAAAAAAAAACAAAACAGGGATCCAAAATATAAGAAATCCATTAGAAAACTCAAATGGCAGTGGCCTGATTGGGGAGCAAGGATGTTAGAAAATTGGTGGACATCACGACTCGCTACGAGATTCTCGAGAGATCATATGCGGAATGTGGCTAGCAAAAAAATGAGATAGTGTGGCAAACAACAAAAGTTTGGAAAGTACGGGCTCCCTGACGCTAATGAGAGGAGGGCAGGTCTATTTCTAACGATGGACGATACAAAAAACTGCTGCTGCTGCTGCTGCTGCTGCTGCTGATGATGATGTTTCACCACACCAAAACGTGGCAGATCATTCAACTTGGAAGCCCACATGCGTACGTGAGGGCAAGGACAAAGATTGGTAACTAGTGTCACGCGGGCGTCAGAAATGTCCTTCCAACCACCCCCCAAAACTTCCACAAGATCTGAATTACCGGAAGTGAATATTGAATGCTTTTTTTTCAAGACAACAGGACAAATTATTCGGTTTCTATGACAGTTTGGATAACATGTATGGTATATATATATATATATATATATATATATATATATATATATATATATATATATACATACATACATATATATATATATATATATATATATATATATATATATATATATATATATATATATATATATATATATGTCCCCTAGATATCTTTTTAAAAAGTTTACTGTGATGTAAAGTAAAAACAGAAAGAGAGGTTGAACGATGAGTTGTAAAAATGGAAGAAATTGATGATAGAAAAGAAACCTAAAACCGAAAGATGAAAAACTGTATATATGTATATGTATATATAAGGGTATTTAAAAAGTATTTGACTGTTATAAATTATAAGCTAGCTTAGGCAAAACCAGGGTCGAATGATACAAAATGATGTATGGATTTAGTTTATCAACTCATCCATCCGACAGCTTGTCTTTTATAGTGTACAGTAAAGTTTAATCCCATGGAGGAAGAAGACTTTAAAGAGTAGAAATTTGCAGATTCTAAAGAAAAAAAAAAGTAAAATTTTTCCTGCGAGGAATCGAAGATTTGTCTTCCCATTGGGCTGCTCTCATCGTTAATAATAGTGATTACATAATTGCTAAGTAGTATCTAATTAAACTTCCCTGGTATTTTTGAAAAAGTGTGATTTTTGCAGACAAAAATACGTAATTACTTTTCGAACACCCTAATATATAAGAATAATTGATCGCTCGAGAAAGCAAGAAAAAAAAAAGATATTAGCCAAGAAGGAAAGACTGAAAAACGCCGACGACAATGAATGGAAAAAAAAGGGGAAAAAAAACAAAACAAAACAAGAAACGAACTATAAGGAGGGAAAAATATGAAAGAAGAAGTTAAAAAATTACAATAATGAAAAGAATGAAAAAATGACAGAAAAATGATAAAAAAGAAAAAACATTTTGTAAGCTTTGAAGAGTACAAATGAAGAACGAATGAAAGATGGAATTAATTAGCGAAAAGAACAATATAAATTCTAAAAAGACTAAGACAAGCTTGGCCTTGCTTCGGTCAAATCCCCTTGCTTCATTAAAATTTAAAAGGTAATCAAAACAGTATTCACTTCTCCGTACGAAATCATTCCACATCTACCTATGTCGTTTAAATCCTTTTAATGATAGTTCCTGTAAATGTGATTTTACAAACTTTAGCAAAAAAAAATCAACCTTTAGAAGTGGGGGTGAATTCATCATCATTTTTGCGTACGTCACTGTGTCAATGTTATCCGTTCATGACATCATCAGTTTTTGGTCTGGTCATCGTCTTCCGTCGTTGTTATTAGATACAAAATCAAAATCAAAACTCAGTAGTAGCAGTTTTACCAAAAGAGAAAGAATCCGAACAGGAAGATAAATGAGAAAGTAATATGTGAACTTAGGAAATCCTGATATCATAACAATAATAGATAGACGGACGAGACATGCTGTCACTTGAATTCTAGTAAAACTTACCAGATACTATAAGTGTGAAACTTCAACGAACACGAAATAGTCGCTACAAAGTACAGGAAGAGCCTTTTGCTAATCCTTTTGTCTCTAAAACTGAATGAAAATCAGTTCACGAATACTTAAAATGCAGATGGTAAGTAAATGATTCCTGGATCCTCTCCAAATTGAATTGATTTTTCCTTAGCTATGGCCTACCGTTCAACAAAATGTCATCGAAATCGATCGGAGATATAATATGGGAAATCATTAATGAACTAATAGATTTATGCAAGAGGAAGAAAATATATCTCATATGAAAAAACAAACCATTATTCTACTCCAGAATTCAACTATTTCTTTTTTACCTCATGACTGTCAAGAAAATTTGATTGAAATCCATAAAAAACTTTTGGAAATATTGTGTGGACTAATAGACGGACAGACAGACGGGTGTAACTACATATACTCGTCCAAATTTTGTTGGTGGCGGCAAATATCCCAAACAAGAGGGTCGGATCGGGGAAATCGAAAGAAAGTAGGAAGATGAATATCAAAACCTTGCTAAAAGGATAGAAAAAAATAATGGCAACAATGTATTTGGTTCTTATACATGAAATGTCGTTTTGAACATCATTGAGAATGGTATAAAGAGTGAATGGTGCTCTAAAGCTATTGCACTTTCCCAGATTTGATGTAAAAATAAATATTTCCTATCATCATTACGGTTTACGGAGCCTTCAAAAGCAATGTTGTCTAGTGCCTAAGAACTTGGACTAATTTTCAATTGAGATTTTTAATTTGAACAATGGTCAAGCAGCTGAAAACATCACGAACCCATTTGGAATCGGCACTACAACAGAGCAAACGGTTCAATATAGGTTCAAAAGTTATAAGTCAGGATATATTGATATCAATGATACATATCGAAAGAGGCCAAAATCTATTCTTAATGACGATGAAATATCGACAGCTGTGGCCAACGACTCACGAACAACAATTGAAAGAGATTTCTGGACTTCAAATGCAAACACTATCACACCATCTCGAGGCTAAAAAAGGGGGTTCTTTATGAACTGGATAAAAAGCTCCATGCCAGTTCTAGACCCTACCGCCCTCAGCTGACTGTATCTAAACTCAGAGAATTGGGATATGAACTCAGGCAGCATTGTCTATATTCGCCCAAGAATTTTCCCTCAAGAATATCATTTTTATGTATTTAGAACTACACACGGATTTTATCCAGGTAGTGCATTGGAAATTAAAAACGAAAGGGATTACCAATGGCGAGGAATCAAAAATGAAAATCTCAAGAATGAATTCAGCTAAAATATTACACATTCTCTCACTTACACTATTTTATAGAGCCTCTCTTTAGCTACTCTCTCCCACCAGAGCACAATGTGACAATAGGTCAAGGTTTCACGTGAGGGAAAAGGAGCAACCCATCAAAAATAGCTCCAGCCGATGCGACTTTTGTTGCAAAGCAACCGTAGTTGTTCAAATAACCACCGACACGAAAGCGACAGGCACGAGCCCGACCTATCCCTTCAAGTGCAATAGAACAGTGCTGCCCCAAGGGAAACGGATCCCCCCTGTAGCTGGGCCGAGTAATAGTGGGATAGCCTGAGGACGAATTAAAAGGTTCTTAATGCGTGTAGCAATGCACAGCCTCAGTATAACCTCATTGGCTAATGCATTGCACCGGCACAATGTCTTTGACACTCACCACAACGCAATCTCTAACCCATTCGGCAGGCA
The DNA here is from genome assembly GCA_963457665.1 of Thysanoteuthis rhombus. NCBI lineage: Eukaryota > Metazoa > Mollusca > Cephalopoda > Oegopsida > Thysanoteuthidae > Thysanoteuthis > Thysanoteuthis major. The sequence continues at coordinate 44,494,815 of OY735232.1, read as the reverse complement.
ACTGTCGGTACCGGCGCCTCAGGCTATGCTGTGAAATAGATACTACAGTATAAAAAGGTGTGTTTGTTTCTGTGCAAGTATCTCTATAATGAGTTTATGAAATCATCCGTATTACTTTTTCCCCTTCTTGCATAATTCGAATAGTTCATCTTCGCAGACGTGCACAATGTTTTTAGCATCCTCATCAACGCTCAATATACACAAACCAAACAGAATTACTTGTACAAAAGGAGATGGGAGAGACTTACCGATTGCAGAAGATGTATAACGACTGAAAATGACAAAAGTGCACTAAGGAAAACATATCTGCAGAAAATCTTAAACATCACTGTATAAATCGAGGTTTCGAAAAGAGCTTTACGGCACCGTACCATGCAAAGTTTTCTTGTCAATGAAATATTAAGAAATTCACCAACCTTATTTTCATCGATGAGAACAATGAGAAACTTATGCAAAAACTTATATCAGGCACAATAAAAGAATCTTTAGATACAAGAAAATGGAACTGGGTTTTTAAGTGCCAAGTAAGCAAGCAAATTTATCTCCCATATTGCACGACATAGTCAGGCAGCAATTGTAACGTACTTTGCACATTTTGCCAACTCTTGTTTCTCATGTTTCCACTTATTTATATCAAAATAAATGTAATGAAAGACGTTGCCAAATTCGAATATCATTTTCTTGTACCATCTCACCACTATTGAACAGATATCCATGTGCATGTGTGCATGTACTGCAATTACCTAAGAACAGGCCTTTGTATGAAATAGACATTCACAAGATACACTATTTAGCACACAAGGCAATGCAGTATCGAGCTTTATAGTTTTTATCAATCATCTTCCTTGACTTCTGCTCTTTAGAATACATGAAACTATGCTTTTTGTTTCCAATTATCTGGGGAAATACAATCATTGTTTGCAGCAATCGTGTTTTTCAAAAGGGTGCTAACCATTACCGTATTAATCATCCATAATAGCCGAGAGGATTTCTGCCTCTATTCACGGCATAACTGCGATATGACCGCAAACTGTCCCAGCTGGGGTTTGAAACTCGGTTCACCAATTTCATTGCTCATGTCATCAACCATTAGGCTATCTGCACTTCTATGGATATTTGAAAGGGGCTGGCAGAGATGAAAATTTACAATCCAACCGAAAATTTATCAAGAAATCAGGAACTAAAAATCGAAGTGCGCTGACTTTCCCTGGCGTGAAAAAAACACAATTAGAACATAAAAATTAATAACCCACTCACAACTCTCTGAATTTATACAACCAAGAAAAGAAGCAAAAAAACAAAAAAACAAAAAACAAAACAAAACCCAAAAATAAAAAATCCAAACAAAAGCTGGAATTTGTTAATACTTATCATGTGATCTATATTCCTTTCTTTATATTTTCTCTGTTTCTATGATCGATTTTTATATTCACTTACTTGTTCTAATTTATCTATTTTTTCTTTTTTTTTATGATGATGATGGCTTTTCGTTTACCGAAGCCCTCGACCGAAGTAAATCTCTATGGATCAATATGATGATAATGTCTACGTATTTATTGAACTGCATTTCCACGTTGATGATTTTTTCAGCTTTCACTGAAGATCAATTTATTCAAGAATCTAACACCTTTCTCTTCATTTCAATATTCATCAACCACAAAGTTTGATCTTTCTTTCTCTCTCTTTCTCTCTCTTTATTTTCTCCGTCTTTCCCTCAATATATATATATATATATATATATATATATATATATATATATACTCATATAAATCAGGAAATAATGAACCTGTAGATTTTGTTGAAGCGTCCAACTAGGAGAGGAACACTAGGAGAGGGACACCCAGAGAGAAAAAACTGCGGCTTTGATAACATTAGCTCCTTTTTTGAGGGACATGTTTCTGGAGCTTAGTGAGTGTGATTGACCCAGGGCACAATCTTCCTTCGGTTTAAAAAAAAAACTCCATGAGCAGACATTACTCGATAATAAGATATCTAACCTAATGTCGAGTGACTGGCCGTATCCCCCAAAGGTAAAACTTGCTCGATGAACGCTCATAACGATATTGAAGTAAATGGAAATAAGAACTCTGGAATTACATGATGTGAAAAGGTCTGGTCTAGCAGTTGCCCTAGGGAATAGCAGCCTTGGTTTGCTCGCCATCCTGCAGCTGTAATAAAGCCAATAAATGTTGGCTGTTGGAATGTGAGGACGTTATCAGATACTTTGTCTTCAGAATGCCCAGAAAGAAGGTCGGTACTAGTAGCTAAAGAGCTGCAATGCTACCACCAGGACATAGCTACGCTGTCAGAAACGAAGTAAACTGGGGAAGGTAACTTAACAAAAACGTTTGGTGGTCACACTGTCCACGGGAAGGAAAGAATAGCGCTGTTAAGAAGAAAAGCAGGCATGGCATTTGCTGTTAAAACTTCTGTTTGAGAGATTTGAAGAATTTCATCAGGCTTGCGAGCACTTTATGACAATGGGTTCTGTTAGTAAAGGTGAGATACAGGTAACCTTAGTCAGTGCCTATGAATCAACCATTTCTGTGGCCGAAGATGACAAATTGTCCTTCTAGCATGTTTTAAAATGCATTTTTAGTAATGCTCTCATTGTAAATAAAATATTTGTTCTTGTGACTTCTGTTGGGAATTGTAAAAATTAATGTCTTCTTTTAAAAACAAAACGATCCCAATAATTTCAAAAAAAAAAAGAAGAATATACAACCAATTCATCCTCCCGATTGTCACTTATGGAGCTAAAATACGGAACCTAATCAACAGACAAACCTGCAAACTGAGAAGCATGCAGTTTCTGCATGAAAGAATCATTCTCAACCTTACATCGAGAGATCACAAGACAGCACAATATATCAGAAAGAAGATACATCGCAGAATTTATTAGAAAACTCAAATGGCGATGGACTGGTTATGATGCTAGAATGACAGTCAACCAATGGACATCACGACTCACAACATGGATCTCTAGAGACCACATGAGAAACTGAGACCAACAAAATACAAGATGGAGAGATGAACTAAACAAATTCAAAAAATACTGGCTCTGCAACGCCCATAATAGAGAAATGTGGTGGATTCTGGGAAACGTCTGTGTCCAATGACGGACGTTAAAATAAATGATGATGATAATAATGATAATGATGATTGTTTCAAATGTGCGAATAGTTGAGAATATGTATTGCTAACATTAGGATTCAACAGAAATACAAGTATGACCTGGGATTGAAACAGTAGCATCTAATTGATTATATTATTGTGAGGATTAGTGATCTCCAAGACGTCAAGAATGTGCGAGTTTGGTAGGTGCATTGATTGGAGTTGGCATTTTGGCAAAATTAGATCGGCTGATGTTTCACTTCCGAAAACGTTCCTCGTCTGAAAGATAGGAATGTTTCATATTGTCGACATTGGAAATGATTGGCCCATTCTCAAAGAATCGGTGTATAGTTTTGGCAGTCAGGTTCTCGAGGTTTCACAGAGAAATCATAGATTGGCTGGGTCAGAAGGATAAAGAGGTCAAAGAGCTATTGATGGAGAAAAGGAGACTTTCAAGCCTTCTGATGGATCTGCAGAAGAAAGGAACAGACCCTATGTGTATGCAGTAAAGACTCCATGATACGAAATATAAGGGATGGAGTAAAAACGCATTAAAGATATAAGCAGTATCAGACTCCAATAATACAAAGCTCGTACATAATCTTCTGAGAGGGACATTTTAACCGTCTTCTTTATAAGTCGATCTATTACACTTCAATGATAGAAAGAGAGTCGTTCAAGACCCTGTTAGTATCCTGAAAAGGTGACCTGAGCACTTTGATGAGCTTCAAAATCACTTACCAATTGTTGAAGAAATTGTGAATAGCGTTACAAGTTGCTAAGGGAGAGATTGCCTTGCAAACCCTCCCACTTTCGGAGAGTTTGAAGCGGGTGAAATGAATTAGATAGTAGAAAGTCACCTGGGAGAGATGGTGTTGATGCTGAATTGTTAAGTATGCTACAGTATTCTCATTATTCGTCGGAGGTTGTTTAGTCGGAGGAATCGGTTACGGATGACTGGCAAAAAGGTTTCATGGCTGTACTGTTAAAAGGTAAATATCGTAACGATGATTGTGGAACTTTTAGAAGGACTGCCCTACTGTTTGCAGTTGGTAAAGTGTTATGTAGAATATTGTTGGATCGTTTACTCTTTCATATTGTTGAATTACTCTATGGTCATGGAACAACTGATGAGTTTCTCAAAAAGACTATTACATGAAAAATACGTTGAATAAGTTATGGACTACGATCAGGTCTTTGTTTATTTAACCAAAGCCTTTGATACTGTAAACAAAATTGCGTTATTGAAGATTCTAAAAAAGATTGGCCTTCTTGAAAAAAATTCTATTGTACTGCAATAATTTCATGTCGCCATGAAAGCATTGGTCAATTTTGGTGAAAAACTGCCAGAACCGATGTTCGTTGAAAATTGAGTGAACCAAGTAGATATTCTGGCGCCTTCACAATTTGCACTATATTTTGTTATGGTTCCCAACATGGTGTTTAAGGTCTGTAATCATAGTGTCTATATTCTCTATTGTACTTCTGGCAATGTGTTTAATATCAGACGATTTGCGTCAAAAACCAAGGTGAAGGACAATCGATAAGTTTTGATGATGACGAACTGAGCAAATATGTGAATCCAATCGGCTTCAAACGTCTCAGATACGGTACCAGATTAACTATGTTGCAAAAATGACATATGCTACCAGCCCCGAATTTTCAACATCTCCGCTCTAAAAGCTTGAAAGCTAGCAATCCTGAAATGCATTTTAAAACACGCTAGAAGGACAACTTGTCATCTTCGGCCACAGAAATGGTTGATTCATAGGCACTGACTAAGGTTACCTGTATCTCACCTTTACTAACAGAACCTCTTACGGGCGACTTGGTGTTCAAATTAAACGATTCTAACCCGAAATTGATTCTCATCATTGTTTCAATAGAGTAATTACTTAAATTGCTGTATCTATGAAATACAAACTTGAGACAAAAATGCAAACGTATTTAAAACTAAAGCCATAGCCACTGGACAAAAGTCAGAATGAAAAACGAAAACTATTACTGAGATATTAGTCGTATTGTATGTCTATGTAACAAATAAAGAAAAGCTATACTTTGAAAGTAAGAAAATTTCTGTCCAAACATTCGTGCGTACTTCTTTTCAAATGTTAGGACTCTTTCACACCCTATGCTAAAGACCCTGCACTTAATCCAGCACGAATATGTTTGCGTTAAGATGAAACACAAGTGGTTGCTGCAGGTACAAACTCCAACCCCTCTTTTAATCAGGCTGAAAATGATCATTGCACCTTATGTATCGTATATATAGAAAATAAATCACACACACACACACACACACACACACATATATACATATATATATATATATATATATATATATATATATATATATATATATATATAAAACCTATAACCTCTAAAAGTACACACAACACATGTACTGCACACACTACTGCAGATGAGAATACCTCCCGAAACAGGCCCAAACCATTGATGAGAACATTTACAACAAAATAAACCTTTCTTCCATACATTTTACTCACGAGTCCGTGTCACTCTCCATATTTCAATTGTGTATATATATATATATATATATATATATATATATATATATATATATATATATATATATATATACATATATATATATATATATATACATATATATATATATATATATATCAAAAAAATGTTTATTCATTAAAAAGAAATAAGCCCTTGCGTATCAAGAATAAATTTTCGCCAATATATATAACTTGCCAATTTACCTTTGTCAGTGAGACAGGTTCTTGCTAAAAGTTTGTCGTGAATTCAGGTCACGGTCGGGGGCATGAATTTTACATATCAGTTCACCCACTTAATTTTGGTTAAGATTTCCGTTCCTTGTCTTTTTGATACTTTAGAAAAATAAAGACCAGCTTTACAGTTAGACAAAAACTATACGTCGGCACCTGCACTGTATTGGGAAATGGTTCACATTAGGGAATGTGAGCCATTAGTGAATACTTATGTTTTACTTTAGCTTTATTCACATTCGTGAATTTCCTTTGCTTTGTCTTCGTTTTGTAATATTTATACTTCCATGTCGTACTTTCTGCATTGATAATTTTGTTTTATTCTTCCGCTCTTCCATAACTCACGTATTTGCTCAGACTTTGCTTTTCCTCGTTTTTTTTAGCTCCTTAGTTCCTTTCATTCCGTGTCTGTATTCTTTCTCTATAAGAAACAGCCAAAAAAGATTTCTCAAGTTTCGAAGTTCATCTGGCTTGCTGGGTATGTATTTAGTAAATATGCAGTCCACATTAATGGAGGTAAAGAGATGGATATTTAAACATTTACTCTTCAATACGTCTAAAAGAGTTAATTTTTTTCAAGTCTTTCCCAAATAGGTTTTTTGAGGGGTTTCAGTTTGCAATGTAAATCTATGCAAAAGTGATCCCTTAATTTGTGTCCAGTAGCATTCACGTTGGAAATTCAAAATTTTGTAATGATCATTATGATCATTACAAACAAAAGGAAAGAAAACATATTTTTAAAAATTGATCATCCCCAACATGGTATGTAACCAAAAGATTTTGGTCATTTGACAATTTCTATCAACTAAACAGGCCTGTTTCTTTCTTTAGTTCGTTCCCCACTCCGGTCAACTCTTGCTTTCTTGATGTTTTCCTTTGCTCTTGTCTTCTTCGTATAATTTTTCTCCTCTCCTTCTTTCCTTCTTTCCTTCCTTCTTTTATTTCTTTCTCAGATTAATTCAATTTTGACGAGTATTTTCTTTCAACATTTTTTTATATTTCGGATCTTTGCTGTTCACTCACTACCGTAGCCTGGCGGTCTGAATAAGTTCCGATAAACAGAGACTAAAAAAATATATGAAAGGAAATACTTGTCAAAATTGATTAAGGTTGGCAATGCTTTACCTACTAAAATACGAATCAACACTTGGAAACCGTCAACAAAAAGAGTCCATATAGGTTTCCTCAGTTTACAAGTCGGTTCAGCTGGTTATGTATGGATGTTAGTATGTATGTAGGTATTTATGCATACATCATGCGTTAATCAGCGTAAAGGACACAACATTTATATATTCACTAAATCATGTCTAGGAAAGTTATTTTGTTTATATTTAATCCTCCCCGAATAGGTTTTTAGGGAATACAAGGTGCAACAGGCTGATAATTCAAACTTTTATACCTAATAATTTTATCTGCCTTCTTAAGATGGTACTAGCGGTAGGTTCAGCTTACAATGTAAGTTTAAGCTAAATTGATCACTATTTTTAGTGAACACTACAGTACCCCAAAACGGTGAGAAAAGCAACCTAATCACCGGCACACAATTTTTTAAATTTTCTTAATTGATCACCCTCAACACAACACGTAGCTAAAAGATATTGGTCACCTGACAGTCTCTATTGAATGACTAACCAGCTGCCACTCAAATGAAACGTCACTCCTTCTCTCAATTTACACGATTTTTAGAATAACGCCAACCAAAACGGTTGCAAAAGTTTCTTCAGTTTATAAATGCTTTTTAACGGCTTGTGCGTTGGCTTGATGACAATCAATAGATTTCAGGATGTATGTGTCGCGATATATAATTATTCACTCCATATCGTGTCTAAAAACGTTTTTGTTTTGCTTTTTGGAACCCCATCATCCAAAAATATGTCTTGGTTCCGACCTACAATCCAATTCCATTCTTGTTATTCAAACTTTTTAGTGATTATTGCCTGAAAAAAGTCAAGAGAAATAACTTACATATCCCTTTTTTCCAATTTCCAAATGATAATTACCCCGCTAAAAAAAAATGCATGCGGCTAAAAGCTTTAAGTCATGTGACAGTTTCTATTAAATGACTGAACAGACCTCTATTTTTACTCGATAATTCCCCCCCACCTCACTCTAGGAAACAAAGGTAGACACGAATCATTTAGCAAAACCACAGCCTTACATCTTCAATCAGACCCTTTAATTTTTGCTTTCTTGAAATTCTGATGAGATTTTTTCATCTACGATCAGAATATCTATGCACTCTATTTAGGATTAGAGTGTCGTTCCAGGGCCCTCGGCCTAGTATAAAGCTGTAGCATTTCTCTTTTCACTGAATCATGTTAGACACATATCATATATTAATAGTGCAACCATATTCTAATTGTGTTCCGGAGAATTGCTGGTTTTATCACTACCTTTCCGGGAATTACGCTAATCAAAATGACTCTGTATTTTATCCATCCTGTGTAATAATTAATTGCTCACAAAACCCTCAACACATTAAACTAATATTTAATTGAATTCTCCAAACATTCATTTTTTACAGTTTTTTGACTGTTACAATTAAAAGCTCTTGGCATTTCATGTGTCGTGGACACTGCAGTCCTCTCTGTGTCTATTTTGCCTCAGTGAGCTACGTTCTCACTTTTTCAATCGAGTGAGTACTTTCCATTTTATGTTCATACAGATTCAGATAATTACATTGACAGTGCTAAAACTCAGTTGTTCTCACACACGCGTGCGCACACACACACACACACACACACACACACACACGCACGCACACACAGACATATATATATTTATACATAAATTTGTAATTATTATTATAATTAACGATCCCTTCTTCAGGGTTGAGCACACTTCAAGTAAGGCAACTCGTTCATTATAACTGAATAGCAATGCTCCTCCAACTCCTGGATTAGGCACTTACATGGATGGGGAATAGTGTGTAAGCAATTATATCACTTAAAAGCAGTCTTACTGACTGTTTAGTTCTGTGTAGGTTTGTAGGGGTAAAATGCCATCTGGGCTCTGAGATGACAGTTTCGCTCTTACCTTGTGGTATTGGATGGGATATGGGGCTGTCTATAACCACACTGAAAAGTTGTAATTCAACGTTTCTGCTGTCCGTGAATGATATATATATATATATATATATATATATATATATATATATATATATATATATATATATATATTCTGTTTAATTTTGGTCTATTCAGTTCTTTCAAGGCAACAGTTATGTATTCAGAAATGGATATATGTGATCCGACAGAATGATAATTACGTTATATTATACAAAAACGTATTTGAAATGATCTCCTCTCATTACATGGTTGATGTATCACTTGCTTTTGACAACGTTGTTAGAATAAACAATTAATCAGTATCAGATCTGATTCCTGTAGCAGCCCCATTTTCTTTCATTGTCTATTCTGTTTACGTTGTGGAAGGTGAGTGATTCATTAATTGCATAACGACAGAAAATCATTTAGAATAAGTTTTCTATATAATATAACACAATTTATAATCAAACTGTTGACTCATATATTCATTTTTTGATACATAAATGTCGCATTGAAAGAAGCAGAATAAACAAGATGAGAATTCGGTGAGAAAACAGGTATTTCAACCTTAGCATTACCCGTGGCGGTTCAGTTCAATAGTAAGAGCATCACAATATATATATATATATATATATATATATATATATATATATATATATATATATAACTTTGGTGTTTCACGTGATTTAGTCTTTATGTAACTTACTGATAGTCGCCTATGAAGCTGAAATGTGGAACCTAACCAAAAGATTGACCTTCAGACTGAGAACTTTGCCACCAACAATCTTGCTCAACCTCACATGGAGAGATCATAAGACAGTACAGTACATATAGAAAAGACAAGAGTCCGATATGTCATAGGAATGATTAGAAAATAGCAAGGAACTGGGTGTTAACCATTCGGCATCATGACTAACAACGTAGATCCCCAGAGATCATATGCGAAATTGTGTCCCACAGATAGCATGATGAGCTAGATAAACTCAGAAAGTGCTGGCTCTGCGATGTTCATGATAAAGACGTCCGGCGAATCTTGGGGAACGTTTGTGTCTAACGATGGATGCTAAGAGCTTACTACTGATGATGGTGATGATTACTGGTATAATCACCCATTTCCCAAGCTTATCGTATCACAGAGACTTTTTTTAAATTCCAATATTTGAAACTATGAAATGAATTTTGGGGCTTGTACCTCTCCAGACACTGGGGAGGTCTATCGTAATTCTTTGGAAAAAGCCAGATCAATATAAAAAGAACACATAAAATCGAGCTGGACAAGTATCCAGTGAAATAATCAAGTGATAAGTGATAGTATTTATTTGGGGAGAAAGGTGAAGTGTCAACTTTTATTGTAGGTTAGATCTTATTTACCAGCAACAACTGGACTGAGATATATAAGATAATAAACTGCGTTATATCATATTGTAACTCGTATTCAAAATACCTTCCGTTCTTAAACGGCGAATATGTCACTTGGCTTACACAATGTAAGTAGAATGAACGGTTAAAGAAATTGGGGCTTCTACAGGAATTGAACTTCGAACCAATTGGTAGCGGCTTCTGCATACCATCGCCCCAACCATTGAGCTAAACAGCCACCATTAATCCGTAGGCCCAAATAACTGTTTCCACTCCAAATACTAATTTTGTTTAACCTCGGTCTTTATGTGCTCAACATGTTGTTTCAACTCGACAATTGATTTGGAAGGAAACAAATAGAGCATAAAAAAGCATTTAAACCAAAAATGATGCAAATTATAGATATGATGAAGACAAAAGACGAAATCCAGAGATCCATCGAACCCAATAACCAAAAGCTGAGTATTTTTGAGTACTTTTCTGACGGTCCTAAGGCAAAATCCAGGACCATCGGTCTGATATAGAGAATCTTATCAATTGATGTTGTTTCTTATATTTCAGTTTGTTAACTTGTGTTGCCGTCTAACTTGGTGTATATATATGTATATAGTGTCGGACCGTTTTCTGGATTGAACATGTTAGATATAATATTTTTACCAATATATCCGCCCTTATGAATGACATTTATTAATATCGGAAAGCATTAACAAGAAAGTACTGGAAACATCATGACTTCTGTGTGGGAGAATATCACAACATAAAAGTTATTATACGAGGTGGTGGCACACACACACACACACACACACACACACATATATATATATATATATATATATAGATAGATAGAGAGAGAGAGAGAGAGTGAGAGAGAAGGAGAGATAGCAGGCGGGAGGAAGAATATCTTCACATCTGAGACTAACATTGCAAAGTTGAAAAATGAATCCCCCTCACTTCATCCTCACGTATGTTTCGTGCATGGAAGTCATTATTAATTTTTTTATTTAAGTATTAAAACAAATACTGTAATTGATGGACCAAATGGCAAACTAATCAATGCCCATTGGACAGTAAACGCAGTAGGAAAAGTCCTCACACAATATGAAGGTATAAGATAGAAGGATTTGCCAGTATGACATGGCACAGATCAGAGGCCATTGAAGGAGTTCTGAGGCCTCTGTTCAGCGGTGGATTTACAATGGCTGAAAATCCTGATACATCCATATAAAACGCATGTCTGCAAACTTGTATGTTTGATTGTCTAATAGTCCGTTGTGTTCTCTTCTGTTATAATGGACTTGTCTTTGTGAAATACATGGACAGAGCTAATAAAAGAATGGAAGGGTTTTACAGTAAGATTAACTGTTATCATTACAAGCTGATCATTTGAAACTGAAAGAAAAGAAAGAAAAAAATGGGTATGTTAGAATATTTTGTATGATTTCTTTTCATACAGCACAATATCAACGACGATTTTCCACTTCAAGTCCGATCATCTTTTGAAATAGTCTGAGTTCAGTCAAGACTAAAGAAGAAAATTGAAATTGGAAAATTCGAATTATTAAAAATAAATTACAAAATGAATCAGCTTCATGCTCCTTATTGCCTATCTGCACTCAAATAACCCCATTATTTTGATGGGTATGTGCTCGTGGTGATATATCTATTTAGAATGAGAAATAGTCAGAGCAGCGATATGATAATAGGCCAATGTTTTGAAAACGTGATGGCTATTTTCTCGCAGATATCGGTTAACTGAGACAGGAATCTCAATGAAATGCAATGCGTATTTATTCATTCATTTATCCCCGGTCACGCTGAAGGACGTAGCATATCTATAATGATATTAAAGACGTTGCCACATAATGACAAAGTTAAATATAATCAAATGTCCTGATGACGTAAATGCTGAATTCAAAGATTGTATAAAAATTAATGAAAAAAAAACTAGAAATAATAAAAATCCGTTTGTGGTCATCAGAACACTATTATCTAAATTCTCTGCCATGAAAATCTTTTTTTTCCACGTATATAAAATGCAATGTGGATGCATACATCTATATGTGTCATCATTTTTGACAGTATTGGTAAACTAGTACATAATGACAATCTCGCTTACGGATTTGAAGTACAGACACTGTACCATCATGAAATTTGAGAGCTTCCACCAGGAAAACCTTTGATCAATCATTAAGATTGAATGAGAGGACTATGTCTCCGATCCTGCAGTCCTTGAGAAAGCTCAAACCAACAGCTTCAAAGCCATCATCATCAAAGAGGGTTCTGTATGGACAAGCCAAGTGCATTGTATGGATGACACCAGACTTCTGCGAAGAATCGTCAACAGCAAAGTCAGCTCCGGCGAGAGATACAGTAGCATTTCTCTTTGCTGGTACAGAGATCAACTCGAACAGACTGGAGGAGACCGACATTAACCAAAAACTAAGGAAAACAAGTAGCAGATCTCAAACTTTGGCGTCAAACTATCTCGACTGCGGCAGAAATGTTTGAACGAGAAGAGAACGGAAAGCATACAGGAAAGATAAACCATACTTGAAAGAAACGAAATGCTCAGAAACGAATGTAGACCACTATTTCATTATCATCATCATCATCATCATCATCATCATCATCAGTCTTTCAACATCCGTCGTTGGACATAGATCTTCCCCAGGATTTGCCATACTTCTCTATCATGGGCGTTGCAGAGCCAGTACTTTCTGAATTTGTCTAGCTCGTCCCTCCATCTAATATTCTGCCCACCTCGGTAGCGCATGTGATCTTGGGAGATCCATGTTGTGAGTCATGATGTCCATCGGTTGTCTGCCATTCTTGCAACATGACCAGCCAACTGCCATTTGAGTTTTTTAATGGATTCTATGATATCCCAGACTCTTGTCTTTTCCCAGATGTATTGTGCTGCCCTGCGGTCTCTCCATGTGAGGTTGAGCATAATTCTTTCATGCGCTCGTTACATGGTTCTCAGTTTGCGGGTCTGTCTCTTGGTTAGGTTCCATGTTTCAGCTCCATAAGTGACTATTGGGAGAATGCATTAGTTATACACCCTTCTCTTTTGGATTATTGGGATCTTCTTATTTTTGAAGGTTGAGCTTGCTCTGCCAAAGGCTGATTCTTCGCTTGATTTCTTCTTTTGAGGGTCTCATGGAGATTCGTTGTCCTAGGTAGATGTAGTTATCTACTTTCTCCAGTTCAGTGTCCTCGATTTTGATCTTAGTGTTCTTATCTCCGAGGTGGTTGTTGCACATGATCTTCGTCTTGCTGAAACAACTGTTATTGATTGTAATATGCAGTGAATATTCCTCTGATGGAAGGAAAAATGGAGAGATATCAATTGATTTATTTCCATCCAGTATATTGAGAGACAGAACTCTTTGTTGTTCGCATAACAAACATATATCCCCAAGCAAAAAGAGGATAATAGCATAAAGTTAAAAGAAACCTAGAATATATACTGATAAGATAATGATTCACAGATTCGGAGAACAAGAAGGTCGGTTGAATTTTCACACGTATTGGGCTCCGATAACTCCACCAGCAGACTTAGCATAGACATTAACAGCTTGTATTAACAGTTGATATTTTCTGATAAATCTATATGTTTTTTAGGATCATTTTTCCATATTTGTTGCTTTGTTTGGTCACAACATTCCTGTCGCGTACATCCTGGCCTTACGCCAGTGTTTGTTGTGCTCTGTGATGTCGAAACCTGGGGCACTCGATACCCTTCGTATTCTGCCAAATGCAGTGCTTATAGGCAGTTAACTGCATTGGAGAATCGGAAAATTTAATGAATTTTCACATAGTGCTCAGGTTACTCGATCTGCAGTCCTAAGCGTTAACAGCTTCCATTAACTATTAATTAGGTGTTAGGAACAAACAATCAACCGAGGTTCCTAGAAGCAAGATCCAAGAATTCGGACGTAAGCAATTTTCAACAGGTTTATTACAAAAATAAACAGAAGACAACGCTAAAAGCAGACGGACACATACATTTCCTTTAGTTTGTTTGGTAGTCACTGTGTGCCACTCACAGGTGGTTTTGTGTCAGACTATATTAACCTTAGTAAATATTAGGTCGGTTAAAAATAATTGCTGCTTTTTACCATTGACCTCAAAGCAGTATATTTCAGCAAGAAACAAAAGTTATTAGTTGACAAATTAATCTGCAGAGTTTACACAATTTCGCTTACTAGAAATGAGTCCTTTTATATCGGAAACATTGAATTCTGACGACCTAGAGACAATAAAATCTTCGAATGCGTTTTGAGCTGTTATTTGGTCGTTGAATATCCTACAATGTAGGACGAGGTTGAATGTTCAGAAAAATGGTAGTCAGGCGGATAGATGTATGGTGAGTGAGGTTGGTGAGGTAGAGTTAGGTCACCTGGTCTGTTCAATTTCTGCGCGGTTATTCACACGGCATGCAACCTTTTTTCTTTTCATTCAGGGTCATTAGCGTGACGTATCGATCATTTTTGCTTCCCCATCCGATACAAATATTGAAAGACTGTTGAATTGTCAATGTTTAGTGCCTCTGCAACCTGCCAGGTTTGTTTTTCGTATGTCCATCTCAGAAATCGCCTTCAACTGAATGTTGTCAATCACAGAAGAATGTCCATGTCTTCAAGGCTTCTGTCTCAATGTTGAGCCGTGCGTTTCTTGGTGATACCCTGGCCAATATTTGGTTGGTATTGCAAGCAGTCTTTGCTCCCCTATTCATGCAACAAAATATACCTTTTTATGATTTGACAGCTCCAAATGAGCCAGAATAGATAATGAAAAATGTTGAGCTAAAACTTATACACCAAATTAACACTTAAAAATGATGTATTCCATGAACATAGTAAAATAATACTTTATTTTCATAAGCATGAACATTTAGAGAGACGAATACTGCAATAGTTTTTGCAACAATATAATACAAACCTGGGCACCTCACAGAGAAATCTGCGGGGAGGAAAAGAGGAAACACGTCATACTAAGATCAAGTTGAAATTCGGGCAGCACAAAAATACAACCACGATTATTGCTTCTATGTTTCCATGATTCCAAATTCATTAGAGTGAATGAAACTTTTGGCGTATTTCTCAATAAATCCGTCTTACGATACTACAACTTTCACAAACAGCAATACAAAAAAGCGGAAATGAATCTTATAAACCTGGAACTTGATACATATTCTATGGCTCAAGTTGAGATGAGACAAAATTGAAATATATATATATATATATATATATATATATATATTTTGGAAAAGATGAGATAGATGTGGTAGGTAAAACTTGACACCTCTACAAAAAGTCCTGTCTTTTTCCCGGATTTTCATTTTTAGTTCCATGAACTTTATGAAAAGTAGTTACTCCAGGAAAACAAACATGGAGTCGTTGTTTTCTGGTTTAGCCGCCGTTTCTACTTCTCGACTTTCTATTTCAAAACAAGATCATTCTCTTTTTTATTTTTATCATTTTATTTTAAATCCCTGGTAAGATTTTTGAAGTCAACGTAGAGATTATGATAAGCTACTGCTGTGCATGCTTCTGTGTATGCGAGAGGGCATAGGCTTGTGGGTGCAGATAAAAACCAGGTCGTGGGGCAATAATCAGGGGGGCTGTGCATTGCCGTTTTCTGACAAGAGACTTTAAATGTCTTAACGTTTTGACAGAAGTCTCACTGGCTGAGACACGCATGCGCACATGCTGTCAAGAAAAATGGGATTAAAAGCAGATCTTGTTCTCTGTTTCAATTTTCTACTTTCGATTGTAATCATTCTAAACCCTTGAAATTCGCTTCCCGTCTTGAAGATTTCATTGTATTGTCTCTCTTTCGCTCTTAATCCAAATTCCATTTTCGGCATGGTTCTTGCGAAAATCATTTTCAATTCCCACCCCTCCCACCCTAACCTCCATACTAAATTTTCTTTCTTCTTTACTTATGTTTGCTCTCCTTCTTTCTTTCCTTTACTATATCAGAGTTGTCTCTTTCCTTCGCTGTATTTAACCATCGATCTTTCTTTCCCCCGTCTTACTTTCATGTTCACTTATGTCTGTTACACTGTTATTCATCTTTTCTTTATATATTTCAGTTATTCTACAACTTTTACCTTTCTTTCTGCGCCTATCTTTCCTCTTCTTTCATTCTTTCAATTCGTCCTTTCTTATCTGCTTTTTTTGCT
This sequence comes from Thysanoteuthis rhombus, assembly GCA_963457665.1. Taxonomy (NCBI): domain Eukaryota; kingdom Metazoa; phylum Mollusca; class Cephalopoda; order Oegopsida; family Thysanoteuthidae; genus Thysanoteuthis; species Thysanoteuthis major. The sequence goes on along the minus strand of OY735232.1, from coordinate 44,478,346 downwards.
TTTACTTTTATATATATATATATATATATATATATATTATTTTCGGGAAATGTAACATCTTGAGGAACTGAGTCTTCTAAAGATGAATTAACATAATTTCCATCAAGAACTTTTCACCAAAACCCATGGAAATTTATCCCCTTTTAGAATTATTTCACGTATGTTTTTCTCGTTTGAACAATTAACGTGCGTTGCCCAAACATGGGTGAATGGATGAATGCTTGAAAAAAAAGAATTTTGTTAGAATGACAAAAGGGAAGGACAATTGAATGATTCACTTGCAGAGCGTAGACGTGGTTGGATGGATGAATGATTGTAGACACAAGTAAATGAATTTCAGTATGCATAGTAAAAGCCATAGATCTCACCGCAGTTGGCTTCATAGACAATATATATATATATATATATATATATATATATATATATATATATATATATATATGGATTAAACACTAAACTTAATAACCCTAATCACACAGATCTCTAATTCAAAAAACTCCTACTAACAATATCATACCTACATCTACCCACCCCCTGCCCAGACACATTCAATACAGGGAGCTTCAAAATCACTCAGACCCATTTAAAAAATCTACCTTGGCCAGTCATTCCACATGTCCAAATCATAGCCAACAGACTTTCGAAGACCTTCAAGGTTGAAACCTATGTAGTTCCTTAACCTCATCATCCTTCCATTTACACTATCCCTAACATACCCACAAAATCTAACTCCACATCACTTCCCTCCTACCCTGACGTACTTTGTCCTCTCCAAGACCAACTGTTGCTGCTTATCCATAGACTTCTTCACTAGCTGGACTTTCTCTCTCACAGCAGGATGCTTCCAGCAGCCTTTATCAAATCTTTTACACACAAGGCAAAGCTCCTGATAGTGGACTCAGGTTCCACATTGAAATTTTAAACCCTAAAACACATACTGACACGGCACACCACTGAAGATGGGAATAAATCCCGAAACATGTCTGGAGCATTAACATCGATGGATTAATAAACCTTACCTCTAAACACTTTACTCCCGAGTCTATCTCAATGTTTACAATATATATATATATATATATATATATATATATATATATATATATATATATATATATATATATATATATATATATATCATCTCCTGTATTTGAAAAAAATTTTTTACGGAGAACGTATCATTATGTCTGGGCCAAATTATACATCCACCGAGTAATAACGGGAGAAAATGTCAGGTATAGTTTCAATATGATATAATGCAATTTATAATCATTCTATCAGATCATATATCCATTTCTCCATAATATAATTGTTGTGTTAGAAGTTAAAAAGAAAGCAGTTAAGGAGTACGAATAAGAAAAATGAGAATTTGGCGTTGAAACAATTATTTAGGCCTTTGCATTACCGGTTGGTGATAAGCTCAATGATGAAATTAATTAGAAATGGATACCTGCAGCAGACACATTTCCTTAAATTGTTTATTCTATTCATGATGTTTAGGCAAAATGATACATTCATCGTGTTATAACGGTTGGTCATTTCGATAAAATACGGCACAATCTATAATCGTTTTGTCGGATCATATACCCATTCCCCAATAACACACACACACACACACACACACACACACACACATATATATATATATTTATGTATATTTCTAAACCCACAAACATCTGTACACATACAAAAACATATTTGCTTGAAATACACACACATACACACGCATATATACAAACACACATGCACACACATACATATATATATGTATGCAATACTAATACATGCATATAGAAATGTCGTCGAACGCATACGTAAATATTAAGGGTAAATATTGCCCTACTCTCTCTCTCTCTTCACTGTTTGTCTCTATCAATCATATATATTTATTCATATGCATTTGTGTGTGTGTGTGTGTGTGTGTGTGTGTGTGTGTGTGTGTGTGTGTGTGTGTCCTCAAACCATTTTTACCAGAGTTTTTGTTTGGGACCATAATAAGCCTCAGAACATATCGAATATCTACCGCTTTTTTAAAAAACTGTTTTTCTCAACTTTTTCCTTTCTACCTGGACCTTAATTTCAGATTTTTTTTTCTCTTGTAAGTGCTACTGTATCAATAGACACTAATTTTTTTCAACTGTACAATCTTTCCTGAGAACCAAAAATCTGTAAAAGTGCAACGTACTTTTTTGCTGTTCACAAGGGCGTCTTTGTCCCAAACCTAACGAAAATGTGTTTTGTACTAAGATGATAAATATAGGAAAAGATAGACATTTCCCCTGTCCGCCATTCCGATTCAGGACATATTTGGGGTAATTGTCGATATAACAAAGGAAAAATCTGTTAAGAATAGCAAACGTATCGCCGAAGATGTGATTGCATTTGTGGGCTTCGATTGATGTTATAGAGTTTATAACTCTTTAAGATTGAAAAGAAGAAGGAAAAAATGGAAGAAAAACTGAAGGGGGTTACAACAAGTGAAAAAAAATGGTGAGAAGGAATGAGAAGAACGAAACTGAAGGATAAAGTAGCAGAAAAAGAAAGGAGAAAGAAAAAAGATGAAATAAATATGAAAAACAAAGTAGAGTGAATGAATCAATAAAGGAGAAAAGAGTAAAAAAAAATGAATGAAAAATCAAAAAGGGAAAAAGGAAAAGAATGAACTAATTATGAGCATGAAAGATAAATGAAGAGAGAAAATAAAAGAGAAGGAAATACACAAATAATAATATTGGGCTTTTTGTAAAAAAAAAAAAAAAAATGAGGAAAAAAAGAAGAAAGAAAGAATCAAGACAGTAGTAGAGAAGTAATATGTTGGGAGGAAGGGTGGAAGGAACAGAGGGAAAAACGAATGAAGGAAGAAAGGAATGGAAGAAAAATGCTATATGGATGGGGGAATGAAACGATGAAAGAACAGAAGAAAATGAAAAGTAGGACGAATGAATAAAAAAGAGAAAACAGGAATAGAAAATAGGGAAGAAAGACGGGAATGAAGTTGTAAATAAAAAAAAAGGGAAGGTCGGAAAAAATATAAGAATGGAAAAAATGTGAAGAGAAGCAGAGAAGGAAACAATAAAAACAATAAAAAGAGGAAGGAAAGCAATAGAAAAGTGTCTAAAAAGGTAAGAGAGTAACAAAGGAAGAAATGGTTGGATCAACAAAAGAAAAAGAGAGAAAGTATGGAAGAAAGAATGGAAGGGAGAAAGCCGAAATGAAGAGTTGGAAAAAATGAAAATATAAAAAAATAAAAAGATAAGGAAATTAAATAAGAAAAGGTAAAAAGCGTTACAAAAATAGAGAAGAATGAAAAAAGAAAATAATCGAAAAGAAAGAAGAAAAGTGTAAAAAAAGAATGAGAAGAGTGAAATATAAAAAAAAAAGAAAGAAAACAAATAAAAACATAAAAAAGCCGATAGAAAAGAGGGAAAGATGGAAGAAAAAAGGTCTGGCTAGTCATCCAATAGAAATCCTCATATGTCCGACACCGTTTGGTTGACTGCGATGTTGAGGGTAATCAATAAAAAACATTGAAAAGAAGATGTGATTAATAAATATGTTACTTTTCTTGCCTTTTGTTGTCACTCCAAAAATCTAATTTTCAAAAAATAACAAGCGGGAATTGAATGAGGGATCAATCTTGCAGAAATTTACATTGCAAAACGAACCCCTTTCCAATAATGCAGTCAAGGGTGGGGTTCTGAAAAGCAGAACATACCTTTTTGGGGTTTTTTTTTGGGGGGGGGGGCGGGGGTATATAATAAAAATCATGCTTTGAACTTCCAGTCCTTCAACTTCATTGGTACGGCTTGTACTCGTATAAATACATACATTCTTAGCCAGCTATTCCAACTGAAAACTGAAAGAGACCCATCTCGACGGATTCGATTGACGATCTTGACAACTTTTTTGGGAAATGAATCAAAGGAAAAATAGGAATGAAAGGAAGGAAACAAGAGAAAGAGAGAAAATTATGTAAATGGAAGGGAAGGAGGAAATGAAGAGAATAGAAAAAAATGATTGGAAAGAAGTAGAAAAAGAAGAAAAGAGAGAAATATATGAATGAAAGGAAGGGGAAATACAGGAAAGAGAGAGAGGGGGGGAGAGATTTGAATGAAAAAAGGAAGAACAAGAAAAGGGAGAAATGTATGAATGAAAAGAAAAGGAAAACACAGAGAAGAGAAAGAGAGATGAGGAAGAATATTGAGAAAAGATATAAAGATGTGAATAAGAGGAAGGAGAAAATGAAAAAAAAGGAATACGTAAATAAGCAGAAAAAGGAAAGAGTGGATACGAAATTACATGAATGAAAAGAAGGATGAAATGGAGAAAAGACAGAAGATATGAATTAACAGAAGGCAAAAAAGGAGTAAAAAGAGAAAAAATACAAATGGGAGTAAGGAAAAATTGAAAAAAAAAATTCGTGAATGAAAAGAAAAAGAAAATTAAGAAAATAGAGAAATATATGAAACAAAAGGAAAGAGAAACTGATGAAAAGAGAGAAAGATATGACTGAAAGGAAGGATAAAATTGAAAAAAAGAGAAATATGTGAATGATAGGGAGGAAAGATAGAAGAGAAATATGTGAATGAAAGGAAAGGGAAAATGATGGGAAGAGAAAAAGATTTAGATGAAAGGAAGCAGAAAATGGGGAAAGGGAATAATGTGAGTGAAAGGGAGAGGGAAGAGAGAAAAATATATGAATGAAAGGAAGGAGGAATTGAAAGAAGAGAGAAAGATAAGGGTGAAAAAATGGAGAAAATGAAAAAAAGAGAGCAAAATATGGAGGAAATGAAAGAGAAAATAAAGAAAAGAGATTAAGATATGAATGGAAGGGATGAAGAAATAAAGAAAAGAGAAAAATATGAAGGGAATGAAAGATAAAATAAAGAAAAGATATTTAGATGTGAATGAAAAGAATGATGAAATAAAAAAGAGAGAGAGAGAGATGAAAGGAAAGAAGTAGAAAATGGAGAAACAGAGCAAGATATGAATGAAATGAATGAAAGAGAGAAAGATAGCAATATAGTAAATTCAGAGACAATATGATGAATACAAAAATGAACAGAGAAGAAGTCTCTGCCTTTCCGTCGTCTAAGATATTCCCCACTGGGGCTGATACTTGGTTGTTCCAGCGCCGGTAATTGTCAGAATATCCATTGTTCTTTTTCAAAGCGAAATTGTTAGATCCTAAATACCTGAAGGTTCTTAAGTGCAAAGGTGTTGGGTTTCCTCTTATAATACCTCCATGCACACACTCAGTCGCTGGGTAATGGCTTGCGGGCTAGTTTATCAGATCATGACTACAGTTATCCCTTGCCATTCGCGGGTTTTCCGTTCGCGGTTTCTATAACTACAAATCAGACGTGAGAATAATTTTGGGAGTTTAGCGGTGTATTGAGAAAAACCGAATCATGGGAAATACGCTGCTCAGAATAAACACTGTATGACCAAAGCATGAAAAGTTTAGTGACTCATAAGAGCATATATATATATATATATATATATATATATATATATATATATATATATTGAGCTATTCACACACAGCTGTTTTGTTGTATTACAACTATTCAGTGTGGCTATAGACTATCCAATGTTCCACCCATCCAGTACAACAAAGTAGGATTAAATCCTTTGCTTTAGACCTAAAGGTATCCTTTCACCCCTACGTTATACAGAACAGGACTGACTTTAAGCTATATATTTACTTACGCACAATTCCCCATCCACCAGAGTTGTCCATTGCAGAGTTGGAATAGCATTGCTACATAGCTTATAATGAATGAGTTACCCCACTTGCTCAACCCTGATATATATATATATATATATATATATATATATATATATATATATACACACACATATATATATATATATATATATATATATATATATATATATATATATCAACTAATGCTGTCTTTTTACTAGAATTGACATGTGTTGATAAAAAATGTCTAGAACTTGTAATCTGTTATGTAGTTTCTTTGAATGTATTGTTGTTGCTGATTAACTGTATCAAACTTTGGTCTTAGTTTTCCTTTTGAATTTCGTTCAAATAACAATCGACTATCAGCGAATTGACATCATAACAAATTGACTGGCGACCAATAGTCCAGATACCTTCTAAATTGTCTTTGTGGAACTTAAACTAAGCCAAACATTATGATTTCTATCCAATGTTGACGAAACACAACCATTGAATGTAGAAAATTAACGGATAGGTTTTATCGGTGGCATCTGCCATTCCAGCAAGTCAATGGTTCCCCTTCACGGAAATCTCGCTTCCAACCTCTTAAGGTTGGAGGCCTCGGCAGAGTTCTATGGTGGTTGTCCCTGCAACAAGTTTTCATTCTTCAAGCACTGATGTTATTCAAAGAATGAGCAAGGTTGATTTAGGTTTGTGTCAACGAGAGATGACAGGAGGAAACTAAAGACAATAATGAGCTACCTTTTGAACAGTGGTTACCAGTTTTTGAATTCAGAGACGTGTTTCCCCTAGATTTGCTGTAAATCAAAACTAGAGAACTTATTCGACCCCTTTATTTTACGAATAAACTATTGAACCTGACCAAAAGATTTACCCTTAAACTGAGAACCATGCAACTTACACTATGTTGTACATCACATGGATGGATCACAAGCCAGCACAGTATACTATAAAAAGGGAGTCAGATATATCACGGAATCAATTAGAAAACCTGAATGGCAAGGGGCTGGTCATGAAGTAAGAATATCAACCAACTGCTGGACATCACATCTCACAACGTGGATCCCCAGAAATCATAGGCAAAACTGGCCGAACAAAAATAAGATGATGTGACGAACTAGATAAGTTTAGGAAGTATTGGTTCCATAACAACGATGATCAAGAGGTCTGTCAAATTTTGGGGACGAGCTATGTCAGACGCTAAAAAACTGATGACACTAATAGATGAACACTAAACAATGAACACTAATAGATTTGGTCGGAGTTCGAACTGAGCTCGCTGATTTCACTAACGCCACTCACACCCGAGACGATGAATTAATCGACGCAAAAGGAAAGGAATGAGTGTAACGCCTTCGATAAATAAACATTCTGGTTGAAAAACACCATATCAATTTCTACTTCATTTATAGAATATCAAACGGTCGAATCTGAAAGCACTGTTTACTCAGCACGTTTTCCCTCAATGTCGCTTCCTCGTGAACACAAATTTCAGCTTCCCAACCGTTAAGCTCATTGAGATAAAGATAACTGAGAATGTCAAACACAGATCAGCGAAAGTCTTTTGATCCGACAAGGTTCAATTGAAAGCAGTTCAAATCCGGGCTTAATACCTTGTCAAAGGTATGAATCCCTTGACACGTCATTATTACGATATTCGCGATCGGTTTGCCACAATCATTCACAGATAATAAATAATTCGTTTTAATTATAGAGGCGGACAGTAATCGATTAGTATCGAACGAAATATTGGCTTTCTGTCGTGGAGGGTGTTATTGGCGAACGGCAAAGAAAATAATCAGGTGTGGAGACTTTGTAAGGGTTGGAGGAAAGGATTTGCGAGATGTGATTGGGTGTTTGTTATTGATTTGCATTCAGTCGAGTCGAACACGAATCGCTACAATTTATGTATATTCACAAGACTGGTATTGTTAAAGTTCTTTGAGACTCTAAAAGTTTATTCTTAACTAGAATATCAAGGATTGACATTTCGACAGGCAGGTTCGGTCGGTAAAATAAACTAAGAAATAAAAGCGGCAGAGAAAACATTTGTATTGGGAAATAGAATGATATTAGACAACCCACATTCACGAGGTCTGTCCAGCCAGCCATTTTTGATATCACACGAACCGGTAGTGCAGCTTTGATGTAACTTGACAAACAACTAGAACGAACCTTACTCTGTATGCGTGAATATACACTCTCCCGTGAGGTTACTCAGAGGGCACTGAGATACCACTGTGTAAGTAAGCTCTTGTACTATCTGACGTGCATTTACAAAATTTAGCGAGTTTTTAAAACGTCCCAAGCGGTTTATCATCATCATCATCATCATCATCATCATCATCATCATCATCATCATCATCATCATCATCATCATCATCATCATTCTTTTAACGTCCGTCGTTGTACATAAACCTTCCCCGGGATTCGCCACAATTCTCTATCACAGACGTTGCAGAGCTAGTATTTCCTGAATTTGTCTTGTTCATCTCTCCATCTTGTGTTCTGTCGGCTTCGGTTTCTCATGTGATCTCTGGGGATCCATATTGTGAGTCGTGATGTCCATCGATTGATATTCATTCTTGCAACATGGCCTGCCCATTGCCATTTCACTGACTATTAAATCACTCATTACATAATTGGCCAAAAGAGACTTCAGTCAATGGATGAGATTACGGAGAAAGTAGCGTGGAAGATGACAGCGATCCATCAAGATTTTAGCTTATTGAACAGTGCATATAAGTTATAAGCGAAATAAAATGTATGACGCAAACTATTCTTGAAATATAGCACTTAAATCTTTGTGCTTTCGCTCTTAACTAATCTCCAGAAATAGAAGTAGTGTCGTTAGAGCACTGCATGATTACATGGTGCTATCATTATCACTGCCTATCAAATAATTCGCATCGAGAGTTGCACACAGAAAATTCAGCTATCTATCAATATGGAACCGGTAACTTAAACTGTAACCGGAGTTTTTTTTTCAGTTTTTAAGTGAGTCTGCTTGCCTGGTTATGTATCCATCAATCTATCTGTTGGTCAAACATGTTGCACCAATGAGGGTAGAAGACTGAAAAATTAAACATTTATTCATTATTTCGTCTTTTTTAAAATCCCGCCAGCACGTTTTGGTGGAGATTCAATTAACAATATGAGTTGCTGATAGATTCGTCTCTTAGATGAGGTCAGGCGGCACCTACATTCATTTTTTTTTAAATTTCCTCTTTTCAGTGATCATATAAAAAGCCAAATGAAGTGATTTGTTCATTGATAACCCCTTTCCAAATGTTTTAATCGACAGCATTGGTCACATCATTGACTTATTTGAATGACTGTTATTCTTGAATCTAATAATTTTCTGATGGAATGAATGGAACGGACCAGATAAGTCCATAGATAGATTTAGATTATCTAAACTTACGTAATATACAAATATATAGAAACATATCTATGCATGTGAGTATATATATATATATATATATATATATATATATATATATATATATATATATATATATATATATATATGTGTGTGTGTGTGTGTGTGTGTGTGTGTGTGTGTGTGTGTGTACTGAATACCAATTATTGGTGATGTCAAAAGGCGGATTCAGACTCATTATACCTATACAACTTTATATACAAAGAAACGTTTACGAACATGCATTGTTGCCTGCACGCACATACACACGGATGAATGTAAGCTTAAATATATAAGCATAGGTAACAAAATATATCTACATACGATTCTATCTAAGTTTAAAGTGATTGGAAAAAGTACACCTCAATTCATCACTCACACATACGCACATACGTATATATATATATATATATGTGTGTATATGTGTGTGTGTGTATATATATATATATATATATATATATATATATATATATATATATATATATGTATATGTATATAACTGACGTGGATAGTAATATACTTATCAGTAAGTACATCTCACGTTTATCTATCCCATACACTTAATCAAATAGAAACAGTCAAAATTATACTTCAATTTTTTCATACATACGGACATGTACATACATACACGCACACACACACACATACATATATATATATATATATATATATATATACATATATATATATATATATATACGTATACAAACTCACAAACACACACACATATACGTATAAACATAAACGCACTATATATATATATATATATATATGTATGTATGTATGTATGTATGTATGTATCAACTGAGATGTAAAATAGTAAACTTCCATGTAAATAATCCTTACATGTAAATGTTCCACACACACATTTCCAGATTGTTTGTGAAAGTGAAATCGATATTGATTATAGGAGATCAATAGAGAATATAAGTAGAAATTGAGAACGTAAAGTCTGTGATGAATGTTCGATGGCAGAAATCCATTAAAATAGCATGACACCTGGAGAGGAGATTGCTAAGAGACGAGGGTGTTTGAGGAAACAACAAAACTTGCACAGCCGAAGTGAGATGCATCAGGCGTCAAAGATTCAAACTAGAAGCGGGAGGGGAACTCACACCTGATTCGGTGGAATTTTGAAATCTTTATTTTTTTTTTCAAATTCTTATGTTAATAATTCCCTCGAAAAGTGATTTCCCTGCAAAAATATTTTTGCTCTCTCAAAAAACTCTTCCAAAGAGAAATAATCTACTTAAAAGTCTGAACCATATTTTCAGATTTAAAATTTCTATCTGTTACCTAAGTTTCGAATACGTTTCAATCAGAAATACCTTTTTGAAATTATCCAGAAATTTTGACCGAGATAAATAGAAATGGTTTTGTAAAGTTGTCAACATGACAAAGGTAACAATGAAAATTACAGTTAACTAAGACAAAGTTATGTGTCTGCCTGTCAAAAGATAGCTGAGCGTGTGTGAGTGCGTTTTTTGTTAGAAACCGTCCACCCCAACCGTCAGTATGGGTTTTGTCAGTTTCAAAGTAGGTGCAGCTGGCTGGCTATGTGTGTACACATGTATGCATCAAGCATACAGGTCGTACCAATGAATCTTATCATACTGCAAAAAACGGATATTTTGTTTCTGGAACATAACCCCCATTATGTGTTTCCAGTGGGACGTTAAATTTACGATATGAGTTTATGCTGAATTAATCAACTAGTTTTCTGTCCAAAAATTTTGAGCTAGTTTTTCGGAAAATTCATACCCTTTCAAGGATGATGGCCCAACAAAAGATGATATCAATTGATGTTCTTGTTTCCAATTTTTCAATTGGTTATTCCCAACACAGCCTGGTGCCAAAATACATTGGTTACATGACTGTTTTTATTAAATAACTAACAAGACCTGTTGCATTATTTTTCCTTGCGTGCATACTAACTCAGTCGAGAAAACGTTTTCTTTTCCTCGTGGTTAACCCTTCAAAAAATATCATTGGAAATAACTGAGAACTTTTGGGAAATATTGTGTTGGCAGTCATAATCTTATGCATAGATACACGACAAATGACAAAAATATGATCACATCTTCTCCGACCAAAGGCCAACATTTTAACAAAAGTCATTGAGATAGACACAAAGTAATACATACATCTCTCCAATTGTGTGGACATGGGTGAATGATGATAATAAGATGGAGGAAAACAATTGAAAAGAAAATATAAATATCTATATATATATTGGTTTATCGGTAGTACGAAGGTTAGAAGCCGGCATGTCGTAATGGTAAACTTGTTACTCGATTATTTGTCGCTATGGTGTTGTACAGGTCATCCTGTGTTGTGGGCTCAACATGTTAAGAATGATCAAATATCTGCCACGCCTTATACAATGCCCTATTCTCCTCATCTGATTATAGTGATCTTCGGTCACTTTCTATACTTCATCTTTTCCTTGGGCAATGATGATGGTTGTGAACATAATCTTCATCATTGCTATTATTGCATCTTCAAACCAAATCTTTCCAGGATCATGAAGTGACACCAAGTCTTCTTACTATGACTGAGCTATTCTTCTCTGAGTGCTAGTATCTACCAGAGAACGAATTCCAGTGAGAATACAAGCAAAAAAATGAACGACATCTGGTTTTTCGAGTCTTCTAACATTTATTGAAAACCGTCGCTCAAAAGATGGATCACTTCAGTTTTTTACCTGGCCTGACTATCTGGTTGGCTGACTAGGGATGTATTCATATACGAGTCCTGCACACTGACCATACGAATTGTGCTTGTGAGCTGAAGTTTTAAACATTTACCCCTATTTATGCCTTGAAAAATCTCCCCCTAAAAAAAAGCTTTCAGTGCAATTTGCAATGTAAGTTTATGGTGAATTGACGCTTGTTTTTTTGTCCCATTCGGACTTCGTTACTGATTACCATACGACAAAAAGTAAGAGAAGGAACTTATTCATTGATCATCTGTTTTTCCTAATTTTTTGATTGATCATCCCCAACACAGCAAACTACCAAGAAAATGAAACATCGAATATGTGACGGAATCTATTAAGAGACTAACCAGACTTGACGAATTATTCATTTGCTGTGATTTTTGTTTTGGTGAGTGATGATGCAGAGCTTTTCTGTTGGAACTTGAGCAGAGTTTTTGGGGAGTGAAAGAAAAGGTTGGAAGAGATAGAGAGAGGAGGGAAGGAAAGGGAAGAAGAAGGGACAGAGAAATGAAGAGGAGTGATAGAGAAAGAATAGAAGAGACAAAGGGGAGGGAAAAGGGGGAGGAAATAAAAGTAAGTGAAAAGGTGTAGGGAGGTTGGACAAAAAAGGTGAGGCTTTAAAAAGGGGGAAGGAAGATATAGGATGGAAGAAAAGACGGGAGAAAAAGACAAAGAATGAAAAGGAGGTGTATGAATGAAATATATTGAATTGAAAATCAAGTAAGAATATTATGATGAAGAGAATTACTGAGGTATATAATGAATAGGGAGAAGGAGAAATTAGCGAGGTATATAATTGTAAGAAAAGATTGAATATAATGGGAAAAGCGGAAGGGAAGATTTGAGTGGAGGGACAAAAGAAGAAGCAAAAAAAAAAAAAGGAAAAAAGAAGAAAAGTGAATACTAGATGAGACGCGGGTGCATTGAATGAGTAAAAGAGGAAGTTTAGAAGAAGGTACTATAGGAATCAGTGACAAGAAGAAGAAGAAGAAGACGAAGAAGAAGAAGAAGAAGAAGAAGAAGAAGAAGAAGAAGAAGAAGAAGAAGAAGAAGAAGAAGAAGAAGAAAGTAAAAATGGAGACTGCTACTCGAGTGCCAACGGTATAGAATAAGAGAGAAAAGTTTGAAGATGACGATGTTACAGAAATCACAGTACGGTAAATAAGACGCTAATAGCGAAGTCTTTATCAGACGGATTCCATTTCAAATAATTGACATCTGAAAAGGTCTTTGTAAAATCTGTCAAGAGATCTTGCTGAATCACTTAAGATGTCCGACTCGTTTCCCTTAATGAGTAATCTCCAAGATCTATGACACTCAATAGTGATCGAGCTAAAAGACTTTCTTGCCATCTTTAGACAAGCATCCTGAATAGTCCAAGTTCGAACCTTCACCGGAAAGTTTTTTGGAAACACTCTTTTTTCATCGAGATGACTTTATTACTTCATTTCATACACTCCATCTTTCTTTTGCTTCATCCTCAAAGGGAACCATTTTCATATTTATAAGAGAAAATTCAAAGTTACTGCATTATTATTTTTCAGAAAAAAACGCACATGAAGCTAAACTATCAATGCAATTGTATATTGACATTCGCATACATTTTATGTAAAGAAATGTCAAAGCTATATCAATAAATAGTCGTCTTAGTAACTAAGACCCAGAACTTTTCATATTTTTGAGGGGAGACACTATCCATCAGAAGAACCTAAGCCAAGCTTCTGGAAATATACAGAGTAACCTCAGATCAGGACAGTAACTGCAGAATCTGTCCAAATAAAATCATGCTACAACCATCCCTGATCATTGCAATTAAGTTAAAAATACAGAGAGACTCTTTGTTCAGAGAATATTTCCTTCAATATATCTGATCTCATCTGGAACAAACTATTAAAAGCAACTTTCTCTTACCCAAACAGGGACATAATCAAATCAAAATCTCCGAAAAGATCTTGGGCACCGACTGCTCGAATATGAATTTTCAAACAAAATAATTAACCATTGTAAGACACCACGGTTGACCTTATTAATCTAATATTGTCCCAATTGACATACAAATTGAGATACACCGAAGAGACCATCAAGGTGTATTCAAAAGATGGTGAAGAATACGTATGTTTCACAGTCATGTTTGGACATATGCACTTTAACAGAAGATTTGTATTTACTTGTATGACCACGATGTAAAGCCTTAGTTGGGATGAGTTGAAAAGAATTCCAGGTTACTTCTAAAGGAATATGCATGCAAGAGACACCTGAGTATGACTGGAAAATAAGTAGAAACGTCGTGTTAAGATCACCAAAGAGAAAGGCCTTCATTTATTTATCTATTTCTTTAGAGCGACTCTGTTTGCAAACAGTCTGAGTGGTTGAGATGAAAAACAACTAAAATCAAGATAGAAGGAATACTCGTCAGTTACTGACTATGTGTAATCTAATAGAAAGGAAATAAATCAAGATACTCTTGCTGCTACTAATACTACTGGTGTAATGACAATAGCGCCGAGATATCAGGCAAAAAGTAGTTAGGTTAAAAGGTTAGATTGAAGTTCTTGTAGGTCAATTTGCGAGAGTCGCTCGAACCAATAATCAGAAGAGATGTTAGTTCGGTAAGATTGACGGTCAAAGTGAAAACTTCACGTGATCAAAGTGCTTTGGCAGCATGCGTTGTTGGAGGTGATCAATTAAAACGGAAAAAAGGGGTATCAATGGATAAGTTCCTCTTCTTGCCATTTGTAAGGCAATGATTGCTAACAAACATTGGTATAAACTGAGGGAGAAATTTAGCATCAAATTATATTGCAAATTAACCCCCAAATATAAGTTTAGAGCGTAAATTTGTGAGTAGAAAAAAAGTCCTGTTCAAGATATGATCAAAAGTAACTCTGAAATTTATAACCACTCTATCTTGATTGATGTACCCTGTATACATGATACAAACAAAGCCTGCAAGCCAGACCAACTTAAAAACTGACAACCATCACATCCTTCCAAGAGTCACCTATGAAGCCGAAAAATACAACCCAACCTAAAGATTGCCCCTCAAACTGAGAATCATGTTCCGTGCACATGGGAGAATCACGCTCAAATTCACATGAAGAGATCACAGGACAGCACAGCATATATATATATATATATATATATATATACATAAACAGGGGCCAGGAATATCATGTAATTCATAAGAAAATCCAAATGGCAATGGACTAGTTAAAATAATGCCAGACGACCGTTTGACATTGCAACTTATAATGTGAATTCCCAGAGATCATATGCCAAAAACAATGACCGTTGAAATATAAGATGTCGTGACGAACTACACTAGTTCATAAAGTATTGGCTCTGCGACGTCCACGATATCAAGTTCTAACGAATTCTAGCGAAGGTCTATGTGTCAAACGAAGGACGCTAAAAGGCTGCTGTTGTTGATGATGATTTGCCAGTTTTAGCGACAGTTTGAATTGATGGTTTCTGATAAAAGCGTAGTTGCTTAATCTTTTGACCCTCCTAACTAAAAAGCACCTGATCTCAGAGAATGAAATAATGGTAGAGATAAATACTTCCTGGTTGATTTATCAGCAAAGATCTTTCATCACACAATATTTTATAATTGATGCCTATCCTGACTCCCACCCTCTCCATAACTTCTGTTATTGACAGTCCGTGTATTAAGCACCTACTTAAGTTCTGGCTATGGGATGTGGCAGGGCTGAGGATACATTGATATTATACAAATAAATATACACTAAGACTTGTTAAGCGGCGCTTGAAATCTTCAAGAGAGTCTTGCGTCTACACAGTGACAACTAAGACATTTTGGAGGAGTTTTAGTTTTGTCTGGCAAAGCAAAATTCCAGCAAAGAGATTGTAAAAGGCGGAGAAAAAATTATGTCCTGATATCTACGGTCGAGTTTACAATTTGGAAATCAAACTATTTAATCGAAAAATGTTTTTTTTTATTGTTAAGACATGAGGTGATTTATCGCTAATATGATCGTGACATTCTGAATTATTACAGACATTACCAGGATATGTAGCTTCACTCTTTTGTGTTACGTTACGTTATGGTGTTGCAGAGTTGCAACTTTTTGAAGGCAACTTTTAGGGTGTTGGGGGCTGCTAAAAAGGAGGGCCGTAAATAAAAATGCACGTTGTGAAACTATGGTTGTGTTCTGTCTTTTCCCTCCTCTCGAAACAAGGGTGACTCACAGTATGGAGAAAACACATTACGCTTTTTTATATCCTTACGTTCGAAGAGAGAGGTTTGTTTTTGAAAACGGGGAAGGGTTGGAGCTGATCGTACTGCAAACAATACCGAGAAGCATTGCAATTTTTTCAAATTCAAATCCCAAAAGAAGAAAAGCAACAATCCTGAAAAATAGGCTATTAGGTTTTCTATAAAAAAAAGGGTCAATTTTCCCATCTTTTATATAATCAGTACGTTATATAAACGCTTTGCAATTCGTGTACAAGAGCAACTCATCTACAGGTCGAGGGCAAGAGATCTTGATCCACTTAAAGAAAGCAGAGCAGTTGCTTCTGACGCCAGACACAGAAGAAATGATTTCCAGTTTCATTTTTTCGATTGACCCATTCGAACCCAGTCATTGTTTATTGACAACTACAGGTTTTTTGGTGCCTGCCTGTCGCCCAAGATTGGCCGTTCCATATAGATGAACAATTCCAACTGTCCAGCCATTTTATTCATAGCCTAATGGGGGGCATCGATCGGAATGGACAGTCACTGCTGGAATTCGAACTAGAATTGCCGATTTCATGCTTCGTGTCGTTAACAGTTGCACCATCTGCTCCTCCTCTAACCCTCTTCCAGACGGCATAGAATTAAGTTCGTCTCTTTTGGATTAGATGTTGTCCACAAATCTTCACCGTTGCCTTTCTCGTTCTTGGGTAACGCCTTATCAAGTGACTGGTACGGGTAAGGGGTTAAACTGGGGTGGGTGTCTGCGGCATTGTTATGTCTTTGTCCAGTTTGGAAGCCATATCTCTTCGTCATCCTTACACATGCCGATAGATATACTGCTATCGATTTTGGGCCAACTGCCGGGTTGGTCAGTTTTGGGTAGGATGGCCTGTGTGGCTAGAGGGGGGTTGACCGAGGGTCGATGTCAAATGGGTGGCTTTTGACTAATCTTGATAGGTCGATGCGGGGGTGATAAACAGGGGTAGCTTTAAACTAATTAGATGTTCTGATCCGGGAGACATATGTATTTGGCAAGCGTGCAACGACTGACCGTAATGAAAGAAGGGGTGTGGTTAGGAGTTGGGGGTAAGAATGGTGCACAGAATAGAGAGAAAGGTCCTAAAGCGTAAAAACGAGGACGTGTGAAACGGATGAGAAGAAGAGGAAGGGGGATTAAGGACGTATGGAAATTATATTCAGTGCACAAGGGAATGTTGAACACAAGGCCACGTATTCGGAGCCCCTCAAAGTAAATAAAGCCTTAACTGCTAATCCTTTATTTCCACGTTGCTGTTTACTGACAGTTGAAAAATGACAGATAGAGTAGTTGTGCAGATACTGCACTCTGATCCAAGATAGAGCACCCTGATACTTTGTTCCTTGGCGAGGACATTCCATACATAAATACTTGTGCAGATTCGAACGTGAATAATTCTTTGACAAAACATGTCAGTTTTCTCATTGGTGAGTGAAAGAACAAAAGTTCTCATATATAGCACTGCATACTCCCTGCATCCTGCTATCCAAAAGTAAAGCCATTCTATGAAGATTCCTGCCGATCGATACGAGTTTGGTGACCCCTAAAAAGCACACTCTCATGTCCTGTATGGAGTTGTGTGTGCATGAGGAACGACTGGATGCACACATCAGTGGATGAAAAAAGAGGACTGAATAAGTTTGAAAGAGAAGAAGAAGAATAGAAACATAAATTATTATGATAATTATAAATGAAAAAAATAAAACTAAATAATTATACTTAAATGTTTTTGGATATTGATATTGGTGGTGGTAGTGGTATTATTATTATTATTATTATTATTATTATTATTATTATTATTACTATTATTATTATTATTAGCTATTTAATACCAATTGCCTTGTGGTTTTTGCAGAAGACTGAGTGACGGTAAGTCTCCTTTGGTCCTCAGCCCTCCACTCATCTCATCTCTCCTCCAACTATCATAGCAGTGCTGTGGTTTGTACTTCCAACACCATTTAGATGCTTTTTTCCTCCTCCTCCTCCTCCTCCTCCTCCTCCTCCTCCTCTCTCAGGCCACTGCTAACACCTGGGGTAGTAGATCTCATATTTCTAGAACTTTCCCCAGTAATCCTGCCGTCACTAGCATTGCTGCTGTCTGCACAGTCTCAATCCGTCCTTTTACCCCCAGTTCCTTGATCTCGATTTCATTGTCTTTGGTACGATTCCGAGTGCACCTATTATTACTGGTACTACCCTGACATCCGTGGTCCACACCACCTTCAGTTCTTTAGCCAGATCCTAGTATTTTCCCTGGTTTCCACTCTTTTTCCTGAATGTTTTCGGACTTTTCTCCTCAGTTGACCACAACATTTTGGCCGTTGTATATTACGGTCTTCTTCAGGTTGGTGTTGTGGGTTGTGATGTCTCGGGGAAGCTAAATCGAGATGTCGTGGAAGCCTGAGGACAGAATCTGCCCATTTCACTGTCCAATTTTGTCTAGTGGAAGTGGTTGCAGGGTCAGAACAATGTTGTTTGATGGGAACATCCACTCGTCTGGTAAAAAAAGGCCCCAAGGTATAACAACCGAAACATTATTTTCAGAAGGTCAACCAAGATGAGGATAGCGTCAGAAAACATTGTAAATAATGATGATTCCTCATGAAGAAAACTGTGGATTCAAAGGGAGTAGGGAAGAACAATTTTCAAGTCATCGGAAAAAAGAGAAGGAAGAAATAAAGATGAATGTGAGAAGAAGAAGAAGAAGAAGAAGAAGAAGAAAAAGAAGAAGAAGAAAAAGAAGAAGAAGAAGAAGAAGAAGAAGAAGAAGAAGAACAACAACAACAACAACAACGACAAAAGAAGGAGAAAAACAAGAAGAAGAATAACGCCACAAAAGAAGAAAAGGAGGGAGAAGAAGAACAACAACAGTAACAAAAAGAAGAACGAAGAAGAAAAAGAAGAAAAACAACAACAAAGTAAAACAATAAAAAAGAACAAGAGCAAAAATGAAGAACAAAAAAAAGAACAAAAGAAGAAGAAAAAGAAGAAGAAGAAGAAATAAAGAAAGAAAGAAGGAGAAGAGGTAGAAGAAAAAGAAGAAAAAGAAGGAGAAGGAGGATAGGATGATAACAACAACAACAATTGAGAACAACAAAGGAGAGGACAAGATAAAATGAGGATGAAGAATAAGAATGAGACAACGACAATGATGATGCGGAAAAAAAATAGATGAAAGAAAAACAGTAGACAAAACAGGAAAAGATAGAATAAGAAAGAGAGAAAAAGGGAGA
>OY735232.1:44424028-44456528 GCA_963457665.1 Thysanoteuthis rhombus | reverse complement strand
AGCAAAGCAAAGTTTGAAGGATACAATAGTCATTTTGTATACGTTTTACACATAAACTAAAGAAAGAATAACACATTCAACCTAGGGTCAAAAAATTGCATTTCAGAGTGTTGCTACTGGTATGAAATGTGAATGATTACAATTGACCATAAAGAATACCCAGATATTGCTGTGACAATGTTCTGATGTAAGCCTGTTTTGCCGATTCATCACCAAAGTTAGCAATTTCCGTCGACATTTTTTACCAAGTTCCGGCATTCAATTCGTATTTCCCCTTGAAAAAAATTGTATTATTCAATTTTTTTTTTAAAAACCGTATTTTCCTTAGTATTATTTTAGCATATTTTGTACAATTCGCAGAAGCAGAAAATTGGACCGACACGAACGTTGGGTTATCAAAATCAAGCTCCCTAAAATTTTCTATCGTCCAAACAAAACAAGATGTTGATGACTCTTATAAAAGTTATACACAATTCAATTGTCAAT
This sequence comes from Thysanoteuthis rhombus, assembly GCA_963457665.1. Classification (NCBI taxonomy): domain Eukaryota; kingdom Metazoa; phylum Mollusca; class Cephalopoda; order Oegopsida; family Thysanoteuthidae; genus Thysanoteuthis; species Thysanoteuthis major. The sequence continues at coordinate 44,456,042 of OY735232.1, read as the reverse complement.
TGAAAATTGAAAAAAAAAATTATAATAAAGGATGGCATTAACCAGGTCTGTCAGTTGCTTCTGCCTTCAATTTGGCATCCTGTAGCACCTGGCATTTTCAAAGCTAAAATAGACCATGGCCGAGATTAGAGAAAATGCACCGAGACAGCTGATTGTGATCCTAAAAAATTACCCAGCAGATTGTTTTGAAAAGTGAAAGGGGAGTTCGGATGAGTACATGATATCCATAGTAGAGTACTACGAAGCGATCTAAGGCACCATCGCTCTGGATGATAAACAATATCTTGAATTTTCGTTTGCAAAGGTAAATCAGATAACGGCAAAAAAGTCACTCAGTAACAATCATTAAAAAAAAAACTGAAGTGATTTCATTGTTATTATTTGATCTAATCAATTACATTGATATTAGGTAATTATATGTAACCTCCTTTTGTATATTTCTAAGTTAACTTTCAGTCTATAGTGTTAGTCGTCAGTTTTTCTTTAAATTTTTGTATTTCTCTGCAGAGTTTATGAAATATATACTAATGTTTGCCTATACGCCTAGTCCAAAGACGGCATTAGGTTTTAGGTTGCTACCAGTAGGACTATGGATCATGTTGATCGCACGTTAGACTTTGAGAATAGAAATTAACAAAATAATGTCTGGTCAGCTTTCACGCTCTCCCCAATTATAATGATCTGACTTTAATGTATCTATCCATCGATATAATATTTTAAGATGGGATCTACTCATCTTCGTAATTGACGACTAAGTGGCCAAACATGCAACATTATAACCAGATATGATATTCTCGGTCAGTCAAAACTGCTTAAAGCGGAATATCGACGAATATAAATGACATGTATTCATATTTGACAGGGTATCCAGATTGTCTTTTTCAACCATACCGTTCGATACGCAACATCCTTCCACACACACCACACACACATACAATATATATATATATATATATATATATATATATATATATATATATATATATATATATATATATATATATAAGTAAAATGGTATGACAGCTGATGATTCAAACAAAGAATTAAGTGTATCCTGACATTGGGATTCGAATTTAAGTAACGATAATAATTTTGTGCCGGACTTTAAATACTCTGAACACAATTCATCAACAGTGATTGAAAAATGACTGCAAAAATTCTTTTTCGGTAGAAACGTTCAAATCTGGAAGTATATATATATATATATATATATATATATATATATATATATATATATATATATATATATATATATATATATATATATATATTGGGGGAGTGTTAGTGTTTGTGTGTCTCACAAACATCAGTTATACAGTGCCTTTTTTTATCGCTCTTGCTGTTCGATATACGTTAATTATTCGGTTAAATCCAACCTTTGGTTGGAAATCCGTCATTTATCTTAAAGCCAACCTCAAGAAAGACTTTTTTGCAATATTGAGATACTTTTTGCATTTCCTCTCTCTCTTTCTTTCTCTCCGTCTCTGTTTCTGTTTCTCTCTTAATATATATTTATATATATATATATATATGTATGTATGTGTGTGTGTGTATTCAGCTTTTCAATTTTGTTTGGAGTTGGGAGCAGGTTGCCGACCCATTACAAAATTAAAAATTCGCATTCAAGTCTTTAATGTATGAATTCATGTAATATAATATCCTAACTTACTGTAAATATAAATTCTGTTCGTCTATGATTTACGGAACGTTTTGATTTCGTTTCAATTTTTCATATCAGGCATATCGTCTGGTATTCTTGGTATTATGCTGCTTTCTCAAGTAATATATATTTATGATAAATTGCTGTACTGTGAAGGGTACTGTACATTTTTGAAATGCACAATACAATAGAACGAGAATGCAAATATTATAGCCTCTTTTTCATAAACTGAACTTTTTTAATCTCATTAAAGCTTTTTTAGCCTCCGAGCGTCGTCTGCAGTTCTCTGTCGTAGCTTGTGAAATTCGAAAAAAATCTCCATCAATTAATGATGACAAATTCATGAATAATCAGATCCACAAAGTTGGAGGGCTGACATTGCTGTTTTTTTCATTGAATATTGATACTTCGATGGTATATTTGACCTTTGGGCTTCGCTATTGCATCGAATTTCGTGATTTCATAAAACTTGCTAAAATACCCATCTTAAAGGTACAGCCTTTTTTGCTAGTTCTTGCACAAAGCCTACTCAGAGGTCACCTATAGACAAATGGATTCAAACTGTAAATATTACATAGATTAGTGTCAAATAATCATAATAGGGAGGAGTGCAAAAGCAGACACCACATTTTTATCCTCTATGGTTAATGTGTGAACAACATGCCGAATAGTCCTATTTCTATCAATAAAAAATGGTGGTCATAGCTGTAGCAGTCCCCGGTTTATGCTAATTTGGACTTACAGGCAGACATTTGATGAATTGAAGTAATGATAAACTTTCAGCAGTTTGATACGAAATGTGGGACCAATTCAGGAAAAAATTTTCATTGTAAATTAAACCACCTCTGAAAAATTTGGTTAGGAATTTAAAAACTTGCTGAAGTTTTGTTTTGAACTAATATTAAAAAGCACTGAAAATTAGGCAGCCATTGCAGTCCTGGAGATTTACAATCACAGACGGATGGACATTTGTTAAAGTATAGTGAAGATTTGCGAACCTTTTCCTTTTGAAGTGTCTGTATACATTGCAGGAATTCCTTGAACTTTGAAGTAAAATTCGAAATGCCAAAGTCTTTTTGTTCCTGCTTTTCAAATCGGCATTATCTGCCGACAGGGGGAAATGTCTGAACAGAATATTCTGTTTCCAAAGTATTGAAAAAGTCAAATGGTCGAAATAACAACATTTGCAACGAAATGCATTGGAACCGGAAGTCTCTTTTGACTTCGAAACGGAAACTAAGAAGAGTTTTGAGAAGGTGGAGGATGATTTAGAGACATTGTTAAAAAAATACAAATACAAAAAGAAAAAAAAATAATGCAATAGGAAAAAAACGGATTTTTTTTTTCATAGAGGTCATTCCTTTATTTTCAAAAGAACTTCCGACAAAAGTTTTTTTCTGGTTGCCTTGAAGTTTTTATGAAAATATACGTTGATTTTTTTTCAAATTTTAATTTTGTTTTCACATTTCTCCATCTTCCATTCACACGTTTTTTCTTTTACAGATTGTACACCCATGGGAGAAAACATTTTTGTAGGTCATATCCTCATATTGAAAAGAACTTCCGGCTAAACCTTTTATGCTTGACTTGCAGTTTTTATCATATATATATATATATATATATATATATATATATATATATATGATCATTTCGATATTGTTTCCACCCTTCTTTTTCTTCCATTAACAAGTTGTCTTTTTTACCCCAGCCACTGTAGTTGGAAGAGGTATATGTATTCATTGTCGAAAAGTTCTTTGTGAATTTCAATAACTTTTTGTCGAAAGACAGGCAGTGGTCTACAGAAGATATAATCAAATGTTTGGATTGATCTATGAATTTCCCCCTTCAGAAGAAGTTATTGAATTTTAGGAGGAATTCCGGAATTTTCACTGATAAATCACATTAATCTTAGCTACATATCCACAGTGTATATTTAAAGCTTCACGATGGATATCAATGAAGTTTTTCTGAAGGGTAAAGCATCGAGTACAGAAGAAATGCTTATATTTATGCATTGGGTTCGTTTTATATATACTAGCGTCGTGTCAGGGGCCAGATTTAAGGTTGCTAATATATCAGTCCCCTAACACGCGTATAACCCAGGATTGATCTAAGAAGATAAATCCTCGTAAGTAGCGTGTTCGTTTCTTAAGTACAAAAACAAGGTTAGTACACAGTTTGTTGGATTGTTAACAAAACGAAGAAATAAGAACAAACAAAGAAATTAACAACAGTGCCAGGTTTAATTCATGAGTGAGTGAAAATAAACAAGGACCGGAGTTTCTGCCAACACGAATATGTGGAGGGATCTACCAGGATAAAAGATGTAGAGATGGGAAGGGTGAAGGGAGAGAGATGTCACTGAGTAAATGTGTGATAGGGTCTATACAATGATCCTAGTTTTGCCACAAAGAAGTTATCTTAGGAAGTCCGTCCTAACTACGATGATAGTGCTAAATTGGTTAGGATGTGTTCTCGGGATGAATATGTGATGATGCTTGTGTAAGAACAAAGTGTGTATAAAAACTATACTAACTATCCTAACTAAAGAGAGAAAGGAGAAGAGACAATCTTACCTCGACGCTGTCGGAACACAGAGAGAGTGAGAGATTTACCGCCACAGTTTAAATATGGTAAAGATTAGTATCAGCCATCTGATTCGCAGTTCTGTGTGACATCAAAAAGGGGAACAAGGAATTCACCGTTTCTACAGAGATATACGGGTTAGAAGTAAATCCTTTCCAAAGGGCAGATAACTCCGTATATAAATAATTTACTATTAGCTGAAAAGGTGGGCACTACACTAGTTTACACTTGCAATGAAAAATGACGGCATACTTCAAATATATAAACGATTATTGAAATTTATAAACTTGACCTGAAACGATTTGTATGGTAGTAAACTTTAAGAATTGCTTTGTCAAACACGAAGAGATTTTTTTTCGTTTTTATTTTCGACTACTTTTTATGTTTTTCTTATTCTTCGAATTCCATCTTTCACTGCATCATCAGAATACAATTTTTTTCACTGCGTCAGTTGTATCCCTTAGCGTGACAGAAGACATCTGCACATTGCTAATTACTGTATCTTTTAATGGTGATTAGTAGTGAAGATTGTAGTTGTGGCAGTGGCAGGGGTAATAATATTGATATGCGTAGCCGAGCTGCTTAATGAATTGTCTGCAAACACATATTCCACACAAAGAACTATAGCCAGTACCAGAATATTCTTCTTACAGAAAAGCAAAAGTAGTGAGAGTCCAAATCTGTACGTGCCTGGTCCATTGAAAACTTTTGGTTTCTCTTTCCGAGCACACAATCCACCTTCATCTTGTATAACACTATCGAAGCCTGAGGGCATCCACTTTTAAAGACCGTCTCACAAGATCCGACGAGGTTTTTTCGTATAAATATCTTTGAGAGATTTCGTACTGAGTCTGCATTGTATGTTATCAAGTTATCAAAAGGAAATCTATATGATAAGTATATATTTTGCCTTTGAAGTCTGGCGCTTATTTCTGTTTAAACGTCTATTTAAAAGCAATCACATAATAGGTCTGGTTAGTCAGTCATCAGAAACCCTCACGCAGCCAAAGTGTTTTGGTAGCATCTCGTGTTGGGGTTTATCATTCGGAAATAGTGAAAAAAGGGTCATGATTAATGAACAAGTTACTTCTTTTGCCTTTTGCTGGGCGGTGATCACAAAACAAGTTCACATTTTCAAGAAATGGGCGTAAACAGTGTTACATGTATACCAAGGGGCCAATTTCGCACGAACTTGCATTGTGAATTAAACCACCAACTACCACGTTTTTTTGTGTCGGTAGAGTTTAAGATTTTTTTTTAATTCGTCGTGAATATTCAATTTTTTAACCCTCTAGCTCCAATGATGCAGCCTATACGCATGATCCATAGCCTACCAGTGAGATAGCCAAACCAACTTAAAAACTGAAGAAAGACATGTTGGCAGTTTTGATGATGGTTTTTAATTACAGCTTATTACACTACTCTACACAAACACTTTCTTCGGGCTCCTATGTGTTCAATACAATGTCCTTAGATGTCTTTCTAACTGACTGACTGTGTGAGAATTCATTACCTGAGTCATTGAAGTTGGTAGAGATATCTGCATTGACTTCTGTCTCTCTGTCTATACAATATCTCCAAAGTTTCTCAATGAATTTCATTGAAATATTCATAGAAGGGTTGCTCATTTGTTGAAAAAAATGGTTCAATTGTGAGGCAGATACAGACATTTTTTTCGGTTGAGAGATTTGCTCACATTCTTTCCACATATAAATGTATATCGACTCTCGTTTCTCTCCAAAATATCAAGAAGTGTGCTCATTGAAGTTGTTTGGCTAAAAAATGAATTTAATTAATAAGGGACTTGCTTTTGATGGGATGATTTTTTTCATATCCCTCTTCATCTTCATCTTCCTCTTCTTCTTCTTCTTCTTCTTCTTCTTCTTCTTCTTTTGTTGCTGTTCTTCTTCTTGTTCTTTGTCTTTTTGGTCTTTGTCTTATTCTTTTTCTATTTCTTTTTTTCTTCTTCTTTGTTTTCGTCTTCTTCTTTTTCTTCTCCTTCTTCTTCTTCAGCAGTAACCATTATATCTACTACTGGACAAAGGTCTTTCCAATTGCGTTAACATTTGTCATGGCTGACCAGTAAACCTTCTAATTTCATCCCCAATCTTTCATCTGGTCTTTTCCTACTGCGTCTACTTTCCAATGAGCACCAATCTGATAGCATTTTGTTCCATCCTTTCCAAGCGTCTCACCTATGTCCAGTTTTGTTGCTCAATTACTTGTATGATATTTTTGATAGAAGCATGCACTCCCTAGGTGCTCCCGAGTCAAGACTTAAATACACACTTATATCTGTTAATGGACAAGAAAGTGTTTTCATCAAAATTTGCATGCTTCAGTTATGTGATAATTATCAAGACATTAGAGAGGGAATATATCCTGTCCGGCACCGGTGTTAAACGAGAAGGAAAAGGAACACCACATAAAGGAATAAAGAAAAATGAGAAATATCCGGGACTCAAACCAGCATTCACCAAAGGAGCAGCTAATATTCGGCTCAAACTTTACCATCAGAGCTTACAGCGCCCCTATAGCAAGGTAAGAACCCAAGAATGCACTCATGTTGCTTCTCTATTTCATGATATGTATATGCGTGTTCTTATACCGAGAGAATGTATGTCAGTCGATAGGACGATTTATATCCAACAGAAAGTGATGATTATAAAAATCTAGGATCGGTGCTGGATGATATATATCCCCTCTCTATGTCTTTATGATAATCACATTCTATCGGACATGGTCCAAATACTGATATACAACTTTCAGTTATACAATATACAGAGGGTACGTTCTGAAAAGCCATATCCGTGAGATACTGGATTCGTATCGGACATATGTGTATGTCACTAGTATGAAGATTCTCTGATCTTTGCCCAATTTGGTACAAATTCATTATTTTTTGGGTCTACCTCTTAAACATCTGTATGAAGCAGAAGCTTGTAGTTGTCGTCATAATGTAAATATTTTCAACATTCTATTTGGTAATGAGAGTTGGCCAAACGTTTGAGAGCTAGGAGAATGGCAAAGGCGGAAATACTAGTCAAGACTCTTTGTCTTCAGGGTTGCAACGAAACTTTCCTTTCTCTACTTCTTTATCTTAATTCAACGTATTAAAAATAAGCCTGAAACTTTCCATCTAACAATTTTATCGTAATATCTTTTGTATCATTAGTGACAAAAAGATCCTTGGGAATAGCGCTTGTTTACAATCGTAAACCGGTGAAGCGTAAGGATATGACTTCGGTGAAGTCACCCATATAAGTAACTATGAAGGTAGGTCCCAAAAATCAATTGAAATTCGTTCGATTCCTCATGCTTTTATTGTTTCGGAACGATTTTAAAATCCGACTTTTTAGCTTGTTTTGTGTCCTTATAACTTTCAACCGAAATTGACTCTGGTGGGAAGCAGTGAAATATGAAAATCTGCCCTTGGGAAAATAAGCCTCTATAAATAATCATATAGATCGGTCTCCAGTGATCAGTTATAATTTTAATCGATACTCTAGACTATTATATTTTGGAAGACTCTCAAAACTCATTTTTGTAACTTAAGTTTTGTGTCCTTATGATTTTTAACCTTGGTAGAAATTAATTACGGTAAGCCAAAAAGGGCGAAATAATGTGTTTGTAAAATCAATCGACGGTAAAAGTTATTTTAGCACAATGTTGTGAAGGTGGTCCTGATTAGAAATTGAACAGTTTCAGAACCCCACTTGCTCAATGTTATGAATACTTTACAATTAAGAAAAATACAGGCGATTAAGTAGGACACATTTTGGGCAAGGCACTATTATCAGCTGTAAACATGATATTTGATAAATATTAATACATTGATAAGTCAATATAAACATAAATTATCGATTGATAAATCATAAATATAATTAGATTAGGTAGAAGCATCATCATCATAAGTCTTTCAACTTCCATCGTTGGACATAGACCTTCCCCAGGATTTGCCACACTTCTCTATCATGGGCGTCGTGGAGCCAGTACTTCCTGAACTTGTCTAGCTCGTCTCTTCTTCTAATATTCTGCCGGCCTCGGTTGCGCATGTGATATCGGGAGAACCACGTCGCGAGTCGTGATGTCCATCGGTTGTCCGCCATTCTTGCAACGTGACCAACCCACTGCCATTTGAGCTTTTTAATGGATTCTATGATGTCCCTGACTCTTGTCTTTTCCGAGACGTACTTTGCTGTCTGGTGGTCACTCCATGCAAGGCCCAGCATAATTCTCTCATGTGCACGTTGCATGGTTCTCGAATTGCGGGTCTGTCTCTTGTATAAGTTCCATGTTTCAGCTCCATAAGTGACTAATTATACACCTCCCTTTTTAGGATTAATGGGATCTTATTTTTGAAGGTTGATCTAGCTCTGCCAAAGGCTTGCCATCTGTGTGATTCTTTGGTTGATTTCTTCTTCTTCTGCAAATCTGAGGTTCCTCAGATACTAGCCGTCTATTTTGATTCTTTTACTCTCCCAATCATCTTGAGGCAGGCTATGAAGAGTTTAGGTGAGCTGGTATCACCTGGCCTTACTCCTTTCTGGAGCAGAAAGTGGTCAGAATCTTTACGTAACCTGATAAGGGAGCTGCTGTGATTGTATATGTGTTTCAGCACTTCAACTTATACTGGATCTATGTATACAATTGAGGTGGTGTTTGTAAGTGGCTAAGTGAAATGCTTCTGTTGCCTTCTGTGCATCCATAACCTTTTACGACAATGATTAAGGGTTATGTGGACACAAAGCGCAGCCTTTTTTCAGCGACTGATGTTTACTCACTTTTTAGTTTTAAGACAATAACTTAAGTGATTGTTTCGTGTCAGTTTTTTTCCATCTTTTGATTAGTTTCGGATAAGGGTATGAAACCGAAAATAGTATTAAAAATATTTGTCTTCCCTTCATCTGAACCTCAAACATTTCCTATTGCTTATTTTTATTGCACTTGCTACTTAGCTGATTATAGCCAAAATAAACAGGAATCTGTCAGTTTTCTGTACTCATTTTTTTTCTTGTGCTGTGGAGATTAAAACAGAAGTGGTCAAGTTTTCAGCGTAATCATCAGTATTTCATCGTCCGTCGTTGGATTCCCAAAGATTTGCGAGACCTTTCTATCATGGGCGTTGCAGAGCCAAGTTGTCTAATTCATCTTATCTCATATTCTGCTGGCAACAGTTTTTGAACATCTTGGTAATTGAAACGAATTTAAATCAATAATATATAGGAACAAAAACCATACTTCTAACCCTAATCCATAATTTTATTCGATTCAATTTGTGTTCATTTATGAAAAAAATGAAGATTACCTCCCTTATATATATATATATATATATATATATATATATATATATATATATATATATATATATATATATATATATATATATATATATATATATATATATGAAAATCTCTTCTTACGACGGTTTATAAATAATAAGTATACAAGACAAAAAGAATAATTATACTACGTATTTGGACCACCATGGGTGATGAGAAGATGGGTGGGAAAAGAAAGAGATTTTTTCTTTCTGGAACAACATTGCAAAAAGCTAAAAAAGCGAATTTGAATGAATTCGAATTTCGGAGAGTCAGCACTAATCTAAAAATTGTATCGTGCCTTATCTTTTCATAAGAAGGTGTACTTTTCAAAGCAATCCACCATTCTTCATTATAACTATGGTATCTCTTTATTCCATTATGCAGTACTGCAAAGGAGATACAATCCCGCTATGTCATCAGAAATACTCACCCATTTGACAGACATGGACACTGAATCTTTTTCATTATTTTTTTGCCAAAAAGAGATATGAAGTGGAATTATCAGTCCTAGCAGAATCATCGGAGAGGAAGGGAAGAATCAGTCCGACGAAGCCGAGAGAGAATAAACAAAAGTGGTGTTGGTGAAATATTTAGAAGAGTAAAAAAGAGGAGAGAAAAAAAAAGAAAGAGAGGATTAGAAAAAAGAATTATTCAGTGAAAAGAAACCAAGGAAATAAAGAATGAAGAGAAAAGGAACGTTAGAACTATTCAAAAGAATGACTGAAAGACATTCGGAAGGAAGATAGAAAATTAACGAAGGAAAGAAAGAAAGATAAGTTAAAGAGAGTGAGTAGGAAATAGAGAGAGGGGGTATGTAAAGTTAAGTAGAACGACATAACCAGTTACGACGCAGATTTGCAAACATGTCTTTCTTGCAAGGAGGATTGTCAATGCGCATGCGTAAGTCAAGTAGGCCTGATTGGCCTTGGATGTGGAATACGAAAGCGAATTTGGGAACCTTGAGGTATTTGCTCAATGAAGCGAACTCCCGCGGGAGTCAAGATGAATGGCCCCTCACAAGGATTTAAATCTCGAATCAAGGTTAGAAAGACATAGAATTCAAGCATTAGTCAAGATCACGTGTCTTAAAATCATATTTACTGAACATACGCAGTGTTTACAGAAAGTAACCAGCCATTTGATATAAGCAAAAAAAGAAAAAAAAAGAACAAAAAGCCCAACTAAGGAGATGGCAATTCAGTCCCTTTCAAAGTATTCCCCTCAAAACATCACACACCTAGCCGTATATCCCTTCCACTTTTCAAAACTGTTTGTACTTTCTGCTGCTACAGCACGTTTTCTTTAAGTTCGTCCACAGTCAAAAATTTCTCCTGAGAAAGGCCAGAAATAGCAAGGATCTGAATCTATAGTGAGTGTGACTAACTTTGGTGATGCTATGTTAGTAATTATAAGTACACAAGTAAACAGAGTACACAAGTCAACCCAATGTCATCCACACAGCCGACTGAAAACCTTTTTCTGTTCTTGCCTGCGCTATATGGTCTTCTCTGCGTGGTTGTCGAAGGTACATGAAGCAGTTCTGAAGATATTCTAAATGAATGGATACTTTGAAGACAGAGAGACTTCATTATTATACCTGGCATTATGAAAGTCGAAACGTCAGGATCTAACTTACTAACAACAATACAACAGCATCATAAGACATTATTTATCCGTGTTTTTGCTTTCCACAATTTCAATTACTCGGAGTCGGCCCCAGAAATAAACAATTCATGATTTTATCTAATAACGATCCCATAGATAGAAATAAAGATGCTGGTAATTGGATACCTATAACAAAAGGAAGCAGTAAATTGCTTCCTTGAAAGTTTTCGATTTGATAAGGAGAGAATAAAATCGCATACAGATGTTTGTAAGATCTACAGTATGAACCAATCTTCCATCCGTCACATAACCTTAATTACACAGTATTGAAAAACTGTGTTCAGGAAAAATGGCGGACGGTTATATCATTTTTCTAATATATGAATGTGTTTTTGTGTTCATGCGATTTAAGACATACTGTTCTCACTACAGACTTCGAAATTAGCATCAGTACTCCACAAAACTCAATCGGAAAATAACTTTTGATTTTTGGGAAAAAAAACCTTTTTGTCAATTAGAGAGCTTTATGCTGATGTTTGTTTTTTTTATAACATCTACATTCTCAAGAATCTAAATCGTTTTTTTCTCGATTTTAGATGTTTCCCAGTTAACAACACCTGTGATGTCGTAAGTAGTATCAAAGTTGATCATTCGTAATCTTAGCTGAATATTTTTTCACATGACTTCGAATTTTGACGATACGGTCGTTCAGTTATTGATTGTGATGGTGAATTGTTTTAACTAGTTAACTCCTGCTGCCAAGAATGGCAATATCAACAGTGACATCAGTGTTTGATTCCTTGAATTGGTGGGGACAGTAAAACAAAAGTCATGAGCAACAACCATATCAAAAAAAGGAGGACATAACTGTCAAAATCGAAGATGCAAAATTTGGGAAAGTAGACCACTACATCTACTTGGGATGGCGAATCTCTATGAAATCCACAAAAGGAGAAATTAAGCAGAGAATCACCCTAGAATAGTAAACTTTCAGCAAATCAGGCTCAACCTTCAAAAACCAGATGATCCCAATAATCCTAATAAGAACAGTTGCAACCAATGCATTCTCCCGATAGTCATTTATGGAGCTGAAACATGGAACCTAACCAAGACACGAACCCTCAAACTGAGAAGTATTCAATGCGCGCATGAGAAAATTCTGCTCAACCTCACATGCAGAGATCGCAAGACAGCTCAATATATCAGAAAGAAAACAGGGTTCAGAGACATCATAGAATCTATTAGAAAACACAAAGGGCAATGGACTGGTCCGGTTGTGAGAATGAAAGTCAACTGATGGACATCACGACTCACAATGTAGATCCCCAGAGACCACATGCGAAACTGAGGCCGACAAAAAACAAGATGGAGAGATGAACTAGACAAATTCAGAAAATAATGGCCCCTGCGACACCCATGATAGATACTAATGGATGGTTGTGTAAGCACGCCAACATCTTAGTAATGAATTACAAAAGGACGTTGCTCAGCAATGATTCAGGGTGAGCACGATCATTTCACATTAACTTAGCCAAGGTAAGTCTCGAGCTATGCCACAATAAGAGGTTATTGATAAAGAAGGTACTCTTGGTATGTGGCATCGGGATTGGAATCAATGGGGCCCCAAGAATCCATTATGTCATGCTCTGTCTAGAAACTCCTGTTTAGTCAATATGTCAATCGATGAAATGTAGTGTTTATTGTTTATTGGCGAATGAAAAGGCTTGCTAATATGATTATTATATGCGGAAACTGTATGGCTGACAGACATGGAAGTATATTTAGTAACAACTTTACAATGCCATGTAAAATTCAGCTCATAGGCTCTAGTCACTGATTATGAATTGGTCTCACTAGCGATTGTTAGCGAGGTTGCATTTTTAGTATTGTTAAATGTCATATATTTAAAGTATTTTTTCCTTCCGGATATCTCAAACACAAATCCGACCAGAAAACCCAAGATTCACCCCGGAATACAATTTTTGTATTTCATAAGTGAAAAAGGTTTAAGGGTACAACCTAATGTCTGCAGTTTGGAAGAAATTGCGCTCTTTCGGGCGAAGATCTTAGAAAAACTATGAAAAGTCGTGTACTGTTCCGAGTTATGAAAAGAATTTCCAACGCTTGTTCAAACATTTTGCCATTATGCCGCTGGGGGAATGAATTTTTTTTTTCTTGAGACGGAATCTCAGAAACTGTAAATCATTGTTCGGCTTGCCTAGCCATTGAGCCATGTTTCGCCAGCATTCAGTGAGGCGGGTATTTCTAACGAAAGCCACCCGCCCGTGATGTACAGTTGTTCTGATAACAAAGATGGACGATGGAGGGTAGAGGAGGAAAAAGAAAAGTAATCAATCCCTCTTGAAAGATGTTCGATTTCTAAAGGTCGGAAATTCTTGTTAGTAGTACTAATTAACCCTTGGTAACCTCAGTGAAAGCAATGACCTTACAATCTGACCCGTACAGCACACCAAATCGGCCGATCTGCGCCACTTGTTTAGCGAGTGTTATATGTTGTGTATGCGATATTCAACATCCGGTTCGCTCAACTTTCAAGGGGATAAGTGGGTTGGATTAGAATACTCAGTTGGAACCGTATATAAGCTTGTGTGTACGCATTTATAAGCGTATATGGTATTGTACGAATTTGAAATTAGTAGTTCTGTGAGATCCAGTATTGTGGCTCTGTATCAAGCTGAGCTGTTCATAAACTGTATATATTGAATCAGAATATATATATATATATATATATATATATATATATATATATATATATATATATGAAGTTTGGTTTAACACAAAGCCAGAGTAATGGAGCAATCAATAAGAATCGAAGTCATTATGATAGTACTGGTCAGCATCAAAAGCTTGTTAACCATTACTGCACTGATTGTGAAACTAGGGATTTCATGAAATTGGTGAAACGAAGGCAAACTTGTTCGAAGGAGAATGTTCGGAAGGGAGTGGTGTCTATCACGTATAAAGCAGCCTGCCATAACTGTCTTGTAAATAAGGCACGTCGTTCTTTGTTTATGATGTCGTTAATAGCAACAATCAATAACAAATATTGACGTAAACAGTAATAATAATGAAAACATTTGTTTTTTATTAAAAATGTATGTCATTTTGACCATTTGATTTGATTTTGGTTTATGGAGAATTTCGGTTGAAAAAATATTCCCTCTCACCACCTCTCTCTTTCTCTGTTTCAATCTCTTTTTCCCATTTTGTTTTCACTCTCCAATCATAATCTTTTTGAAAGACCCTTGCATAATGATATTATTAACTCACGCTGGTGAACGCTGGTGACATAATATCTGGGCAGAAAGGTAAATCCATTTCAAAATAAATTTTTATATCAAATCGCACATACACCATTCTTTTCAAGAATCTTAAATCAAAACGACTTTGAAAAGACTGCGATGTCCGGTGCACAGTCTAACATATCTAACGAATACCAACGTACTATGGCCAGTTGTCAAGTTATCTTGACACACTCACAAACAGATTGTAAAATGTTCAAAGGCTAGTCACTCAATAGAAACCGCCACATGATCAATATTTTTGCCAGTATGAAGTATTCTCCTTCCTTATTATACATATAAACCTTTTTCTGACTCACCCAGACAACTTGAGAAAATAAAAACAACCCCCCCAAAACCCCCAAAACTCATACATACACGTTCCTCTACTTTCTTTCTCTGTTTCTCTCTGTGTCTTGCATATGATCATTCTCTCACTCTTTCGTGCATATGAATGTTCTCTCACTCTTTCGCGTAATGAATGTTCTCTTGCTTTCCTGTACGTATAGTCGTTCTCTTCCCCTCTTTTGACACTCTTCGACAACTTGAAGAACCCTACATATGTACATTCCTTCTCTCCATCTCCCTGTCTCTCTCTCTCTCCCTCTCTCCCTCTCTGTCTTCCATATAAACGTCCCCTTTCTCCCTTTTGTACATATGAACTTTTTCTCCCTCTTTATAATCGTTCTTCTCCCCTTTTTCAAGAATCTTGGACAAAACCTCCCACATACATGCTCCTTCTCTCTCTGTCTCTCTTTTGTATATGAAGGTTATCCCTGGTATATGAACATTCTTTCGCTCTCTCGTACAAATAAACATTCTCTCGTTCTCCTGTGCATATAAACATTTACCCACACTCTCAGAGAACTTATTTTTAAAACTACATACATCTCGGAGCGCTTACGAACGCTTACAATCTTACATCTCCGTCAGAGCTGCCATATACAAAGTAAGGGTCGATTTTAGCATAATGCTTACATCGTGAATGGCATGCCCACGGGAAAGTAAGAAAGTTTAAGGATTTTCAAGAATTAATTCACTAAAAACAAGTTCTAGGATCCCATCACTCACAGGAAAATTTCATTTTTTTCACAGGAAAATTTCATTAAAATATACAATGAAGTTTCTGCTGTTCATATCCTGACACGCTCAGTACTTAACAGAGATTCTTTGTACAACAAAAACACGTTTTTTCTATACAAAATAGAGAATAAAAGTTGAAGCTATCCGTCTCGGCTGGAGTGACCTGTATGTGTGAGAGATACATAAACATCCTAACCAACATGAAAACTAAATTAACCCGTGTTGACAGGTTTGGTTGACTGTTTTTAATCATGCATATTTGATTATTTTGGTTATTATAGTCACAATATTCTTATTGCTCTACTGTCCTGTATACCTCATATCGGAGGGTACAGTGACCAGACTATTGTGACCATAACAAACTGAAGAAAGGATACCATGTCTAATGAACCAGTGTGCAATTATGGGAATTCTCTATCACAAAAAATTACATAAAAACGTGTTCATTATTATAACCCCTAATTCTTCGTATATCATTAACGGGAATTATAAAAATGACATTCTTTCTATTACATACGTGTTTTTTTCTTTAAAAAACAAAACACATACAGACATTCACTCTCCGTGTTTCTCTTTAAATGTCTGCCTGCCTGTCTGTCCGTTTGACCCCCCCCCATTTCTCTCCCCATTGTCTCTCTTTCGTACATATGATCTCTCTTTCTCTCTCTCCCTTCTGTAAATATAGCCTTTTTTTTCATACTTTCGAGCAACTCTGGTACAGAAAAACACTTATAAACACAATCCCTACGCTCGCGCTCTTGTTTTCTCTCTTTATCGTGCATATAAATGTCCTCTCTATCTTTCTCTTCCCCACTCTCATGTTTTCATTTTATCTCTCTCATTTATCTAAACATCCCTTTTCCCTCTTGAAAATGAAAAGTTTTTTCTGTCACTGTCGGACAACTTTAAAAAAAAAACTACATTTTCACACGTTTCCACCCTCTCTCTCTCTCTCTTTTTTTCTCTCTCTCTTTTCCTTTTTCTCTCTTTCTGTCTCGTGCATATAAACGATCTCTCGCTCTCCTGCGCATACAAACATATTCCTACACACTTGGAGAACTTATTTTTAAAACCACATTTGTCTCGAGGCGCTTACCAGCGCTTACAGCCTTACATCTCTGCCAACCAGCCATACACAAAGTAAGGGTCGATTTTAGCATTATGCCTACATTGTGAATGGCACGGCCGCGGGAAACTTTGAAAAGTTTGAGGATTTCCGAGGACTAACTCGCTAAAAACATGTTCCAGGATCCCATTTTACATTGTAAATTTCATGGAGATATATTGTATGGTCGGGCTGTCATTCAAAGACAAAAGACAGACTGGATCGTGTAAGATGAACGAGCTTCTCTTATCCAAATTCTTACACGCTCGGCTCATAACAGAGATTCTTTACGTAACAAGGATTCAGAAGATTTCCCGTGTCTTACCAGGTAATATCTAATCACTGTAATGTCCTTTTCTTAGCTTTCCGGAAATTAGAATTCCTACCCAATATCCTGAAATTTCGCAAACAAATTCCTTCAATCTACGATAAATTGGGAACCAAGCGGTACTTGATTCTTACGAAGTTTCCAAATTTAAGTTGTGTGTATCAGTTGCAGTTTAGATTCCAGTAATGGCCCCATTTTCTTTATCATATACATGAATCGATATATACGTATATATATATATATATATATATATATATATATATATATATACATATATATATATATATATATATATATATATATATATATATATATATTTGATAAAATTTAAAAGGATGTTCAGGTAAATAAGTAAATATCATTGTAAATTTTACTCTATGTACTAATAGCATGATATATATATATATATATATATATATATATATATATATATATATATATATATAAAAGATACCCATATTGTGTATAGGTTATTCTTTTAATCTTTTTTATCCAACTGCAGTTCCGCTATTACAGTAATCTCAAGTGTCATTTTATTGTGAAGAGAATTATTTTGTCTTCAAACGTTTTCAGAACATGTATTTCGTTTTTTTTCAAATAACTATATCGTCAGGGGCAATTAAAATGCTGTAGATATAAGTGGATAACGCACAAGTTACGTGTCTGTTTACAATTATAAAATTGAAAAAGTTCTGCAGTTTTATTAATTCTTTGTAAATGCATAAGTTATCAGATGTTATGCTGATATGTTCATAATATGTTAGTCTGTTCATGTAGTTGGTATACTTTTCACACACGGAATAGATTTCAGAGAAATTATACATACACACATATATATATATATATATATATATATATATATATATATATATATATATATATATATATATATATATATATATATGAATGAAAGAAACATAAGATGGGAGCTAAGTGATAAAGGACACAGAAGAATTAACTCTAAGCAAAGTGGGAAAAATTGATAAATTCTATGGTTGAAAATGTTGGTTGAGAATCAACTGAAAGATAAAGATGGTATCATAAGTTGGTTTGCATGCAATCTGAGATTAAAACCGACACAACAGATTCAATATCCACATGGGTGAACATTTGATAGAAATGGTGTGAACAGCGAGTCACGTCTGTTGTTATACTTACTGATCCCTAATGGCTAAAAAAGATTTTTTCGGTGACCAACGTAAATAAGCCCTGTTCCAAAAAACAAAAACAAATAGAATGTAGTGTAAAATAATATTAATATCATCATCAATCTTTTAACGTCCGATGTTGGTCATAGACTTTCCCCACAATCTGATACATTTCGCTATCATGAACGTCACGGAGTCAGTATTCTCTGAACTCGTTTATTTCATCTCTCCATCTTGGTTTTTGTCGGCCTTGGTTCGACATGTGGTTTCTGGGGATCTATGTTATCAGTCACGATATCCATCGATTATCTCTCATTCTTGCAACATGACAAGCCCATCGCCATTTGAATTTTCTAATGGATTCTATGATGGATATCAATATACAATAAACAGAATGACAGACTACATTTATGACATAAACTATATAGTGAGAGAGGGGTGTTGTCAATGATCAACACTGTTGGGGTCCCACGTCGATATAACGGTTTTGTTTTGAGAATCTCCGAGAATTTTACATTGGGAACAACTGATTATCCAAAGAAAAGGCAATTTATACATTGTGCCACGATAACAAGGAAGATGTGAACCGGGAAAAACACTGAAGAAAATTTCACAAATTGCATCGACAGATATTGGGAAATTGGTGACTGATGTAACACAAAAAAGTATGTTAATGTTTCGTGTTCAAAGCTTTTTAGACTATATATATATATATTACGTCATCCACAAACAGCTATTTCGTTGTATTACAACTCTTCAGTGCGGCTATTGACTAGCTATTATCCCATCCGGTACCACGAAGCAGGATTGAAACATTAGCTTCAGACCTGGAGGCTGGTATCTTCCCTCTACTCCATGGAACTGGACGGTCAGTGAGGTTGAAATTAAGCGATATATTTATTTATCGTATATATTCCTCATCCACCAGAGTGCCCCATTCCATGTTGGGAGAGCATTGCATAAGCTTACAATAAACGAGTTAACTCACTTAGAGAGTGCTCAACCTTGAATAAGGGAGAATATTGCAAACCTGGTTAAATACGACGGACAATGAATATCTTGTTAATTTCCTTATCAAATGCATTTTCTTGTGTGGAAACAAGAATAATTCAGTAAAATTCAACTTGATGTTCCTTATCCGTTTTTTTCACCAGATATCAACGAATTTTGGCCAAACGTTTGCATCCCCTTATGCCACAATATTTAAGATGTTGTCATGCAGAATTTCTTTTATAGTGGACTATAGAAAATACGATTACTCACGTTTTGTATGCAACCATCTTGAAAGAATCAATTTGAATTCAATGAAAGGATAACAGTGTCAGAGAAAATGTCCAAACACAACAACAATCTACGCAAAGAAATCATTTACAAAGAACACTGTAACATATCGTCGTGAAATAACATACTAAAAAAGAAATATTCACCGCCGATACTTCATTATACAATTTCATTTTCTCCTTGAGACTTTAAGGACTCCGTTCTCTAATGAAGATATCAAATTGAAAATGGATTTACAGGAAGTTGATATTGCTTCCTGAATCTACAATTCAACCAATATTACTTCCCCCAAGCCCCAAGCATATGCTTTGTGACGATGTGGGGAACAAGCAAGCCACTGAATGTGTTGGTGAATTTTCAAAACCTGAATTTTGGTAGGTTATCAATGATTACAATACCGATATGACATGGAGTATCGTCTTGCACAAAGGCCATGATTTGTTTGAATACCAGTGTCTCCTTGAACTATATCTGAAGGTTTGTAATTGGTTTATAAACTTGAATTGAAGAAATACCGAAATACAATTTGTAATAAGTAAGATTTTGCGTTGATTTCTTATTTAGAGGGGGGATTTTCGTAGATATAGTTCTGGATTTTTGCTGTGGTCAAAGTTTGTTTGGATTTCGCTTGCCAGATAGGTTTGCAAACAGAGAATTATATCAGGTGTTGCCGTTGATATTTTCTCACAAGTTTATATCTTGCATTTTTCGAAGTTTTCTAAATAATTGAGTTTTTGCAAAAAAAAAAAAAAATCTTGGAAACAGTTTATTCCTATACTCAAATGAAATATACTTTTAACTAGGGAATAAGGTGCTGAAACGATTCATAAGGAAAGTCATGAAGCTTCTGCTGCTTTCAAACTGGTCGAACCACTTTGGATTGGGAGAATGCTTGTACAATGGAGAGATTCATTTAACATCAGACCTACAAGGATATACAATGACTGGGCAATTTTTGCAGAGTAAAGACCTTCAGTAACATCAAAGCTGGCAAGTAAAATTCGGATATTCCTCCGAAGAACAAAAAAACCCTGGATGAAGATAACAAAATTTAATATGGATCAATGTCCTGGCTGATCAAAAGTGATTTAAGATTGCGTGCTTATCATCGTAGAACAGGGCAGTCGTTAACTCCAGTTCTGATTAAAATGTGAGAGCTGAGATCGAACCTGTTGCTTTGTTGTTACGCAAACATTAGTCGTGGAAGAATCTTTTTCACTGATAAGAATATTTTCAAAGCTGACGAATTTCTCAATCGCTGAAAATTTAGAAAAATGTACATAGTTACAAAAAAGCTTCTGGAGTCACTTTCTAAGTCCAGCAAGACCACCGTCGCTCCTCAGGCATGGTGTGGTGGGTATTACTTACAAATTTGTTAGCTTCATTTTTCTGAGAAAAGAGTCAAAACAATTGCTCATGTGCGTGTCAACAATATTTTCGAAGTAAGTTTAACATCTTAATGACACCATATTCCATTGACAAAATCTAGCAAAAAATCTAATAGGAATCTACTCCAGCTCACCATAAAAGAGTGACTCAACAGCAGCTCAGCCACAATGTTCAAAGTCCAAGGATTGTCCCCATCCCCCACTTCCTGGACGTCCAGATCTCAATGCTGCAGATTAAAAAAATGACAGATATCGAAACGACAGTAGCAAAAGACACCCCAATGCGAAATGTCTTTGGTGAGAGCCGCTTCTAATCTTATGGAAATCATACTACTATCGTTTGAAGTTATGCGTGGAGCACAAAGGAAATAAGTCGCTGATTTTTCCTAATGCTTAAGGCAGAGTTGATAAATACACGAATTCGTATTTTTATAATCCACTTCCTACTGGATAAATCTGTCGAATCATCTCCAGAGTCCAATTCCAGGAGCACGTCCTGTATTTTGTTTGTTGCCACCTCATAGGATCCTAGACGAGGGTTAGACTTTAGATATCAGAATGCCACCTCATTTATAAAACTTGAGATATCTAATGATGCAATCAATACTGTTACAAATGTGTCTGTTGATTGAAAGAAAAGTAAATAATAAAGCAAAGTACGAATTTTTAATTTTTAAGCAAAATTAAAGAAAATAAAGGAAAAAAGGTTAAAAAAAAACATTACTGCTTTTTTCACCAACCCAAGACAAAGTACAAGTAAGCGTTTTTTCTTTTTTAATTGGGAAGACTATGAAAGAAGTGTATTTTAAATTTGATAACCACGACCCTCTTTGGTTTAGTCACATTGTTTAATAAGTTATAACGAGAGAACTGATTAGTTCGATGCATTAAATACAGTTGACCCTGCGCTTGTCAGTTCGAAATCTATGAAATAACCTCAAGTCCACACGCAATCGACTAAGACTGCAAGTGAAGCATATGTCCGGATCCAGTCACGCTATAGGCAACCCTAGGCAGAGAAAGGTACAGCAAGAAGTGGCAAATGTCAACAGCCAACAGAGTTAGAAACACATATATTCAAGCTCTCCAACTTCTCTCTTGGATACTCTGCAAGATGATCCTGTTCTCTCATCTTATACAAACCTTTATAAACGATCTTTGGCACCGACAGTTTGATTATGAATCTTTGCACTAAAACGCTTCAATTTTTTGACAGAAAGTCTTTGCTTGAAAACAAACGGCCTGTTTGCTTTCGTCTTGTTTTAGTTTATGACAATTTTATAAATATATATATATACATATATATATATATATATATATATATGTGTGTGTGTGTGTGTGTGTGTGTGACAGTGAGAGAGAGTATGTGTGTGTGAGAGAGAGAATGTGTGTATGAGAGAGAGTATGTGTGTGCGTGAGAGAGAGATTATGTGTGAGTGTATGTGTGCATGTGTTGTGTGATTTGTAAATTGGCAGTTAAGACGTTTTTTTTTTCTTGCTAATTACCAACAAGTGAAAAAGAATAGAAGGCAACATGTTTGTATAAGTAGTGTTGACTAACGGGCACAAACATGAAAATTGGAAAATCGAATAATCTCCACGTTTTCCAAACAGAAACAAAAAGAATTGTGTCCAAGGCGATTAACTTTACTGTGAAGTTTTGCTTCTGTCTTTCTTCTAAAACATTGAGTGTTTACAAAAGAAAGAGACAGTATCAAAAATAATTAAAGAAATACTATTTATGATATTTACAGGCACATTGTACACTTTTATCGATAAACACTTTAAATAAGTTCATCAGTGCGTGTTTTCTTCCCCAAAATGGTGTGTCTGGTAGCGCTGACACAATAGAAAAATATATTAAAAGATCTCAATTAGAGGAATTAGTATAAAATATACAAACAAAACGAAAGTTATGCCGATCCATGCATAAATAACTTCTAATAAAATCTTATAGAAGCATAATAAATATTCTTTTACGAAGTAACCTTAGATATTATGGCTTCAATTCTAGTGTCGAAAGCAATTGCCTATGAGGTGGAATAGTCAAAAACTTAGCATTTTATTTTATGATGAATTTTCGTAAAAATCAAATTGTCTGTTTCATTTCCGTTTTAGATTTCACAACAGTCAGTCAACAGCGTTCCAGAAAATGGTAAAAATGTAAAAAATCAAAGATACTGTTATCAGATAGTTACCATTCAGGCAAATTTTAAAGGCTCGATGTTGTGTCTCAGCCTATCGCCAAAAGATTTTAGAAGGTGAAAAAAATCTATCAAATTGAATAATATCTCCGCTCACGATGAGTCAGAGATCATTTATAGATATTCTGTTTCTTGCATAACACTAAATTCAAGATGTCTCGAGTGAATTCAACAAGTTTTTAAGACAAATGGTATGTCTATTTGTTCCAGTACAAGTTCTGAAAAATGCCATTATTCAGATAAAAATGCACACTTATTCGAAGAGGCTGTAATAAGGTTTGAGTGTCTCTCCATAAAACTCCGCATCGTGAGAGTGAGTATAGTGAGAAGTTTTGCTTTATTACGTTTTCGAAACTGTCTATTTCTGTATGAGCATCCTGTGTTTTATTCGTTCATTTCGACAAAACCTGAAAAGGTTTCCTAAAGTTTCTAGTTGAGAGGATGAGATCCGTTTGTAGGGAGCAGGAACAAAGAGACTCAGAGACAGCAAGTAAAAGACTGAGTTAGAGAGAGAGAGAGAGAGAGAGAGAGAGAGAGAGAGGGAGAGGGGGTGAGGGGAGAAAAAGGGGGAAAGAGAAAAATTGTTTAAGATTACATAATTGGGAACAAAGTAAAATGAAAGAAGTAGCTGAAGTTTTTTTTAATGAGACATGAATATCCAATTAAAAAATAATTAGTTTCAAAATGTATTGGGAACAGTTTTTCGACACTAATTATCTTGAAAGAAAACAATGTCCGAATGTTTATCATGCAAAGTTGTTTGTTTATGCTATCCAAAAGTATCACATTTTTATATTACATTTTGTAAGCAATAATGGTGCAAAGCAAATAAGCATTTACCATTACTTTATATGGTAAATATTTTTGAGCGTTCCAAGATTTCTGCTGATTATTTTTCATTAAGGAAGCTCAGTGTTGTTCGAAACCCTTCTTATCGTGACCAAATACCAATATCTACAATCAGATTTTATACTCAAACATTTCTACTTGTAGTGTCTGTGTAACCTGATACTTTATAGTCCGGAAACTTTCATGGTTTACCACATTTCGGACTTGACACCTTTAGTTTGTGGTTCTCCCTCTGGACTTCCAACATCAAATTTCAGACAGTTGTAAAAACTCTAATTCAGCCTTTTATCAATGAATCATTTAAACCAAGTATGTACAAAACATAGCTGCAGTTTGGAACAAAAAAAAATCTAAATTCAATATCTTCTGAGCTCATCCTAGCATGAAGCTATGCAAGAATGGTCATCCATATATGGTCCACAAGCAACCCTCCTGAAAGACATGAAACATTTCTGATCTCTAACCTCCGAATGCCAATATCTACCTGGGAAAGATGCTCTATCCATCCATGGTTTATTTTCATATTGTTACCCCAGTTAATTACAAAATATTCTCGCCAACTGTAAGTCACAGGCAGCTGACAAAAAGACATACAAAGCCTTGATAAATGGTCAAGTCTCAAGGTTGTCCGATTGAAAGGCTACATCTGTATAAACATTACTACTTACATACAAGTATAAGTGTTTGCAGACAAGTTGAACCAAAGAAAATGGATGTTTTTTCCCGACGATAAACTTTGTATTTCGATTTGAGAAATGTTAATTATTCGTGGAATATCCGTGGATGCTGCAAAATGCCGAAAATAAAATATTTGGCCTCTGTTCAGAAAACGTTGTAAGCTATTCGGAAGAATTCATATTGTGGAACAACCGAACAATATTTTAAATATAGTCTGAGAAGGAAATAGTTGAAACAGGGGAACGCCTACGTCGGCATATGTACAGACTTGGCTCGGTCTTACTGGAGACCTCTGTTGCAAAACCGGAAGTCAATACCAGCAGGGGCAGACAACTTATCGTTAAATATGGCTGCATTCGTGCAGTCTTACAGAACTTAAAAACAGAGGTAAGGAAATGGTCATATAGGCTGTATCTCTCGAATCCGGCCCTCAGTGATCCGGCAACTTGAATCTGTAGTTTGTTGATCTGTAACTGATCTTTGTACTTTAATTCTGTTTCAAAATGAAGTTTATATCGTTCTACATTTAACACTTTAAGTAAATTCGTTGATAAAGTTTATGTCTACAAGTTAAACTCTCTTTTCAAACATTTCCTGTGGTCCGGCAATTTCCAGTTCAGTAGATTGAGGAAGTAAAAATATGCTATTGTCACCTTTCAGTTGTGTATTCTAACTTACAAAATCACGCAGGAAAAAATAAGTAGCTACCAAAAGATTCGCGGATTTCAATGTGTTTTATTCTGTATGTTTTACCAACAGTAAAATGGGAAATATTAGTATAAACGCATATATGCCAAAATATCGGAACCCAATCCCACTCATACCTGAATAAGAAATTGGAAATCCTCGTTTTTTGCCAAAAAAGGAGAAATAAAAACAAAACAAAAAATAGAATTATTTAACAGAAAAGGGGAAATAGCGATAAAGTGCCGGCACCGCTCCAAAATTCTATTAACAGACATAACTCAATAAGCCGACCGTAGATATTCTAAAATAACCAACAGAGATATCTTATTCATACAGCCACCTTAAAGAACAATCCAATCAACATAATTATCTGAGACTCAAGAAAAGAGACCAAACCCAATATAATCAAATTAACAACTAAGGTCATATAAAAGGGAACTCTACCATTAGGAAACAGGTATAAGTGAAGATGAAATACTCTCAGAGAGGAAACATACCATAAAAGTACTACTAGACCAACCATGTACTGATAGTGAAAAAACCGACACCATACCCGCCTGGTTTGGAATCTATCATCACCAACAGACATACATCACCATTAAATAAAACAAGAAAAAAGCATGGCAAGCAATGGTCCACTACTTAACAAAAACATACATAAATAGAATAGAAAGATAACCACGGAGAATAGTAGACACACACATCTGAAAATGTCCCGAATAGGAATCTGAATTAGACTGAATCGTTCGCCTGAAGAAACCCAGACAGGGCAGAGAAATATAGATGTTTTCGAAGCAAATCCTCACTCAACCATATTTCAAGCACTACTCTATATCAACTTAATGTTTAATGTTGAATGTTTCAAGCGCTCTATGGGATAAACCCATTCTACATAGGATATTGTATCATATTAGGTCATATTTCTTCCTTGACTTATAATGTGTGATACATATATATATATTTATTGTCAGCCTATGCATCATTTGCAATGCACACATGCATATATGCACACACACATACACACACACACACACGCATACACGCACACACACACACATATCATATATGTATAATCAATCTGCTACCAAAAAGTTCGAATTTGAAAAAAATTGATGAGTGCAATCAATATTTTCATCCGCCGAATAAACCAGAGTTTCCTTCCTCTCGGATGACTTATCGCAAATCACTAAAAAAAAACAGATTGCAAAAAAAAAAGCTCTTACTCGACTATCAATAGACTGTACAAGACTTAATATTTCCATCTTTGATCTCGCTAGCTTGCGACGACATATCCTGGTATGCAACAAGAACCGACATCCTCCGCGTTGAGACGCATTCTTTCTTTCATCTGGATGAAAACTATCTACAGTGTGTATCAAAGTAGCTCTTTCGCGAGTTCGTATTTGGTGTTTACTTATTTCATCTATAAATCTTGGCGCTAAGGTTATGTCGGTGGTTGGTGATTTTCATCCCCCTTCAAACCATTGCCACTCACAAGCCGGGATATAAAACAATTTTACCTTTATCAAAATTGTGCAAATCTTTCTCCTTACCAATAAGTGTAACTTTCCATACACCAAAATGAAATACTCAAGTCAGCATTGCATTTGTATATATATATATATATACACACACACACACACACATATATATATATATATATATATATATATATATATATATATATATATCAGTGTGTGTATGTGTGTGTGTGTGTGTGTTTGTGTTGAGTGTGAGACTGATTTGTTCATGTCTGGATACGCATGTTTCAAAATATTTGTATATACACATATTTTTGTTTAATGTTTTCTTTCGGATATGTAAACCCTCATAAATCGAATCCTTCTTCCACTAGGAACCTATTTCTAACCCACCCGTTACCCCTTGCTGTGCAGTCAATGACACTCTCAACGATGGGTGTGGCTGTCGGCTAGGAGTACACCCGCTGCGTAACCCGTCTGATATCTAGCTCAGCAAGTATATGTCATGGCCGGGAACCTTGCTGGCCGAATCAATAGTTTCTATTCAAACGGATGAACTTTGACTTTCTTTCTTTCAATCAATGTGTCTATCTCTTTTCATTTTGTTAGCCAATAAATTGGCGCCCATTTCGGCATTGTTACTGTCATTATCCTCAGCTTGCATCGTCAGGTGCGGTAAGTCATGAGAACAAGCCTCCTGGTCTTACGCAAGTATCACCCGATTTGTGTTGTTCAGAAAGTGGAAACAATGACACTGGAGGGCGTCAGCAATATCTGTCAGAAAACACACACACACACGCACACCTCTTTCTTCCTGTGTCTTCATATATACATATATATATATATATATATATACATATATATATATATATATATATATATATATATATATATATATATATATACGTATAAGCCATGTACGCGAATTTGTATGGTATAATTTTATGTATCTCTGTTCGATCCCTGTTTCATGTCTCATTCCTGTTAGAACTTACTATCTACGATGGATGGAGAAATTTTACCATAGTCTTAAAAAAAACAATCAAATATGACAATAAAATAGAATAGAATAGCACAACTAAGAAACAGGGTCACAAAATTGCTGGTTGTTTGAAACTTAAGTAAAAGAAAATGTTTGTGAGTAAATGAAGAAAAGAAACAACAAAAAACAAGTTTAACATCGTGTTAGGACTCTTAAAAAGCTCAAAATTTCACTTGAATTATTAGAAATAGATAACTGCTTTGGGTTCAGGCTCCTCGGTGCCGATCTATATATGGATAAGTCTGACAATTGGCATATATATATATATATATATATATATATATATATATATATATATATATATATATATATATATATATATATATATATATAGACAGATAGATAGATAGTCCTCATCTTGGTTGTTTTTCGTACAACGTTTCGGCTGTTGTACTCTGCAGTCTTCATTAGGTATCATCTAGACACAAAGCATAGTGGTTACAGACTCAGACAGAATTACTGCAAGTAATATAATGGTTCTAGGTTCAATCCCAGTGTGAGACAATGATAATTCGAAAATACTTCTACTGCTAAGAGGGTAGTGCAGTTTATATACCCCCGTCGGTCAAACAAAGGATTCGGTTCGTTACTTCCCCACACCTACCAGATGATACCTCATGGAGGCCGTAGAGTACAACTGCCAAAACGTTGTCTGAAAAACAACCAAGATGAGGATCGTCCGAATAATGATAGAAATAAAAACAATACCCCATCTCAAAAAATTCAGAAAAACAATGGATGGTTAGATAGATAGAAATTACAAATTTTGCGTAAGAATCGGACCTTGCTACACATAGTACCATTAAGTGTGATGAGTCAGTACATTTTTGGGGCCAGTTTGCGAAGTTGCATGTTCTTAGATAGCTTTATAATTCCCGGGTGGCTTTTGGCTGGTGTTATGTCGGGAGGTTTGGGATGAATAAAGTTTCGCGACGAATAAAGTATGCCCGGCGTTTTTTGTCTGTTTTTTTTTTCTTTTCGGAGAAAACTATTGCTGACATTGTTATAATACTTTGTGAAGTTATTAAAGAGGAATCTTGAGGCAAAATACAAGAATACGCAGGCTTTCAGTGTCTTCAAACGTGGAAAATTGTCACTTGAGAAGACTAACCCCAGTCTTCCTATATGTACGTATATCATTACAAATATCAAATAAAATTGTTTAAAGTGTTATTTTGAATTTTTTTTCTGAATCGAACGGATGAAGCTAATTCAACTCAATGATATATTTTCTTCTTGAAGATAACATTCAAGAAAAAAAGCAATTCCAGTATTAGCGACATCGTGATTCTTCTAACCCATCTTAGAAAATGAAAAAAATCTTCTGAAATGCACCTGCAATATCACTGCATTATTTTCATAACTCACATTATATCAAAGCTTTGTGCCATCTCTCGCATATATTAAAGTGTCTAGTGTCAAAGTAACCCCGATAGAACCTGCTAACGAATTATTAATATATATCTGCTTGATGCAACGCTATCATCAGTTTTTGAACACAATCTTTAATCCATCTAAATTCATATCATCATTGTTCAGTCATTGATATATATATTTCCTGTTTTTTTTTCTGACCTTCTACGTCTCAACTGAGTCATATATTACACAATATTACGTTAATGGGATATTTTACAGCATATTTTAACATCGGTTATTCATTTACATTCATAACGTTATTATTCAGTCATCAAATATTCCCCCTGGCGTCCCGGACATTGCACGATCTTTCAATTAAATCGTATTTCATACACCAAAAGAGTGCAATTTGGAATAGATTCAAAGAAATCATCGTTGTTTACTTTATATTTTGAGTTTTTTCGAACCACTTCAGACACGAGTCGGGTAAGTTAATCAATAGAAACCGTCATGGCAATAAGGTTTGTTGGGGTGGATCAATTATGAAAAGTAGTAAAAAAGGGAGGTCAATGAATATGTTACTCCTCTAGCCTTTTTTGAGCAGTGATCACAAAAAATATTAATTTCTAATAGGATACAAAAGACCCAAACTGGTGGATTAACTATTCATAAACCTACACCGTGAATTGAACCCCTCACTGAAGACTTACAAGGGATGATTTTCTTTTTCATGAAAACACTAAAAAACAAAAGAAGCAAAAAAAAAAAAAATAAATGTTTTTCCAGACATAGATATTGTATGGGGTTAAATATTTAATAGTCTGGGGGTGGAAAATACGCCATATTCGGTGACTTCTGTTCCCGTATCTATGATCGTTTGCTGCGTTTAATTTACATCTTTTTGATAAGGGTTCACATTCAGTACAATGAATGATAGTGTCCGACTTAAATATGTCTTTCAAACGAACCAATTGCTCACAGTGACGTTGCATAGAGAGTCCTGGCTCCCATAATTTGTAATAAAGAATTCCAGTGGAACTACAATCGTTTCACGGATCGAAATGTTCCCCAAAAGAATCCGTTCAGGATGACTTTTTGATGGCTGTTATGGATGTTACCAAGATTCACTTAATGTTCCCGAGGCTCAATCTATTTTCATTTCTGGTAACTCTCTATAAAAAATAAAAAAAATAAGCCCTTTTTTGTTGAGTAAGAAATGAGAGCAAAAGAGATCGAGTGAAATTTGAGCCACTAGAGCTTTCCTCAAGCATAAGATTCCTCTCCATTTCTTGTGTGTCGAAAAAGACGGTGTGAGGAAATTGAATAAGGATTGGACAGCGTGATGGTCGTACTTGAAATTAAACAGGATATATATATATATATATATATATATATATATATATATATATATATATATATATATATATATATATATATATATATATATATACATATAATGCAATGTGTATCTGTCTATGTTCCTAATGTCTGAAACTTTCTTGTAAGTGCAAGTATACAGTATGCTGATCTCAGGTAGGCATGCCGGGGAGCAATCCTTTTATCTCAAGCAGAGTACATAGATACTACGATCTGAACATTGACTGAGATCTTTGAAGCGAAAAGTGCACAGAACCTAGGAAGAAGAGGCCAATCGATGATAATGCATAATCCCCTCATTTTCTACGGATATTATTCTAGTAGTATAATGTATACCGAACACATATAAAATTTTTCCTCACCTTACATTTGTTTGTGTTCAAATACGGTGATCTTATTGGCTGATTTACCTTCCTATTATGACATGATAAATAATATTACGTCGTATAAACTTTAAAGACAAAATGTCTCATCATACTTTAAGACAGTGTTGAGTTTAGACTTGAAAGAAAAACTTGAAATTGGATAGTTGAATTATCGAAACATAGATTACTTACTAAAATGCCTGTAAGCTCTCCTAGTGCCAATCCATGCATAAATGACCCCGTCATTTTGAACAGGTATATTCAAGTTATGAATAAATTTCAAATGAAAATATGTACAACGCGTGTTGATGAGAGGGGAGTCGACAGTCTCCATTTGATTCTGAGGACAAAACCGAAGAAAACAAGAGAAATGCAAAAACCTAATGTTGGAAAAAAACAAAAACCCCAAGTTAACGAAAGAAAATCTTAAAGAGAAAGAAAGAAATTTGAATGAGATTATAATAAGATTTTCGTCCCAACGAACGTCTTTTGTAATAAAACAAGGCTTGTTTCCAGTTTTATTGCATTATGCATAAATCCACACGTTTCCTAGAGCAATGGTGATTTGAATGCCTACCAGTTTGCATAACTAAGACACACACACACATACACACAAACACACACACACACACATAAATATATACATATATACATATACACATTTATATATGTACATATATACACACACATATATATGCGTATATATGTACACTATACACACACATATATATATATATATACATGTATATATGAACATTTACATGCACATACACGTATATATATATATATATATATATATATATATATATATATATATATATATATATATGTATGTATGTATGTATGTATGTATGTATATATGTATGTATATAAAACTCTGAACGTGAATAACTGAATGCAAGACTCCACATTCCTAAAACCTCTCCTGAAATATATTTATCAAATTTCAACTTTTGATGCAAAGAGTGTAGCAATTTCTAAAAATTGTAAAACAATGCCAAACGTTATTTATCGTAACAAATGTATCTGTACTGGACAAGTAATTTCCCTGAAAAACTATCAAAAATTATCGAAAAATTATAAATCTTTGACTGAAATTACCTTTAGTAAAAATTACTAAATCTGAAATCACTTCTAAATGACCAGATCAGGATTTGAGCATTGT
>OY735232.1:44401528-44419028 GCA_963457665.1 Thysanoteuthis rhombus | reverse complement strand
ATGTGCTACTTACACGTTGAGGAGAGAGACAGAACAATCGAAATCGAAATCACAAGCCTACAATATATCATCCTCGAAATATGTCAAGTAGTTCATACTTCCAATCTTTAAGTAGCGAAAACACAAATTCAGTTTCGTTGTGACTTTGGAATGAAGAAGCCATTTTATTTCAAAGTCAGTCCCTGCTTCAGGGCCAACTCTCATTGAATACACCGCTTCCGTGTGCTCATTCAAGTTAAGCAATGTTGGACCTGGCCAGTGCTTAGATCGGTGACCATTTGGGAATACATGGTGCAGTAAGCGAGAATGAGTGACGCCACTCGTGTCAATTCGACATATTGCAAGCCGAGAAAAGAAACATGTGATATCAGAAGCCTGGGTCAGGACGCCCAATACCCTAACAAGCTTAAAAGCACTTGCTACTCATGAGTGGACAAATAGAGAGGGTTCGTGCAAATAATGAAGCCGTATGTGGGGTGATCTACCAAAACAAATTAGAAAAAGTGCTGATCAATGAATTAGTTAATTTTCTTGCCTTTTCTTTGGCAGTTATCATCAAAAGAAGTCTGAATTTTTTAAAAATGTGGAAACAAAATAAAGGTTGGATTTAGCATAAATTCACATTGCAAACTGAGTATACAACTAAAAAAGAGGAAAGATAAAAAAAAAAACAAAAACAAAGAAGTCTTTTTAATAGATATAATGAAAAGTGAAAATGTTGAATGTTTCAGCCCGGTGGCCCTTTTTGCGTTGCCCGTATGTGTCATACAAACGAGAATAAAGAGAGAAAAAGGGAAAAAAGCAAGATTAATGTAAGGAAAAGGAAAAGTTTGGGAAGGAAAAAAGTGAAATCAAATTTTGAGAGGAGAAAAATGATTAAAAGCCAATAGAATTCTTATATTCATAAATACTAGTAGTGATGCCCTTGGGAATAGTTTGAATCAATCAGACGTCGAAGAAGAAGAAGAAGAATCGGAGGAGATGTGGGACAAGGATTCTATTCGATCCAGATGATTTGAAACTATGAAATTGTTCCTTGTCTGACCCAAGCGATTCAAACTTTGTAATTTTTAACGGTAGCTACTTGGCCGCTCATATGAATTGACTATTCCATTTCACTTGATCTTCACCGGATAAGTATCAATGTGGCCTTGTGAGAGACCAAGCTAAACTTTCTAAATAACAGCAGAGGCATGCACTATAAATAGAGCCTCGTATAACCATCTTGCAGCTCTATCGGACTTCGTTCTCAATCATAATCTTTGGTCGAGGTGTTTTCGGGGGCACACGTACTCCTGCCCTTTGCAGAGTAATGCTCTTTCATTTTGTTTCTATGTGAGTGTGTTTTTCTGTGCACGTGTGTATGTATGTGGATATGTGCACAGGTGGGCTTGTATGTGCGTTTTTGTGTATAAATGTGTGTGTGTGTGTGTGTGTGCGTGTGTGTGTGTGTGTTTGTATCTATTTCTATCTATGTATGCGTATTTCTGTGCTCATGCTTGTTTATGTCCGTACCTGTGTATGGTTTATTGTGTTGCTAGGCATGTGTATGCTTATGTGCATATGTTCATGCGTATTACTGCGAATATGCTTGAGTGTGTGTATATAACTATGCTTGAGTGCGTGTACGTGTCTACTCCGAAGTATGCGCGTGCAAGTTAGTTAATGTCTACGTTATTTTTGTGTTTCTGTCCATATGCGTTTAACTGGGTATCTTATTCTGCGTGTATTTGTGCGTATTACCGTAGATATGCATTTCTATGTATATGTGTACATTCTTTCACATGTGTATACATGTGTCTGCGTGTATGTGTGTGTGTGTGAGTGTGTGCAATTCACTCTAGCCTTTTTTACTGTCCAGTGCTAAGTTGTGTTCCACCTTTTTCCTGACCTCTTGCTTTTCCCCTCCAATACCCAGAATGGCGGCTCGTATGTTCGTGTCTAACTCCAACGCGTTAATGGACCCTAACCTTCAAACCGGACTGATTTCCGACAGCTCCCCAAGCAGAGGATCCCATACGTCGTATTTGAAATATCAACAAGGCTTCAAGAGTTGGTTACCATTTACTGCATCGTTCGACATCCAACCTGTTAAACATTTGCTTTTGGTTAAATGTTGCCGTTTTTTTTTTCTTTCTTTTTTTTCTTTTTATTTTTTGAAAATCTTATGTCACGTCGATGGAATCTATTTACGTATTTTTTTTTCTTTTGGTCCCACTCTGCCCTTTCAAGGTCTTTTTTATTACTTTACCTTTAATGCATGCATACCTGAGCAAACACACACACGCACGCGCGCACGCGCACACACACACACACACACATACATACGCATGATCAGTGTCTGGAAATGATTTGATTTATCTTTTTAATACTCTATATATGTATTCATTTATCTGTATGCATACATTATATATATATATATATATATATATATATATATATATATATATATATATATATATATATACATACATATATATATATGCATATTAATATCCCTTTACTACATATAAATATATATGTACATATATATATATACATTCAAATTATAAAAATATTTCTCCCTTTCATTTCATATATATATATATAATTATATATAAATGTGTGTATATATATATATATATATATATATATATATATATATATATATATATATATATTAATCTCTCAATATAAATACATATATGCATGTACATACAGATTTCTTTATATACGTAAATCTATATACACGCACTCACACATACTCACACACATATATCTATATAAACTTATAATCTGTATTTAAACATAACTTATTGAAATTAAACTCCACTCAATAATATTCTTTTAGTGCGCGTCCAAATTAGAAAAAAAAATATCCTGAAGTTTGTGATTCGAGATCTTCAAAACGTTTGTAGAAAAAAACAACTTCCAGCACTCGATGATAGGTTGTGCATCGAAAATTTAGTATTGTCATTGGTCCAGAGTGAAAGAGTCACTCACTGAGATAGGGGTATTATAGTTACCATTAGTACGGATGCATTTTGTTTTAATTACTGCGTAAAATTGGTCACTGTACGTTGCAAATAGCGTGACAAGCCAAAATATATCATTTGTCATAACATATCCCGAAGAAGAAATATATGAAAAAAAAAAAATAAGTTTAACGTTGCCAACTTCAGGTTATATATTTTCATTATTGTATGTATCTGTTGGACGAACTTAAAAACAAAAAAAAAAAAAACCAAAAAAACGGAAGTAAGTAGTCCCGTGTCTCATCGTGTGACCAAGAATAACTGAATTCGGTAAAAGAAAGATATGGGTTTAGACATGTTTATGTTTCACCCATACAAAATAATAGCTCTATCTTCTTTTAAGGACTTTTTATTGAACTGCCACATCCGAAATTAGCTTTAGAATACTTATACGATGTTCCCACATCGCAGGGTAAGAGATTTATTGAAATATATTTCTTATCAAATTTTGAACAAATCATTTTAATGATCATTCATTTTTATCGTCGTGATGATTTGTTTTACAAATGATCATCATCATAGAGCCGCTCGTCGAAGATAAAAGTAGAAAATCAGTGTTTGGGGGTAACTTGGTTTGTCCAATTTTATAGTTGAGTCTCACACAAAATCACAAATGTACTCTCTGCCTCTCTATCTCTCTCTCTTTTTCTCTCTCCCTCACGCACACATATATTTCTCTCTCTGCATATCTTTCTCTTTCCCAATCATATATCTATTCTTCTTTTTCTTTTCCTTTCTATATATCTATCTTAACCTATTCATTTTCTGTCATTATACACACACACACACACACACACACACACACATATATATATATATATATATATATATATATATATATATATATATATATATATATATATATATGATTATAAATTGAGTTATATTATATAGAAACATTTATTCGAAATGATCTCCACTCGTTACTTGGTTAATATATCACTTAGCCAAGATAACGCTAAGGCTAAGTGATATATTGACCACGTAACTACCGGAGATCATTTAGAATAAATGTTTCTATACTGCTAATTCAAAAGCCCAAACAACTGTTTTTACTCCAAATCTTCATTTTGTTTATCTTCATTCCATTTGTTCCTTTGATCGCAGCAGTTATGTATTAAGAGATGAATATATATATATTCTGACAGAATGATTATAAATTGAATTTTATCTTACAGAGGCAGTTGTTCAAAACAATCTCCGGTCGTTACACAGATGGTGTATCACTTAGCCGAGACAACGTAAATAGAATAAGCAATATTACATATATATATATATATATATATATTGAATTTGCAACCATTGAGTTACACAGCCACCACTAAAGCAAAAGCCCAAGCAACTGTTTTCACTCCGAATTCTCATCTCGTTTATCCTTGGACTATTTGTTTCTTTCAACGTGGCAGTTATGTATTGAGAAATAAATACATATGATCTGAATGAATGGTTATACATTGTGTTATATTATACAGAAACATTAATCTGAAATGATCACCCATCGTTACAAATCAATACTTTTCGATCCTTGCAGCAGCCCGATTTCCTTCAATTGTTTATTCTATGTACCTTATTTAGTCTAAGTGATACATTAATACACTGACACATACACACAAACACACATACACACATGTACACACACACACATGTACACACACACACACACACACACACACATATATATATATATATATATATATATATATATATATATATATATATATATATATATAACCATTACTATTGGTGATTCCTTAAAAAAATCATTCCTGAATAAAGAAAAAGACGACTTTTCGTTCAAAAAGAGTTGATAATAATTAATTTCTTTTTTAATCAGTCGAACTGTTTCTGTCTTTATTTTCACCATGAACAACCCAGTGTTATATTGTTTATTCCGTTTTGAAGACTCTTGTCTTTGATCTCCGACACAACTTTGAGACGGAGACCAATTGTCTATTGTTTTGAGTATGCTAATAAATGCAACATGTCCTTTGAATGGACGATGAAACACGATCGATTTACTTTTTAGATATACTTAAATGTCATCGGCATTTTCTCCAGGATGTTAGCTTATTTTTAATCAGCAAATGTCATATATTAGCTGGACCCAATTCTATCTAAAGCACTATCTAAACTTATTCCACAGGCAACCTGCCTCTCTTTATTTCTCTGTTTTCTCCCCTCTCTCTCCCTTTCTCTCTCTCTCTCTGTCTATATATATATATATATGAATTGTTTTTTCAGGCAGCAATCCTTCGTTCATGCATATTCCAATAAACTACAGACTAAGAGATAATCTTGAATTTTAATTAACTTATCTCATTTGAGCACTGGAAAGCGTAAATCCGGATTCAATGAGTATAACTATTGTCCAAAAAGGTTTGATCTTATACTTTCCGTCATATCCCTAATCAGTCTCAGTATCAACATGCTTAAAATGTAGGGGTCTAATTTTAGCTCCATGAAGAGGAAATACAAGCAAAATTCTCAAGTGATCAATTCGTATCTATCATGTGGTAAATAACATTCACAATACCATATCCCAAACTGAAGTGGGTATATATAATTCAGGATTTTGAAAAATTTCGGATAATGGCCCCAAAACTGAAATCTTTTCAACAGTCAGTTAGGCTATTTCCAGTAATTTTTTTTCCTTTCTTCATTGGCGACTCTGAGCTAAATTCAAGATGCCAACTTTCGAAAATCGAGAAATCTTGTTACTTAATCAATAGAAACTGTCTCCTGATAAACTATTTTTAGCAGTACGCTGCGTTGGGATGATCAATTAAAACATTTGAACAAGTAGATATCAAGTTACTTCTCTTGCCTTCAGTTGGATCATGATGATCTTTTAAAAGATATGAATTTTCAAAAAACAAGCGGGAACGGGGTTAGGGAGAAGTATACTTATATAAACTTATATGGCAAACTGACCCCCTTTTCCCCTGAAATACCTCATTTGTCGGAATAGGGGTGGATTCTGCATACGTGATTGATATTTAGCCAGTCATCCGGAGAAACTTGAAAAGTGAGGAAACCTGTTGACAGTTTTAGTGACTGTTTTGGACTACAGTATAAAATTTTCTACTCAACGGCTCAAGAGTCAGATATAATGGCCGAGCATTTTCTGACTGATATCTTTGTGGTTCCCTCAAACCCCACACATGCACGAACACACACTGGTTCTGCAATCTGCGTATAGATAAAATTGATGTGTGCACAAAAGAATTGAAATTCTCTTGGTATCTCACTGCCTTTTTTTTGAAAAATGACTCATCATACTGAATTCAAAAGGATGCAAATAGTTCTGGAAACGGAGAATGATTGCACTTCATAAGTACTTCGTGCATCTTCATGACTAAACTTCAGAAAGAAGATGGCAATGCATTTTTCCCAACTCCTTACACCAGAAGCTCTCAAAGTGTGAACTGCATGAAACAGGTCACAGAAAAGAAAATAATACGGAAATCAATATGGCTTTTGAAATAATTGTGGTGTTTTATGAGGGCTTTTTTTGCAGGTTTCTATAATCCCTGGCTCACTATAAGACGGTCTGAAAAACACTGTACAGCTAAAGTATTCGTCGACATCCTCCTATCCATAATGCCCACCTATAGTTTTTTTATTGTCCAAAAATCTCACAGCTCAGTGAATCTGTTACGAAATCTTCAATGATATTCCATTTGGAAAGTAAACTTGGATCCTTTTAAAGTTAATCTCAAAGAAAATGAGGAATGGAAGCGTTTTGAAGCGGTTCAAGGTAACTTGAGTTAGATAAACAAAAAAATCTTAAACCAACTTAAGTGGAATCGAAATAAGAGGACTTATCTTTCCTTCCTCTCCACTGACCTTATTTTCGATCAATATCATTGGAATATTCGATAAGAACGCAGCGATCAGATAGTGACAAACAGAGAAGATGTCATTTTATTTACATTTTATTTTTCTTCCATTTTGTTTCAACTTTATCACACTTTTTTCTGTACTTTATATCGGTGATACAACTTCATTGTAAGAAAACAGAACCAGAAAAGAACTTGGATAGGCTCCTCTTTTACCCTCACGGCAAGACATAAATCCTCCCGTTTAACTTATCTGACGTGACGTACTCACGACGCCTGCGCAAGAAGATGGCTAGCGTACGGTGACCTCTGGCGACAAAGCGCGGAATTCTTGGCTGCGTTTCATTCTTTTGTCTTTGAATGTTGTTGACAGTCTGTATCAGAAAGAACTATTGTGACAGACCAAAATTTAAAAGGAAGGAAAAGAAGAAAAAGTAGGAAAAAAAGGAAAAGAAAATGGCTATATTGTTGAATTTTCATCTTCAGAGTCTAGACTTGAATTCCGAAGACTTGAACTGGCACAACAAACTAAAAATCATAAACAAAAATCAGCTCCATTTTCTTGTTATCTTTTAGTTTACGCTTTTTTTTTCTTTAGTAATTCCCTTCTATCTTTAACAACGAAGTTTAAAAAGGCACATGTATATCTCACTCTGTATGTATACAATATCTTCAAAGGGTCTCAATCAATTCAAATGAAATTTTTCGAGGTCAATCATAGGCTTAAAAGAATCAAATAAACTT
The DNA here is from genome assembly GCA_963457665.1 of Thysanoteuthis rhombus. Taxonomy (NCBI): domain Eukaryota; kingdom Metazoa; phylum Mollusca; class Cephalopoda; order Oegopsida; family Thysanoteuthidae; genus Thysanoteuthis; species Thysanoteuthis major. The sequence continues at coordinate 44,411,431 of OY735232.1, read as the reverse complement.
GGAACGGATTCAGGAATTGAAATTTCTTGAAATGTTAGGCATTCGATTAGGAAGAATTCATCAAATTTTGTGATTGATCCAGGAGTTTTCAAATTTGACTCCTCTGTATCGTACCTGATTTTGATCAACTGATTTTCATTCAGTTTTCGGTTACACGTGCAGTGGCAGAAGTACGAATGTGTTCTCTGAGTGTTTTTTTTTTTCATTGTTCTCCACACCTTACTATTTGTTCTTTCCCTTCACTGATTGTTGATTTGCATGGAGCATTGAACGACACAAGGTCACAAAATGTATGCAGGAAAATTGGATCGCACCGGATTTCAGAATGAAGAGTCTTTGCTTTAAGAATACATTATAAAGTAGATGATTGATATACTACACTTCATTAAGTGCTTTGAGGAAGAGGAAAAGGTTGATGTACTCACATAAAGGATTTTCAGGGCATTGTTTTTGTGCTACAAAATAATATGTTATTTTATGTGTGTTTTGAATTATCAAAAAAAACATACACACAGAATGAACAACCGTCTAATTGTTCAAAAATATAAACCTAGAAATTCCTAATCTGTGTTATCACACACACATATATTTCCTTATGAGAATGAAGGTTTTCTATCCTTAATGGTCACTGTGAATGTTTTGGGAGGTCTGATTGTTTTGAGTTGTACAAATGAAATAACATAAAAAGGTTTTCATGGGTAGGGGTCTGTGTGACTGTGAAGTTTCCAATGTTGGATAGACATGAAAGGGGGATCGAGTGTTGATTTTTGGTGGTTGTTGGGAATGAGACTATGTCAATACTGAAGTATATTTGGGTGCGTGTAGAACTATTGTCATGAAATATTGAGTTGGTGAATATGGAATAATTAGGATTGAGTGGACTTTGTTGTTAGCGATTCCTGTGATTAGGTTTGTTAAACAATGTTAAACGTTGAGTCTATTAGGAGAGACAGTTATCAGTTCATGTAATTCTAGAATTTTAGTCGTGTCTTGAGAAATATTTTTTTTAATCCAATTAATGTGAATCTCCCGTCTGCACCAAAATTGTGGCCAGATATGCAAACTGGTAGTTCCAAAGGGAGTAGATTGGGATGATCGGGTGATTTGATTCTGTACTTATTGTTATTAAGTCTAATAATGATAGATGTAGAAAGTCTTGTTAGTGATAGAGTTAGTGGGATGGTGCCGGCTGAGACTTTGTTGCTTACTATCATGTTACTGTTAATCTTGTTTTTGATGCTTTGAAGTCTGCAGCGGGCGATGAAATATTGTTATTGGTATATTTCTTTGAGTGCTGTTTTGACTTTGAACGTGTAACAGAACGCTGTTATGAGCGGCATGCAGTCGGGTTTCTTTCTGTTAGAGAGCGCAAAGTTTCTTCTGTGGGTATTGTTTGTCCCATTTTCTGGTCATTTGTATCTTCATGAGGATGAACTCGTTTCGTAAAATGTGGTAGAAAGTTATAGCTGCATTTGTTGAGTTAACAATTCATAAAGCAAATTCACCTAAATCTAAGTGCTTGTGAAAATATCAAGTTTTTCCAGGTGATAGGATGGGCTGATTTAGATTGAAGATAACTGTGTGTGTCTGTAGGTTCGATAAATAGATGGTCTGGAGGTTTCTATCATTATCTATGTATATGCCGGTGTCTAGGAAGACTACGGACATTCTCATAGTCAAATTTAATAGAATCACCAAAAGAGTTTATGTGTCTGAAGAATTTCTTTAATTCGGCTCCAACATTTGTATAATATAAGAGATTACTATGTATATGGCATAGGAGACGCAGACTTTATCTATCTCTGGGTATATGAATGTCTCTTTGAATTCACTCATGGAGATGTTTGTATAGGAAGGGGCTGCTATTGTGCCCATGACACAGCCTTTCATCCGGAGGAAGTGTCTATCATTGAAGTTGAAGTTAGTGAGTGTTGCACAAGTGTGGTTATCGTTTCTGTTTGGGGTTCTCTAGTCATCTACATTGTTAGGGGCTTTTTCGAGGGCTACAATGTCCTCTACGTGTTTATTATTAGAATATAGGAATTCGACATCCATACTGACAAGAAATACCTTTTCTGGCATTGTTTTGCTGTGTGTGATATTGTTTAGGAGTTCAGTGATGTCTGGTATGTAGGATTTAACTTGAATCACTAGGGGTTGGATGTGGTTGTCAGTAGTTTTCGATAATTTGATGGTTTGTTGGTTAGTAGCGGGAATGGCTATTATACCTGGATATTTCATTTGCAAATTTTCGGTATGGGGGTGGGTTTGAGTGTATTTTGTTGTTTTTTTTAATCTCTAATGTTCTTATTTTACATCTCTAAAAAGCGATGGTTAATTTTTCGTCTTCAGTGAAGGGGTCAGTAGGGATTCCTTCGTAGAAATCTGTTGTTCAGTTGGGTGTTAACTTTAAAATGATTCATCAAACCCCTGGATGATTATAGCTTTTCCCTTATCCTTATTAAAACTAATTATTTTTTAATTTGTCAATGGACTCTTGTTCTTTAGTCGTGAGGATATCATATGGTTGGAGCTGATTATTATGGTTTTCAATGTGGGATTTGATATATATATGTATATATATGAACAAACAATAGGGAATATATATATATATATATATATATATATATATATATATATATATATATATATATATATACACAAACATTCTTGTGTTTGACAACAAAAATAACTTGATATATTGCATGATTATAAACTGGCAAAGTGTTGGTTGTTAACGAAAATGAGAGATAAGAGGGGGGGGGTGCGAGTCTTTGTGAGAGAGAAAAATGGAAAGATTATCTTGTCTCTCTTTCTTGATCTCACGAATAGAATGGAGAGAACAAGAGAGTGGGGGAAGCTAAAACGCTAGAAGGACCTCATGTTCGGTTTCCTGTCTAAAACTGACTGAAAAGGTGTTCACCAAACCCCAAACCTGTGTGTATTATGGACCGCAGGTGCCAAGCACAGGGTAAGAATTGCCTATTGTGTACTCGGGATATTAAAACACCGGCCATTTACAAAGACATCGGGTTTAACGCTTTACTAAGCCCCGGTTGACCCCAAGTGGTAGAAATAGTTATGCCCTATCTTGGATTTTTCTGAGAGAGAGAGAGAGAGAGGGCAGGAGTAGGAGGTTGAGTAGAGGACAGGGGTGTAGAGGGGCGGAATAGGACAATTGTTTTTCCTTTACCCCTCAAGACACTGTCATCATTCGCTCCCGTTCTTGCGTCTTCTTTCTATGAATTCAACCCTCTGGAAAAACGAACTGTCATGGCGAAGAATGGCAATCTTGTCATCAAATGAAAGACGTGCATAGAAATCTCATATGATAAGGAGAAATTAACACGGGTTGTATTTACCTGAATGCTCTCAGTAACTATGAATCAGAAATATTCAAATAATTGAATATTTCTATCGACAACAATTCTGGTAAAGCCAAAGACCTTTCATCAGAAGTCAAAATTCACCATGGGAACTATTACGACTAATTTCATATCATAGATATAAGTACAATAAGTCCGTATCGAAATGACTGACAGGGTCATTTATTACATAACAAATATCTATTTTCGAATATAATTTTCTTCATTGTCGATACAAATAAATTTAAATATTTGAGGAGCTAAGGGAGACAATTCAAAATCAATGTATGAGCGTCTGGTTAGTCATTCAATAGAAACTATTACGTCACCGTCTTTAAGCAGCATGACGTTATGGAGATGATCAGTTAAAAATTGGCAAACGGAGTAATCAATAAATAAGTTACGGCTCTTGCTCCTTCTTGAGTGATCACTAAAAAGTGTTAATTTAAAAAAAAAAAAAGCAAATAACAAACCTGGCCTTAACACAAAGTTGGGGATCAATTTAGCATGATCCTTAATAACAAGCTGAACCCCTACTAAAAAACTATTTGGGGAATTCAGAATCAAAACAAAATCTATTTCTACGAGGGATAATACAGAATATTTTTAGCCCTATAGCTCTTTTGGTGCGGTATGTATGCGCAATACATACATGGCAAGCGAGGTGGCTTGACTTAAAGATAGATTGGAACCTATCTTGACAGATTTGGTTGACGGTGTCCTCTGTGCATGTTTCTCTCAGCTTCAAAGAGATATACCATCCGAATGGTAGCATTCCGTGAATTTTCCTATATCATAGAACATACACATATCATTTTCCATCAGAAAATCTCCAACGGTGTACATCTACAGTAGTAATGAGTGAAGGTATCATGTAAAACCAAACGAAAATTCAGGGTGTTCTGATAAAGTTGAATTAATTTCTTGACGGCTCAAAAGTTGATTAGGAGGTTTTACTTTTGGGAATGTTCGAAAGGATGAAGTAAACATCTACGCTGGCAATGAAGCCATACGAACTCTTTAATATTAGATATTTTGCTGCTGAAACATATCTACAAAAAATAATTTTTGTTTTTGCTCAGCCCTGAAAAGTACTTTCAAGATAGAGGCTTTTCACATCGTAATTCATGCTAAATTGCACACTCGTTCTCTCCCCCAACAGGATTTATGTTAGTCATTTGAAATTCAAACAAAATGCTATAGAAGTTACTTATTCAACGATCAGCCCTTTTTTGTTTTCAATTTTTTAGTTGATCACTCCTAACACGATATGATACAAAAAAACATTAGTAAGGTGACGCTTTCTAAGTAACAAGATTTAACTTTCACACTCGGGAGCACTACGTAGCAAATTCCAATGTTTCGTTTTTTTCAATTTTCAAATTTAGAAGACCAGTGTTGACAAATATGTATTTTTTAGAAAATCCTCGAGTGATTATCACATTCGAAAAAACAACAAAAAAAAATCGAAATTTGCAGCCATGTTGAACTGATGAAGATAGATGTTACACCAATAAACACTGACATTTTCTTTCGAATTCAGCCAATATATACTCCACCAATATCTTCTCATCAATGTCAGTAAAGGCTTTGACGACAAAGATGATGCCGGAAATGTCAGAATCAAAATATCTTTTGAAAAGTTGAAACAAAGGCATCATGCCGAAACTGATATTTGAGTAGGGGAAATACGTGAACTTGTTAAAGGGTAAAAAAAGAAGGTCAGAAGACCTACGTGAACTTATAGGACTACGTGAACCCATAGCTACTACGTGACCTTACAAAAAAGGCAAAAACAGGACACAGAACGAATAAAGAGATTATTCATTTTCCATAGCTTTGCTTTCTGATTTTTCTTCGATATATATATATATATATATATATATATATATATATATATATGTATATATATATATATATATATACACACACACACATATATATATATATATATATATATATATATATATATATATATATACATATACATATACACACATACACACATACATACATATATATATATATATATATATATATATTTATATATATACATATATATACTAAATGATGCAGAAGAGAAAAACGATCTAAGATTCAATGTGCATGGAAGAATTATGCTCAACCTCACTTGGCGAGACTACAAGAAAACACAATAAATCTGAGAGACGAAAGGTGAGAGGGACATCACAGAATCCATTGAAATTTTAAATGGCAATGGGCTGGCCATGTTACTAAGATGACATACAACCGATGGACATCATAACACGAGACATGGATCCCCAGATATCAAATCCACACCTGAGGCCGACAGATTATTAGATTGAGAGACGATCTAGACAAATTCAGAATGTACTGGCTCCACGACACCCACGTTAGAAAAATGCAGCGAATCGTGGGGAAGTTTCATGTCCAACGACGGACCTTAAAAGACTGATGATGAAAGATGATGATGAAGGTGATTTGAGTGCATAAACAATTGAATCTAAATTTTATGCTGAATATCTTTTATCCTATCTATACTTACAATGAAACGTCTTTTCAGGATGCATACGTGTGTAGAATCAAAATCAGAATCCTCCTTCTGGAAAAACGTCAAATTACCAGGCAGGTTCAAATTTTCATTCTCCTAGACTAATTGCTTTCCCGACGCTTGAAAGCAAAATCAAACCTACAATTTTCTCCATGGCTAGGGGTAGAAAAAGATGGAATCATGCCTCTCCGAAAAACATTAGCACAGAGTGAACAATAAATCCTACAGGACTCTCAACTTGGGTCACCGATTCTCAGGTGTTACCAACTACGCCACGTAATACAACAGAAGGGGCTAGATTGAATGCATCCTCCTAATAGTCAGTCATACCAGCGTGCATCCAAAGATAGTTAAATTCAGCAGGAATTATTAATTCTAAAATTGATGCTTTAGAAGATCATTGTTTTTATTGAAGATAAAGGGGATATATCGACTTTGATTCACAGGGTATCTTTCTACTGGCCTTATGGGGAAAGGCCATCTCAATCTGACAACGGATTGAAGAAATGACAATTGGATAAAGGAAGGAAGAAACGAACAGAGAAAGAAAATATAGAACGCAAGAAAGAAAAGCGAAACAAATAAAGAAAGAAAAAATGGAGAAGAAAAAAAGCAAAAGATGAAGTGGACTTGAAAGCAAGTAGGAGAGACAGAAAGAATACAGAGAAAGAAATATAGAAAAAAATGAAGCGAGGAATAAGAATGAAAAGGAAGCATTTATCATTAAACGAGGAGAAGTAAAGAAACAATAACGGAAGAGTAAAAGAACAAAGAAGGAAAACCGTTGAATGATTGAAAGAAAAATGCATAGATTGGATTATGTCAATTATATTGAAATGTCATTCAGTCGATCGATGAAATACTCGAGTTATTGATCTCAATTATGTATAAGAAAGTAGGGATATACGACAATATTGAACATTATTATTATTATCATCATTATTATTATCATTATTACTATTATTATTATTATCATTATCATCATCATCATTATTATTATTATTATCATTATCATCATTATTATTATTATTATTATTGCAAAGAATTTTATTGATATGAATTTTAGTATTACTGTTGGAGCTGATGGCACAGTGTGAAGGAACAGACAAAAAGGAGCAGAGGAATAAAACAAAAAAAATAAGGGATGAAAAAAAAAAAGAAATAATCGTACGAAACCCGCCTTCTGCGTCGATTGAGTAAATTCACAACATTTGACAAAAGTGTCAGGCAGCGAAAGGAGAAACAACAAAAATGGAAGTTGCTGAATCTTTTCAAATATTTTCATGTTAAAAGACAGGAAGATTTTCGACAAAAAGACGTAATAGTCTGAAAAATAAAATAAAACCGACCGATAAGAAAAAAAAAGAAAAAAAAGACATGACGTTCTATAATCTTGGGCGGGAGACATGGCTTCCTTCGTCATTTCCCGAAAGGTTTTGTCCATTATTTTTATTCTTTTTTGTTACCGCCATTATTATAGTTCACATTAAACCGTCGACAATAGACACTGGAGACTGAGCAAAGGAGACCTTACAAATTTTATTCATTACCGTAATTTTTCTCGGGGGCAATATTTTTGTAAAAAATATTTTCTGAGTAATTTTCTCGTACAGATTTTGAAGGAGTAAAGGTTAAGAATTCGCTGCAGACAAAGCAAGATGTTGTATGCTTGCTCATTTGTTTTCACGGAGCTTTACTATTTACTTCCAAATATTTTCATTTTTCCTCTTTCCTTATGGAACGTTTTTTGAACGAGTGGATTTCGATAAGTATACATCAAGCAAATCTATTAAAAGTCGCTATGTGATATATAAGTACACTACCAATTTCCCGGCAATGATATGCTATGTCTTTCTATCCAGACAGAATGTCGTGGATAATTTACAGTTCTCAGAATTGCCACAGGTGTTACTGTGTGTTGTTTTTTACTGTGAAGAACTCAATTTAAAACACAAGGATAATTATAATTATGGATGCTACTAACGTTCAGGAAATGTCATGAAATCTGAATACTTGAAGTGACCGGACAAAACACGGTCTTTAAACCACGGTTATGCTGCAGGTTGTTCACTTATATCGTAGATAACGAAGACTTTAGACCCAAACAGGCGTATAAAAGGATAAAACTGCTTCCTGTTGGTGATTAAATGCACGGAGAGAATAAAGAACGTTTCTGCATCTGCTTCATTAATAAACTGCACCATCGATATAAATGTATCACATTTAATCATTTAATTAATTTTCAGTATTTATTGAATTTAACTTCACAAAAGCTTTGAAGATAGGATATTTATTTATGGGTCGGAGATGTATAATTGAATTATTACGTAACTTCTTTTAGTCCGGCAAGATGGATAATCTGGCAAGGTTACGAGGCAAAGAGTGCAGAACAATCGGTAGTGTACCTGTATAAGAATAACATGTTTATATAACACGTGTTATCAACTGACTTTGAAATGGACTCTTTTATTATACCTGCAGCCAATATACAGCTGATGTGGCAGGGTCTTTTACTAGTTCAGAAGGTCTCTAAACCTAGAACACCATCGTACCTCTATGAGAGCAAAATACAACCAAAAATTGTGTACCATTAGGTACTTTCTACATTCGATAGAGAACACAAGCGAATCTATGGACTTGTTGTTTATGAGCTTATTTTCTACATGTCCATCACTGTCACTTTGATTCCTTACTCCTTCCAGTCTCTGAATTTTCATTTAAAACTCGGTATATAAATAAATCACATTCATACGTTTTAGATATATTAAGGACTCGCTCCGAATTTTGTGCAAACGGCCCCTTCCAAAGAACAACACAACGTTTCGGACAATCCATTCTACGGCCTTTTCAAGGCGTACTCTCCAAATATGATACCTGTTGACATAACTTCCCAATTGTAGCGATGCTACAAAATTGGACCCAGATTTCACTATTGTTCAAGGCACACAGAATTTTATTTCATTTTTATTTGATTATTTATCGTTATTTGCTTGTTCTGGTAATCTGTTATTATCATTTCCATTTGATTACCATTCGTTTCTACTTACATTTATCGTCTTTATTGTTACACTGAGTATGCATGAAAAAATATTCTGAGAGATTATTCATTAGTCATTATTTCAAAATATCTTTCGATGTAATTCATGCAAGTTTTTTTCGATGGTTTTGATGATTTACACAAAATTTGATACAATTGCACTATGAGTGAATTATTTTGTTCAACATGTAGCTGTTTAAGGGATTTAAAAACGAAACAGTCTTATAAAAATGGCCCCGGCAGGGTTGATAAAACAGCACTTGCCCTTAAGCTATCGTTTCAATTCATAGCTTAATGTCTGTTTGGGGTTGTGTCCTTCTACAAATGATATATTATTTCAAACAGAATATTATGATGATGCATAGTATATGGATTCTATACTATAAATCATTTAATCTTTTTAGGGCTTACTAACGTAGGCTACTGAAAAACATATTTGGTAATGAAGGCCATGAAATATAACAAAGGCTGCGACTTATTTTTTGTGTCATTTTTATTGCGTGTTCACCAATGTGAATATTCAATCACTAGAGTCAGTGTTGATCGTGAATCGTATTCGAACCGACTCAAGATATCATCTTCAGGAATACTAATTACACCGAAAAACTCCTTTGAGATCATTTTCTAACAATATATTCAACCGAAGAATTCGATATTTTTTTTAGATCACCATCTTTAGACTTGATTTCCTCACGTCGCACACCATTTAGCTTCCGGCAATATTATAATTTCTTCTGAATTATGAAAAAAAAAATTGAATAATTTTGTATATATGTGTTTGAGACGAAACCAAACAATGTTTTAGCCGGCAGTAACACCTAAATGGGCTATTTGATTAATATTATCAGACATTTGTTATTTGGCATTCTGTGTTCAATCTCCTACGCCGCCCTACACATTTCTTTTTGCAGCTTTTCACTCGAAAATAATATTGATAATTGTTCAATAAAGTTAAAAATATCACCTAA
>OY735232.1:44356528-44396528 GCA_963457665.1 Thysanoteuthis rhombus | reverse complement strand
GGAATTAATAAGGTAGTTTTTAGCTTTGTCGAGATGAGGTTTGATCTATTACACAAGGAAAAAGAAAATGGTATGTCTTTAATACAATACGTGGACAATAAACGTTCAACTTGTAGAGGAAGTATTCTAATATGGCGACCAACTCGTATACATGTGTCAATCCATATCTCTGTCTGTCTTTAACTGTCTTCCTCCTCATCACTCTCTCTCTCTCATCCTCTCTTTCTTTCTCTCTCACTCTGTCCGTCTGTCTCTGTCTGTCTCCCTCTCTCTCTCTCTCTCTCTCTATGTATATATGAGAGAAGGGGGAAAAAGTGAATATATATATATATATATATATATATATATATATATATATATATATATATATAAATATATATATATATATATATATAAATATATATATATATATATACATATATACACACATACACACACACACACACACACACACACACACACATATATATATATATATATATATATATATATATATATATATATATACATATATATATACACAACATAGAGAAGGGATGGGCTGCCATAATCATTGCTCTCACGGAGAAACTAAAATCTGTTTGGTTCATTGCTTTTGGTTAAAGGCATGAATCTACTTCTACCGCCAGTAATGATTAAATAGTAGGAGCAATTGAGTCTTTTAAGCCTATAAAGCAGTCCAACTGAAATTCATCATCTATATCTATCAATCAGTCCATCTATCTATCAAGCAATCCACACACACACACACACACACACACACACACACACACACACACACACACACAGATGGAAGACAAGTGATGGAAAGAAATTGGAAAAGCCTCTGTCTAGTGGTAGACTAATGATGGCTAATAATGATGATATATATATGAATATATATATATATATATATATATATATATATATATGTATATATATGTATATATATATATGTGTGTGTGTGTGTGTAAAACAAAAATCACAGATAAAGTCACATAAACTATATCGATAGATTATAGGAAATAATTGATTGAATTGAAAAAAAACTTTTTTCATATTATTCGTATTTATCTGTTAACCCTCTTTCTCCCCCTCTCTCTTTCTCTCTCTCTCTATATATATATACATATATATATATATATATATATATATATATATATATATATATATATATATATATATATATATATATTATATATATATTGTTCAATTGATGACACAATAAACTTGTGTGAAGATTTAGATAAGAATTTCACACTGGATGAATCGAAATCATGTGAAATACATTTCAGGCATAATCGGTATTCTGTATCAAATGCGATATTTTGAATCCTGCAAATAAACTTATTGTTGTCCATGTACAATAAACAATAATAAAGATAATGATTAAACAAAATACAAAGAACACTTACTTTCAAATACTTGGACGACGTTCTTTGTTCTTCGAAGAAATTTCATGCAGGTAAATTTTGGGATCCTGGAAAAAGAAAATAATTTTGATTGAATAAGATTTTGGGTTATAATGGAAGCAAATGGAATACGCTGTATCTGTGATGGACAATGTTGCCAAAACAAAAATCATCTCATGTCTAGTTTAACTGTCTAAAAGCGCTCAAAAAAGCCAAATAAATGGTCAGGAAATAAACGTTTGATTACGCCTGCGCTATATTGACACTTTTTTTTCCTCTGCCAAAACAAGAAATGTTGAGTTCTTTGCAAAAAGTGCTGAATTGGCAAAATGCTAAAATATATGTTTTTTTTCAGACGTCTTTAATCGAATTCAATATCTTAGACACAAAAATGCTGTGTCTCAGTCCTTTGGTCTCCTTGCTGACTGAATGTATGAGAAAAAGATAATATTGCTACTATACATTGATATTTGAGATCAGTTTCCTAATTCGTATTGCCTTTAGCACAATGAATTGACCATGCTTTGAATTCTTCACCATTTACATAGAAGAGATTCAGGAAAAATACGTTCACAAAAATACCACTTAACCATATCCTTAAGGAACATATATGTGTATGCTTCTAAAATTTGAGACGGGGATCATCATTGTCGATTTCATTGGTGGGGAGAGGGGCATGACCCTTAGAATTTTAACTGGCCCCTTGGTTGCTCTCAATTACATTCATAAACTAGAATGCAGGTATGTATAGATGTAGTTGCTTTATGATTTGATACTCTCAATTACAAGGAAAAAATCGGTAACTGAAGCACTCATGTTGTGAAAATATAATAATTCATCAATTTCTAATACAGTAACCTGTATTGTTGTTGCTCAATAACGTTTTCGTGGACCCCAAAATTGTCTGTAATGAGAAATTCATGTTTGAATCAACACTGCTTCTGGCGTAAAGTGTCACGTTGTTTTGGTTATTCTCGGCTTCTGTCGTATATTAGCAGACTATACTATGAATTCCATATGAGTCAATCAAAGAATTGAAAATAGTCTTTATTATTATTAGTTTAATGTCCCAAACTTTTGTGAGGGTATTACAAACATTAATGAAGAATTACAGTCGTTGATAATGTTGAACAGGAATTGTACAGATTCATTTGTTTTGATAAGTAATGTCTCAGGCACAGATAAAAAGGAACAAATAACTCATTTAAATGATACAATATTCAGTTTCAATTTTAATGTTCAAAGTTTAATCTTAATCCTTAATGTTTATCAGTTTTGAGCTGCACATGCTTTCTCATTATTTTTGATTAAAATTGTCAATTGAATCCCACTGGAAGAAGGATACAAAGAAATTAAGAAACAAGTGGACCTTTCCTTATCGTATTTGAAGGGAATCATGTTAGGAAAGAATGAATGTGAAAAAAATAATTCTCGCTGTTTTTACGCATGATTCTGTGAAAATATCATGTATAATTCTTGCACTCTTAAACCAAAAATTAAAAAAAAACAACAAAAAACTGACATTAGAATTGGATGTATAATTTAAAATATAATGTTAAACATTAAATTATTAGATTATAATAGGTTGTCCTTTTATTCATTCCTGCATATCCACATCTATTGAATCTTAATATATATATATATATATATATATATATATATATATATATATGTATGTATTATCCGTGTTCTAATAGAAACGATTGTAATTCTTCATTTGTCTTTGTAATTCCCTTACAAAAATTTGAGACATTAAAATCCACTGATACAAATGAGCCTTTTTTTGTTGTTTTGATCAAAAGATATAACCTAACAAAATTGCTATCAACTGAAAGTTCACAAACTGAGGAAATTGTTTTTGAATGTTTTGATGATGACTTGGATTGCCGCCATCTTAATCGTAGAACGAATTCGTCAAACTCTAAAGAAAGTAGAACACAGCATCCACCTAAGGTGACAAGTCTCAATGAAACTTTCCAGAAGGGAAGAAATCAAACGCAATCTCACTTTATGATGACAAACTTCCGATAGAACAAGCTCAACCTTTAAAAAACAACAACGACAAAAGCAGAACAAAAAAAAAACGTGGGAAATCCCATTTGTTTTAAAAATGGAGGGTCTACGACCAATGCATACTTCAAATAGTCAACTATGGAGCTGAAACATTGAACCTGGCCAATGGATTGCCCCTCAAGCTGAGGACCATGCAATATGCACATAGGAGAATCATGCTGAACATATGAAATCACAAAACAGCACTATGTATGAGAAACAAAAGAGAAACAATATGAGTCAAGGATATCATCTGATCAATTAGAAAACTCAATTGGCAATGGGCTGGTCATATTACAAGAATATCAGACGATCAATGGACAATACGGATTCAAAGATATATTACAATTATATCATGGCATGACAAACTAAACAAGTTCAAGAAGTAATGGCTTCACGAGACCCATGATAGATAGATAGATGGATAGATAGATAGATTGAGAGAGAGAGAGAGAGAGAGAGAGAGAGAGAGAGAGAGAGAGAGAGATAGAGAGAGAGAGAGAGAAAGAGAATGAGAGAGAGGGGGGAGAGAGAGAGAGATCTTGCAAAGGTTTATAAGGAGGTTTATGTCCAACAACGGACGTTACAAGGCTACAGCTATTGACGCTGCTGCTGATGAAATGAAATCTTTAGAAAATAATTTGTGAACTTCCGACAATATTGGTACATTTTGTATTATTTATGCATATTCACCTATCTTCGCCCCGTTGACGTGTTCTCTCGTAGGATCCCGTATAGGATTGACAATTGACAATCAGGGAAAGGATCACTTGAGCCGGTCCCTGAAGATTCAATGACTTTGAACTCGCTTTTTCTCTCTGAATTATGGTAGACTTTGAACGTTTCACAAGGGGTTCTCTTTTGGTCACCCCTCAGTTGGATGGGGGAACCACATCAACTCTAACTTCTCAACAGTGCTCATGAAGACACCAACACACTACTAAGAATTTGGTTGGACCCAAAATACCTTCAATTGTAAAATAAATAAATTCTGAACCTTTCAAGAACATTACATACTATTTCATAATTGTAGCAAGCCTTTCTACAGTACGTCGCAAGATTGATTTTTCTTTCAACCCTTGACTCTTTTTCTTTCTCTTTGTTTCCGATTATGGCACGTAAAAGTAGGAATTTTGAGTGCTGCTTTTTCCCGTTCGAATGTCATTTGATGGAGATAATTAGACCCACCTACTCACTTTACCAATTTATTTAATTACTAAACTTTAATTTAGAATACTTATATTTTGTAAGTGGTTTCTGGTACTATCTCTAACATTCGTGAAAATCGTTTACTGAACAGTGTGTCACTTGATTAATGAAGTATTAAACCAATATTTTAAAAAATATTTCTCGAAGTTGTGTATATCAAATTTTTCTTATATTTCTTCACTCATCCGTTTCAATATTTACCTCCTTTCAGTAATTCTCTGGAAATTCCCTCTCTAATTTTTCAGAGCTAGTACACGCAACTGGGGACCTTGATTGATTGGGTGAAAAGAGACAGAGAAGGTAAGTCCATACGTTGATCAAAACTAAATTTTCCTTTTTACGGCACCTTCAAGGCCCCTTGAACAATACTAATGTAAATTCATGACATATCCCCCCTTATGTTATTTGTTTTAAACCGGGTTAATAGTTGAGCAAATCACGCATATATAATTCCAGCTTATCTTCTGTTTTCCTTTCCTTTCTATCTGAAGACCAAGGACTCATTCATCACTATTTATTGTTGATATTCTTCAATTCATTCAGTTTATTTCTTTTTTTTTTTGTTATTTTCTTTCTTTCTTTTTTCATTCATTTTCATTTTTTTCATCATTTATATATTGCACGGATCATATTCCTTTTTTCTTTTCTTTTGTCATTCACTCTTATGTCTGCTTTCCTGCTTTCACCTTTTCATTTTTGAATTTTTATGTCCTGAACATTTTTATGTTTTCATTCGAATTTACCTTTGAGATTCTCTCTTCAAGATTTATCGACATGCAATATTTTCTTTCTTTCTTTCTTTCTATCTATATCGATAAATCCTTGTTTCTATCTCTTATACATACATGCCGAACTGACGAGGCTAGAGAGCTGTAAATTCCGAAATGTACTCCTTATTTTGTCAAGAAAAATGACTTATGGTTTTCTGAAACCCCCTTTGAATAAAAGAAGATTATTAGGGTCTTCAATTTGAAATGTAAATTTATGCTGAATTTATTTTTTATGTCAGAATCCCATAGCATTCATGCTTATCTTATTTCTGTAATTCAACCATATTTAGAGATCTTCTCCAAACAAAATGAGATAGAGGAAATTAATTTTGGCAATACGTTATTAATCACTGCTAATACATGTTTCTTAAAGACAGTTCCTATTGAGCAATTATACGTTTTATCATTTTCCGTTAATGATATTAATTTGGAAAAATTTAAATCTTATCCACTCCATCCTTTTCTTGTTACTTCTTAATGTGACCTCAAAAAAATGATACTCAACGCTTTTCTATTTAACACTCAGAATAAGACTAGGGTCGAGAAACCTCTCTCTGAAGCTGATGGGTTCCAGCCAAATCATGTTCGATATACTGGTCCTCGTAATATCACCGAAGTCAAGCGAAGTCGAACGTGGTCAGTACCTTTATAGATGTCTATTGAGGAATACCAGGAGCCATCAGTTGGATGAAGCTTCAACAGGAAAGTCGGAAGTGATGTGCGTGTGTGGGCACCTAACCCCTTGACACCCTCGATGGTACTTTTTCATCTTTTTCTATGTCTTCTATTATTTTTGTATTTCCTTTCAACAGTTTTGCATATGTTGGAAGATCTCTATAAGATACTTTACAAACGGTCTATCTGTCTGTCAGCCTACCAAAGTTATGTCAAATAAGAAGAATAGGAAGGAAGGAAAGATGAAGAGAAGAGTTGTGGTGCCATTAAAAGGTGAAACATCTATTCCTATCAAGTTTTCTTTCTTTATCAGCCGCTGTCTTAATAGAATATCCAAGGTCCACAAAGAAGCCAAAAATGACCCAAAATGCCAAAAATGTCCACTTGGGATCTTTTTTTATTGAAAATAATACTTGCATAATATTTACTTATTGCAATATTCTACGAATATGATGATCAATTGGCTTAAATAAAGATACTTGCTGTTTTCCTCCTCCTCTTCCTTGTCCTATTACTATTACCTAAGAAGATGGATGCATCGTCGAATTTATGATTATTGTGCTCTCCCTGTCTGTCTGTCTCTGTCTCTCTGTCTCTCTGTCTCTGTCTATCTCTCTCTCTCACACACACATACACTCCTTCTCTTTTTTCAATTTGAATTTCTTCTTACAATCTTTTATATCTCACAATATTCATCTTCTCATCCAATGTCGTTTATTGTAAATATCCTAATATCTCTTCCTCGTTTTCTCTTTTACTCCCTCTCCTTGGCTTCCTGCGACTCATTTTCTTCTCACTTCTCTTCCTCTTTATTTTTTCTTCCTTCAGTCCTTCTTTTCCTGTCGCCCTTTGTCTTTCCTTCACTCTCTCCTTCAGTTTTTTTTCTTTCTCCTCTTCCAATCGCTTTCTTCCCCCCTCTCTCTCTCACTATCTCATTCAATTCATTCGTTTATTTGATTATTTTTCCCCCTTCCCTCCCTTTCAATGACTCTCTTTTACCATTTCTTCATCACACTCCTTTTATATGAACTCTTATACTGATGTCATATCTGTGTTTTTCATATCAGTATTTCAGCAAAGAGAAAGACGAAGAAAAAAAAATGATACCAATATTTTATTTATGATTATTTCCCTCTGACTGCAATGAAAATCCGATTACTTTGAGCGATATGCTCTGGTCATTGTCAGTCAATAAATACAACTAGCTTAATTCTTGCAGTTGAGTTCCTGTGTACACCTCCCTGTATTCATAAATACATACACCCACTCACTTACACACGCACACATACACACACAAACACACACACACACACACACACACATATATATATATATATATATATATATATATATATATATATATATATATGTATTTATATATATATGTTCGTATACATATATATATATATATATAAAACAGAAAGAGAGACAGAGAGAGGGAGACAGAGGAGAGGAAAGGAAGAGAGAGAGAAAGAGAGAGAAAAAGAGAGAAATAAAGAGATAAAGAGATTGGAGGGATAGTTATGATATCAAGAGTGGTATATATATATATACATATATATGTATATATATATATATATATATTGGATGCTTATATAATTGTGCTTATATATATATATATACACACACACACACACACACATATATATATATACGCACATATATATATATATATATATATACACGCGCACATAAATATATATATATATATATATATATATATATATATATATATATATATATATATATGTATATATATATGCATAAAAGCACAATAACTGTGTACACATCAATACACATGAAAAACTCTACATATCTTCGTAATATGTATATAAAGATTTGTCTATATCTTAATTTTTGAATACCTTCAGATACATGTTTATATATATATATATATATATATATATATATATATATATATATATATATATATATATATATATATATGTTTGAATCGAAACGTTGGAACTGCATTTATCGGATCAAAAATGAGTTGTGTTGCACATGTTCGTGGAATCTCAGGGGCAATATAAAAATGGTCTAATGAAATTCTCCTTTGCAATTTAAAGAAAAAAGAGTTCACATGGTTATATATATATATATATATATATATATATATATATATATATTTATATATATATATATATATATATATATATATATATATATAAATAAAATGATGAATGAAATCGAAAAGTAGGGGAGAAAAGGAGTGATTTTTCTACCAATTTGGGACGATTTATTGCATGCTTTATTATCTGGGCAAGGTCTTCATTAAAAGACTTTCGTTGTACACACACACACACACACACACACACACATATATATATATATATATATACATGTATACATATATGTATATATATATGTATATGTATATATATATATATGTGTATATAAATCCTTGTAGATGTATATATATATATATATATACGTATTTATATATATATATATATATATATATATATATATATATATATATATATATATATATATATATATATATATATATATATGATATTGTCATTGCCACTCTGACGAATATGTATATGCGGATGTACATAAGTCTATATCTTTATCTTTCTATATGTCTCCCTAAGGCTTCCAGTTTCTCTGTCTCACTTTTATATATATAAATACAATACACAAACACACACACGTACACATATATATCCATATATATACATACATACATACCTACACACACATATATATATATATATATATATATATATATATATATATATATGTATATATATATATATATATATATATATATATATATATATGATTTTGGAAAAAAGATGTAGGTGCTTTTGAGATGTAATTTTTGGTTGCTTGAAATCGTTCATTCAGAGTGATCAGCTTTGAAGATGATCACCACATATATCTTACTGATGCATTATTCTTTTGATTCAACACTTGAATTATGTATCACATGGGATCTATTTTGTAAAAAAAAGAAAAAAGCCCACCCACCAAAAAAAAAACTCACATATTAGAGTAAATGTTTAAAAACTAAAACGGTCATTCACAGTTTAAGGAACCTAAACAAAGAGGAATTTGGATAATCGAGATCTATAAGACAATAAACAGTGCAGATGATTCCGAATCAAAAGCTAAGCTTGCACTTCCTTTTTAGTGATGGAAAGGATAATCTTTAGTGTGTCTTTGAGAAATATCTCACTAAAGTACGATTCTTTTGATATCATTCCGAAATTCTGAATAACAGGTTATTCATTCTCTTGAACAATCAAAGAAAAACCTCCTTAAAAAATCACAGTTTTCGTCTACACTTTATTCTGTCATTATGCATTCCTCTTTGGAATAATCACCCAAAATTAAACCCAATACTTAAACCATGTTTCAGTTTTACGTAGCTGGCGATATTTTCTTTTTAAAAATCTATGAAAACATTTTCTTTTCTCTTTTGCAACGTCCGAAGTATTCTTTAAGATTCTCAAAGATTCTTGTCGAGTTTCAGGTTAGGTGGATTACCGGGATATTTGCCATATTTATCTTGCCAGAGGAAATCAAGTTATTAAAACCAGTGCCAAGCTCCAAGAGCAGGGCATGGGATTAGGGTATTCTCTAAGCAGTGTGGCTGTGTACCTGAAATGTATATTCTGTACATTTGAATGTTGGACGTTTCAAATAAAGAAGAACGGCTTCAATAATAAAACCACGTTCATGGTTCAGTTTTTGCGATTAGTAAACTGACTTTTGTTTCAAAAATTCTAAGGAAAAATCAGTTAATCACAGTTTTTTTTGTCCCTTACATTGACAGATTTAATTGTAGAAATAGCTGCTAAAAAGTAATATTTGGTCGGGAGTCTGGCTTAGTTGTATAACCCCAACCAGTCCTCGGTGTCTAAGCCCGTTTAACAACCCAGATTTTGAATGCTGATTTTTTAGACTGATGCACCCTCTTCACTCACTGTATCAGCACAGTAGAATCTTCCAAACTTCATCTGTTCTGTATGTTTTGCCGTGGTAATAAAAGGCATCTATTCATATATAAATCATATATACAAATTAGAATATTTGATTGTATGGTTGAATGTATCTACTTTGTCCAATTCGTGCAATAACATGTAAGTTATGATGGATTGGCTCATGTAAAATTGTTTAGAAAACAAATAAAATGTAGCTATAAAACGAGATAATCTGCCGTAAAGAGAATGTGAAAAATACGCAAGTGAATCACTGGACGTTTGAAATAAAGAAGGGGGGAAGTGGGGTGAATGAAAAAAATGTTTAATGTTGTATTGGAAAAATACTTAGAATACCTGACTCATCAAAAAAAGAAAATTAACAAAAAATGAGTATTTGCCCCTAATGCCAATCAATATACATTTACCATCGTTATTTCTGCTAATTAATTACTTTATCACTACAACAGTACAAGAATGATTTCAAGCCGAGAGCATGTTGGTAACCTTTTGTTATCCATTCATAGAATACGATAGGATAAATAATGTCAATAATTAACACCTTTTTACGATTAGGAATAATTTCACTTGTCATTTCAAGTTAAGGCTATCGCTAAAAAAATTACGAAAAAAAAATTCAAATAACGGTTTTTCGTTCTTCAGATCTTAAGTATTGTTCTCATAACCTTAATACTAATCCTAACAATCAACCCATCGCATAGATTTTAAGAAAATGTGACATTTTTAGCTATAAAACCAGCTACAGATTAAAAAGAATGAAAATTCTATCCATTTTAGCCACCAAGAGGTATAATTTCTGCCATCTTTTATGCTATCGTATTTTAGGTCCAAATAACTAAAGATTACCAGCGTGTTTTATTCACTATATTACCAGTCCAGTAAAATCTTTCATGAAATGTACAAACTCAGAAAGGACACGCCCATAACAATCAGACTCCGGGTTTTCACAGCTCATCTCCTAGAAAAAAATACGACGATCTGTCAACCACTCTAGGATAATTTTCTTCTCCCTAGGTATTCAATCGATAGCTTGTGCCGCCAGCATCCAGAATGAGGGTGCCAAAATCAAAATCAAATCAGAAAAACTTGCCCGATCTTAACCCCAACCGAAAACGTTCAGTCAAAGATGTCTTATTGGCTTGAAAAGTCACGAGACGGCTCAGCAATATATCAGGTATCCTCGTCGGCGTGCAAAAACTAACGCTACCGAATGTTTGGTGTTGGCCCTTTGCCACTAGTGAAATACGTAAGCTACGGATCCAGGGATGGTCCGAACGGATTTGGAAACGTCCGGGATTTGCTTTAATAAAATTAGCGAGATTCTGCCGAGTCAAGAAAGGAAATAATTTCTGTTGCGTTTGGCTCTCACTCCATCCCTCGTTGGTCATTTCTGCAGCGAAGAAGTCAGTCGTGATTTACAAGCGTTTGCTTGCTTTGATGCAACCGGTGTTTGTCGAGATATTTGATTGCATGGTGAAGGTGAACCGGACGATGTCCAAACGGTCCGGGACATCGAATCACGAGCTAAGATGTCAGTGTTTGGGATACAGCCAAGAATATTTTTTCGACATTGTTGCCGCTTATCTTGATCTTCTTTTGCCGCTAATTTTACAAGCGTTTCAACTGATATTAATCTACGAAAACTGAAAACTTGGTGTGGTTTTTGGATATTTTGAGGACGTATGGGTTCATAATATTGAGGAGCAGTTGAATTAGAGAGCAGGCTAGATCATTGATCAAAAAATTCAATGATATATATATATATACCATTTCACTCTGCTGCCCCATATATATATATATATATATATATACATATATATATATATATATATATATATATATATATATATATATATGAGATAAGTGACAAAAAATTTCTTTGAAAAAGTTTTTCAAAGTTTAGTGTGTGAATCTGTAGATATATATATATATATATATATATATATATATATATATATATATATATATATATATATATATATTCCAATTCTGTTTGCCGTCCCATGGCTTTATCTGTTGTTAAATACTTTTTGCCACGTGTCCAGTCCGATACTATGACTGGAAAAGAAATCAAGTGGAGAATTATTCTGAAATAATTAGTCTTTGGTATAGAAAGTCCATTAGTCCCAACCAATGCATCCTCCCGATATTCACCTATGGAGCACCAAACCAAGAGTCTGACCCCCAAACTGAGAACAATGAAACGTGCACTTGAAAGAATCATGCTCAAAATCACAAGGAGAAGTCACAAGACAGCATAGTATATCAAGGGAAAACAGGAGTCCGACGTAAAATCCACTCGAAAACTCAAATTGCAATGGACTGGTCATGTTACAAGAATATTAAACAAGTACTTGACATCTCGACTCACTGTATAGACCTCCATAGATCATTTAATAAAACCGTGGGCGGTAGAATATAAGATAGTGAGACAAACTAGACAAGTTCATAAAGTATTGGCTTCGCATTGCAAATGATTGAGAGGTCTGCAAAACCCAACGAAACTTGACGATCATAATAATGGTATTTCAAAACATTGTCCTATCTACTGTATGAATATATATATTCTGATAACTTTTCCAATTATCAGCATCGTCATCGGTCTTTTAGCGTCTGTTGTTGGACATACACCTCTCCTAAGGTTTGCCAGACTACTCTATCATGGGCGTCACGGTGCCTGTACTTTCAGAACTTATCATGATGTTCAGCGGTTATCAGCTGATCCAATATGACAGGGTCATCGAAATCCAAGTTTTTCATAGAAATTCTATGATATCGCAGACTCCAGTTTTCCAGTGATTTATTATGCTGTCTTGTGATTTTTTTCATGTAATGTTAAATACGACTTTCTTTTTCGCTCGTTGCATGGCTTTCAATCAATTGGCTCGTAAAGATAGAACTATATTATGATACGGTACCAAGACAATATTTTCAATTTTTTTCGTCACTTGAGTGACATCATTCTACAGAACTTTCTGTTAAGAAGTTGTAATTTTAAGATATGTTAACATTATTCTAAATCATCATTTTGCTCTCGAATTCATTTTGAAAAAACAAAAATAACAAAAAACAAAAAAAAACAAGCTTCCCTGCGCCACTGTAACACTCCCTTACTTCATTGAAACTTAAAATGTAAATGAAATAGAACTCATTTGTCCATACAACATTATTCCAAAACTATGTGTCTCATTTCATCCCTTATATTGATAGTTCTTGTAAAAAGCTTTTGAAACTTTACCAAAGTATGTTGGCCTCAGTTGAGAGAGTTGACTCGTCATCAGTTTTTGTGTATATGACGTCATTTGTTTTTTGTGAGGTCATCCGTCATTGTGGCGACATTTGAAAATAAAGTCGAAACCCAAATAGTAATGATAAAAATCCATTTGTGCGAAACAACGATATTCTCCAACTTTATTGCAATGCAGATGTATAACCATATTTCATTGATTTTCGTTAAAGTCATCGGTCATTGTTTTAACGTACAAAAAGTCAAAACTCAAATAGTAGAGTTGAGACAATAAAACTCCTGGAAAGGCAAACATTGACGCATCTTTAAGTCATTATCAAAATCCCATAAAACATCCTGAGCTCTTTGATACCCACACCGAGCGTCCTATATTTCAATTTTCGGACGCTGGCAACTCTGCTCATCACCCCTAACATCAGTGACGCCACTGCACTGGTTTTTGGCACCAGTGTCATATCTTTAACTATTTCAGCCACGAGATCAGCATCCAAGTTTTGTATTCTTAATTATTTTCCATAATACATATATCGTGATTGGAATCCTGGCAAAATTACTTATCATAAATACGGATGGAACAGCGGCAACTTTCTTCAATCACGACGAATATCTATTTAGCGTATCGACTGTCATAATAGATGATTTGTATTTATTTATTCATAACTGTAAATGTGGAATGGTTGAGCAACAGCATGTTTGGCTGATCTGAATACATTCTCTATTTGCGAATATTTCCGTCACGACGGAAAATATCAATCACCTCCGAGATTATTCCTGGAATCTATGTCTGAGAGGTTAATACTAGGATCACAGACACATAAAACTTTTCAAGAGAATAAATTTTAGCAAATTTATCTAATAAGCAGATCTTATACATAATTTGCTATAATTATATTTTTCTCTCCCATATACACACACACACATACACACACACACACACACACATATATATATATATATATATATATATATATATATATATATATATATATATATATATGCGTATTTGTGTACTTAGAAGATTCAGTGTTTGGCGATGACTTCAAGTTTTCTGCCAGTGTAATTGCCATATCGTTCGATTATTGCGCTGTTAAATCTCTACCTCGTAGTTTTTTTTAGTTATCTCTTAATAATTATTTATTGCTTTTTTATTACCATTAATTCAATGGGAACAGCTAATACATTTGAAATGTATTTTGTTTATTATATACTTCAATGTAATGCATGTAATTTCAGTACATTGCATGTATTGTCATGCTTCCTATTCGTGTGTTAGTCATTAAAGTTACAATTGTTGTTATTACACTGTATTTGTTGGGTCATTTAGCATGAATTACTAATGTTTGCAGTTTAATATCAGCTCATTTCTGTTGTTCAACAGCTGATTGTTCTTTCAGTTTCGAAATATTTCTAGTTTTTCCTCTAGGCAGAGCATGCATTTTTCATAGGGTGTTTTTTTTTTCTTTCTATTTTTTCATATATTTTTGTAGATATTCTTGCACGTTCTTTTTCTTCCCTGATTTATCTTGAAAATGTTGTTTGGTTTTCATAATCTTCGTTGTTAGATGATTGTTTGTGGTTTCTGTTCATACCATTTTGGTCATTCATATCTATATTCTTGTTTTGTTCGGGTCACTATTTGTTATGACTATAGCCTTGACTAATAATCACTCCTTCACTCTCTTTATACATATATACATGTATGTATCGTAATTTTACTAGATAAACGCACACACATGCATTCATAAATATATATCCAGCGAAATGCCTTTTTTTTCAAAATATGGATTGATAAAAAAACCTATTTCATTCAGTTATTTGTTTTAAATATTTCTAGAACCCTATTTAATTTTTTTCATGTTCCAACCCATTGTTAAACATTTCTTTAAATCACTAACTCATTTTCTTTTCTGTTAGTTTCTAACGAACTGATCTGTTAATCAAGTAGATTTCTCTGGGGAAATCTTTCCATCGAGCTTGAAAATACAACAATGAACGCACGACCTTTTTGCAAAAATCCAAGTTATTAAATATGGAATAATCTCCAACCAGCGAGGCTCTTCCATACTCCTTATTTATCTCTTAAACTTATTGGATATATATATATATATATATATATATATATATATATATATATATATATATATATATATATATATATGTGTGTGTGTGTGTGTGTTTATGCATCCGTGTACACATATGTAATTTCGAAATGGATCCATAATCCAACAGAACTGACTATGAATACGTTACATTACTATGAAACTTGTCCAGAAATGACCTCCTGTTATAACATGGTGGATGTATCATTTGCCCAACACATCGTGAACTGAATGAAAAATTGAAGGAAATGGGGCTGTGGCACCAATCGATCCTGCATCTGATAGGAAGCAACTTTATCGTAGCGTCGCTCTTCTGCATTGCGATTTTTAAAAAAACCATCAGCAATACAAAGGCAACTGATTTAACTCCAAATTTTAATTTTTGTCCATCTATTGTCCATATCTGCTCTATTTTTTCTCAACGAAGACAAACGCATCATTGAGAAATCGATAATAATCCGACAGAAATAACTTTAAATACACTATTTATATATATATATATATATATATATTTGAAAATTGATTTTTATATCTATATACACTTATACTTCTCATACACACAAACACACACACACACACACACACATATATATATATATATATATATATATATATATATATATATATATATACTGCTCTAACTGCTGATTGGAATTTTGCTTAATTCTCCTTTTTGTTCATGTGGATGAAGGCGAAAAATGAACTTGGCGTTCAGCGTTTGATTAGCTGTGAGTCGATGTGGACACTATGCATAAGTTTTGCTCCTGTCACCTTCACTGAATTCTTGTATAAACCCTATCATATAACCTCATATAATCCAGCCCCATGTACCATCATCCCGAATTTACGATCTGGGAACGCTCAAGTATTACCTTCGTTAAAAATACTGATTTTCTCCTTGCTTTATGCCATTCTGGCTTTCAAGAGGTATTTTCCCTAATCTAAGAACATTCCCCTGGATAGGGGACAACCTGAGTAAATACAGGAGTACGCTTATGATATAGTGTTGAATATTATTTGCGTAGATCGTAGATTATACACTGAAAATATTTGATCAAAATCCAGCAAATAACGAATTGTTGAGTCACTCCAGTAGTTAATAAACTACCTAAAATGCTTAATAGAGATATATGTAGATAAATAATCGCAGATGTGTATAGAGTTTTAAATATATTTCGAACTTTTCAGTAGAATTATAGAAAATCAATCCAAGAAGGATGATATATAATATATGATACTAGAAAGGATATTGTCACTGAAGGGATGATATAATGCTCCTTCGTTTCAGGGTTGCCAATAACAAATTGTAGAAAGAAGCAGATTTTTCTATAAAAATAGCCCAAAATAAAATATATGTCGACAAGGCTTCTATTGATATTATTTTCTATTGATTAACAAATCATATGCAAGGGGATTTTACTTACTTTTTTTTTCATAAGTGGGCGTTATGTTCTGATAGGGGTTTATTGGAATCCATATATTCTATTCAGATCATCTAATGCTCGCTGATATTACACACACGTGGTGCATTCAGATTTGCTTCAGTATATAGCTGGGGAGGGGTGGGGACGATTTCAAATAGATGAAGGGAGGAAAGAAGCCTTATCAATAGTTTACTTACATTTTGCATTTTGAAGCTGAAGCTCAATAAGTTTTGGAAGGGGCCCATCGAACAGCCAGGCTTACCCTCAACAAACTTGCGGACCCCAGGCCTTTGGAAGGTCTGGTCAGTGACCTCGCTGATGCCCTTATAGGATCAAATGGGGTGGGGGTGGTCATCAAGTTGTAAAACAATGCTGTGAATGTTAGATAGAGTGGTTCCTCATTAAGGTAAATGACCTCAAAATCTCCAGCGAGACCCTTCGGCCTGCAAACATCAGATTTCGATTTTCAGTTTGGAAAAATGAATTGAAATGCTTTGTTGCGAAAATGGATTGCAAAAAAAATCTTGCTATCATTTCAGCTCAACTATATATATATATATATATATATATATATATATATAACTATATATATATATAACTATATATATATATATATATATATAACTATATATATATATAACTATATATATATATATATATATACATATATATATATATATATATATAAATATATATATATATATATATATATGTATGTATATATATATATATTTATATATATATATATGAATATATATTTATATATATATATATATAAATATATATATATATATGTATATATATATATAGATATATATATAATGTGTACTTTAGAGAGTGAGACAGACTCGGGAGTGAAGTTTTTGGTGGTAAGGTTTATTAATCCTTATATGTCTATAGTCCATACATGTTTCGGGATTTCTCCCATCATCAGTGGTGCATGTTGTGTGAGTGTGGATTAAAATGTACCATGTGGAACCAGAGTCCACTGCCAGGGACTATGCATTGTGGGTAAGTTTTGTTGTCAGGGCTACTAGATGCCTCCTGCTGAATGTAAGAATGACCAGCAGGTATTGGGATTTTGGTAAAGCAGCAGCAGTTGGCCTTGGGGAGGGCAGAGTGTGTCAAGGTAGGGGGTAGTGTTGTAGAGGTGGATTTTCTGGTATGTTTGGGGTAGTGTAGGAGGGGTGGTGGGGTTATGGAGCTACATAGGTATCAACCTTAAAAGTTACTGAAAATGTTTCGGCTATGAGTTGAACAAGGGTTATAACAGGCTAAGGTGAAGTTTTTCCTATGGGTCTAGGTGACTTTGAAGCTTCCATTATTGAATGTTTCTAAGATGTGGGTGTGAGGATATTAATGGTAGGAGTTGTGTGTATTAGTGTTCTGTGTGGTGAGGGTTGTTCAGTTTAGTATTTTGATGGTGTGTAGTAGTGTTTTAGTAAGTTTTCTAAACTGCTTACTAGTGTTGGAATCAGGTTTTCTAACTCCCCTTCCATATTTAGTGGTAGGGGGCTTTCCTCATTTTTTGGTAGAGTGTGTGTGTGAGTTGATGTAGGGGTTACCTGCTGGTCAGGGTGTTTGCTTGGGTCTTCAGGATGCTTTCCAAGGGTCAATGTGATGGGTTGAGGGAGGATGCTACTCTTAGGGCTTTCCTCTTGCAGGGTATGAGGGGTAGTAGGTCTGAGGCCCTTATGGAGTCTAGTTTTCTTGTTTCTATTATCTGTATGCTGGTTTTTGTAGTTGTGTTTGTTCATATAGCTGTGTCTGTTCACAATATTGGTGTCAGTAATATTAGTATTTGTGTAGGTGTTTCTGTTATGTTTGTTCATATGTGTGTGTCTGTTATAGGTGTTAGTATTGTTAGTGCTAGTGTAGGTGTTTTTGTTTCGTTTGTTCGTATGCGTGTGTCTATTTCTATCGTTGTTCGTGTGGGTATGGATGATGTTTTTGTCAGTATTGGTGATTCTTGTTGGGTAGCCTGTGTCTATGTGTCTAGTGTTAAATCTGTGTTTGGTGGGGGAATTGGTTTTTTTTGGGTATGTAGGTGGTAGGTTGGGGGTAGGTAACAGAGGCCTGGTGGCTCTTTTGGTGGGTTGTATCTTAATTTCTCTCATATTCTGTGGAATCGCAGATCTGTGTGTGATATTGTGTCTAAGTTTGTTGTATTTTTTAGTTTTGGTGAGGTTAAGTTGTTTTTTTCTTCCTCCTATGTTGATGTTGATCGCTTCCTGTATTTCATTATATTCATCTGTGTATGTGTGTTGCTGTAATTTTTGTTCCAATTCGCTGATATCTGTTAGAGTGTCTTTGATGGTTTTTTGGCAGAATTGGATGGTGTCATCTAAAAGATCCATAGAAAGTGTGTGGATCTTGTTGTTCCATAGATTAAGGAAATCTGCATCCTGGTTCCCTATGGTGGGGTGTAGGGAGATCCTGAAATTCACGGGAGTGAGTTTATTGTCCTTACAGGACTTTAGGAAGTCTAGATGTGACTCAAAGCGGGTAATTTTTTCTCTTCTTCGGTAGAGTCTCACCGACCATGTTGTGATGTTGTCTGAAGAGGTTGGTTCCATTGTGGTGTTAGGGTGGTTGTCCTTGTCAGAAGTGATAGTTGTTGTAGGAATGTGTTCCTTCTCCATGTCTCAGTAAGGTATGTATAATGTGTACTTTAGAGAGTGAGACAGACTCGGGAGTGAAGTTTTTGGTGGTAAGGTTTATTAATCCTTATATGTCTATAGTCCATACATGTTTCGGATATATATATATATATATATATATATATATATATATATATATATATATATATATATAAATATATATAAATATATATATATATATATATCAATATATATATATATATATATATATATATATATATATATATTCCGTTTATAAATATTATCTCTTTTTTACGCACAAAAATATTTCTCTTCAAATATTCTCTCTACCTACCAGACATTCAAATCAAACAGAAATCGATTAGTTTAAAAAAGAAAAAAAATTATTGGTGTCTAATCACCATGTAACTACGATAATGTATTTGAGACTTAATTTCAACCATTTTTACGGAAGTACTGAGTGGAATAAGGCTCATATTAATTATTTTCCCTTCGATCCAATTCTTTTTTATATGAATTTTTTCATTTCTTTTCATTTTCCAACATCATACGGCTGGCACCATTAGCCATAGGGTCATGTTAGCCGTTGTCTCATCCATGCATACGTAAAATGGCAAAAATTTTGGACTCAGTTTACCATTATTGCTACATCATAAATAGAATACCTGAGTGTGGTATTGATGCACATGTTCAAGTCTTCAGACAAGAAAATATGCTCTACAGCTTATATACAAGAAGATAGAACCCTCTTGCTATCTTTAATTACAACAATTTTCCAATGGTTATATTTGAACGAACATAGAGAGATAAATAGATATGAAGATATTTCTTTCTCAGGTCTACAAAAGCATTGAATGGTTCAAAAGTCTAATGGATTGAATACAACTGGAAATAAAGGAATATTTTCTTTTAAGAGAACTATTTTAAGTACATAAAATAGGAATTGACTTCATTCCAGGCTGTACCTAAGATACTAATTGAAATGAAAATAGAATAGTAAGGTCAGTCACGTGATCATTACCATGTCATTGAAATCAATCGATACTTCCTTTCCGTGAAACTTTTTCCAGTGATAATGATTATAACTTGTTTTTTTATTAATTCTCCGCTGATTGATATGTTTTTATTCTAAACAATTGTTGATAATGCTGTTTTGACCATGGTTTTGGCAAGCATATATCCGTCACAGTGATGATGATTTAGCTGTTCTTAGATGAAAATTTAGCCCCTTTAGTTATGACAACCTGAAAGTCCAAAACATCGGCGGGAGCATAACCCGTATTTATATCACTACTGTTATTGCACTCAAGCATGGCCAATATTTCGATTGTTTAATTTATGTAAATATTATCTAATACAATATTTGAAACTAAAGGCAAGATCCGGAATCTGTGTCTAAATGAGGGAAAGAGAACTAAGTGAAGTTCAAAAAGAGGTAAGTTGAGAACACAGCTCGAAGCGTATGTTCTGCTGAACAAAATCTGTTCGACTGGTACGCCATAAGAACGATTGCCTCAAAATATGGGTCCTACGTAAATATGAATATGAAACAGGAACTAATAATGATGATTTATATTTTACGACTACTTTGCATCCCAGACAGTCTGGCAGCAAAAGGATTTTCTTTTTACATATTTTTTCTCTTTTGGACTAAGTGGAAAGGCTATCATCATCATCATCATCATCATCATCATCATCATCGTCGTCGTCGTCGTCGTCGTCATCATCATCATCATCATTCTTTCAACATCCGTCGTTGGCCATAGTCCTCTCTGGGCCTCGCTGATGAGGCCCAGAGAGGGCAGAAACATGAGCTAGTTTGTGTAGCGAATCAGCATTGTATTATATATATATATATATATATATATATATATATATATATATATATATATATATATATATACATATATATATATATATATATGTATATATATATATATATATATATGTATATATATATACATATATATATATATATATATATATATATATATATATATATAATTCAAATCAGAGACAGGACATGAATATACACCATGTGACATCGGGACAATTTGTAGAGGTTCAATTCCATTCTCTGCGGTTCAAGTGGACTTAAATTGCTAGAAAGTACCCTCACAGATACGTTCAGTTTTTTCAGCTATCAGAGCCGACATGTTACGGTAAGGCATTTTCGATGAGGGTGGATGTATTGTCATCTTTCATGTGCTTGTATCCACTGATATTGATACTTGCTCTGGCTCATAACTAAAAGTTGATTAACCCTTCCCATGGGAGAGAACAGTCGGACTTTTTTTTCCAATGAGCTGAGAAACGCCAAGTTCTGCGGTTGGCCTTCATCCAGAAAGATATGTTTTTTTTTAACATTTAAATTAATCTCTTTTAGTATACGTGGATTTATAGAATAGAATAAATGAATATCTAAAAAGAGGAAAAACACGAATCGAATCTTTGTTGTTGGCAACGAGGAAAATGCAACATGACTTATATAGGGATACGTACTTTTTTAAATGTAAATATAGTTACAAGCATTCGTTACTGCTAGTTTACGCCGGAGCCAATCAAAAAATACAATTTACAGTTCATACTTTTTACGTTTAAGCTGGACATCAAAATTATCGAGTTATACATGCATTAATAAATCATACTAAGCAAAACAAATTGTTCGATTATTTCCAGTAAAGGAACTGAAGCAGGTATCGAGAAACAACATATGAATACATTTTTATTGGATTCTTTGTATACATACATAAATTGACTTACTTCAGGTGAGAGTCGACGATGTTCATAAAGGAAGTTACACAACTCCACCTGCCAAATATCTTGAACTCCAACCGCCCTAAAGGCAAGCAAGATGAATTTAATAATATATAGACACGTTGGATTTAATTCTTTTCTCTATGCTATTTGCGTGGTCTCCATGCAAATGGAAAATATATCACAAACTGTGCCGCGACAGGATTACCACCACGACAGTCTGTCCAACAAATGAGTCATGTTTACACAAAGATTCTTGATGCACCGTTCGACGAACGATGGGTGATAATATTTGACGCCAACGGTCTTGTGACATTTGCTCTATGCAGCGTAAATCATCCATACGACTTTGTCTATATCAATATATAAGTTTGTTTATCGATGTTTTCTTAGCTTCCTTCAAAATCATACTGGTTTTGCTAAAAAAGAAAATGTTCTGCTTTTGTCATTAGATGGCATTAGGAGAGTCTTCGTTCCAAACAATTTTATCCGATTTTTTTTTATTACATCATGACAGCCGTCGTATCAACATGCATATTTTTTAACGTTAGCAAAAACTTACTTTTGTTCAGTGTTCACTAAAGATGGCAGATAAAAAAATGCGACGTTTTCGGCATGTTATGCTCTTTATTTTATGAAAGATGAAAAAGATACATGAACGAAAAAAAAATCTGAGAAGAAGGTACCTTAAATGATCGTATGTCTCAAAAGTGATATACGAGATTTCATGCTGGAAATATATGGCTGAACTTTTGGCTAGTCAAGTTGAGGTCGGTATCAATCAAATCGAAATATTACTTGTGAATAATCAACGTTATACGGCGAGGGAGATAGCCAACATGGATGTTCTCGTTTATAAGGTGGTGTTACGTAACCTGTACATTAGCCAACCACACACACATACACACATACTCAAAGACACACATAAACTTAACTAAAACTACAATGGGGGAAAACGCTGTCAGTGGCTTTCATTATCCAGATGTTGTAAGGGACTTAGCAAGCTCTTTTCAGGAAATTCGAGTCTGAAGACGATATTCAAACCTCGCCCAAATGATACACCAAAGCTTGTGCATGTTCGTCTAGAATCTTCGGTATGGCAAAAGAGTTGAAGTTACGAATAATATAATTATTGTACTCTATCCTAACTCAAGCATAGACATTTGGTATGTATTTAGCACTTTTGCTCTTAGGAAAGGTATAGATCCTCATTTTCTCATCCAAGCTATCGGTACATAGCAGAGAAGACAGGGCTCCTTAGCTATTGTTTGCAACCAGTCTCGGAGAGGGAGAATTGTACTTCCAATATATTTCGAACTGGTATGGCCTCCATCAGGCTATCTCTCTCTTGACACACCCATGTTGAAAACAAAGACACTACTTTAGGTTAAAGCGAAAGTAAAAGGTACAGGCAAACGTTTTATGGGTCAAAAAGCCCCAAATTACCGAAATGACAACTTCAGATTTTCATTATACATTTTAATTATTCAATCTATGTAATAATATATCAATATTATGTTATACTTCGTGGACAAGGGAGTTGTTCATTTTCAAATGATACCTATGACGGTGTTCGATCCCTGAAATCTAGATTTTCGAATGTTCGAAAGATGAGGCAGCACTACGTTCACCTAAAACATACTATGCAGTATGTGTCATAGTATACAGAAATGATTACTAGGATGCTCTACTTAAGAGGATACACAGCAACCTAATCTTGAGAAAACTATGATCATGTAAGCCTTTGAAGGAGCACACTGACTGGATTTAAAGAAAACTCTTGCAGATGTTTAAATATAATATGAGATTAAATTAAAAAAAATTCGTATTTCTTCCTTTATACGCTTTAACCTTATGATAAAATCTTAAAAAGATGAAGGATTGTAAAAAATTTGTTCATCTCAATAATACTAATTCTACGACTACTGATAATGATGATGATGATGATGATAAACTCAGGATTAGTGGATTACATGGCGATTGCGTCCGTCCTCTTCAGTCATATAAAGCGAATTATTTTTTTGGTTTTTACTCTATGATAATCGACCTTTTTGATTACTCTCTTATTAATGCGAGTATAGAAATTATACATGAGTATTTTCTCCCTTTATTTTTTTTTTCATTTGTGATAGATTAGCCTTGTTGGTCAACACTTAAAGGTAGTATGTTTGCCAGAAAGATATATATATATATATATATATATATATATATATATATATATATATATATATATATATATATATATATATATATATATATATATACGTGTGTGTGTGTGTGTGTACTATGATATCATTGTTTGTAGTTGAAAGAACCCGGAAAAATCTCATTTACCGTACCTTTCGTGACGCAAACGTCCTGACACTTTTCTAAAAGATATCAACGGGACACATATATTCAAACAGACGTGAAAACATCGATATATATATATATATATATATATATATATATATATATATATATATATATATATACATATATATACATATATACATATATATATATACATATATACATATATATATACATATATATATATATATATATATATATATATATATATATATATATATGTATATATATATATATATATGTATATATATATATATATATATATATATATATATATATATATATATATATATATATATATATATATATATATATGTATGTATGTATAAATTCCGGCTGTTTAAAAAGAGTTGATGAAATCAGTGTGCACTGGTTTCTCTTTGATTGAACCTTTTGCAAAAGTAAATCAATTGACCAAACGGACAAGCTTGTCGCCTGTAAACATGATTGGCAAATCATTCAAGCGACACATTTTTATTGAACTTCTTCACGAGTGACCATCAACAATAGAGCATTTTGCCAAACTCTGATAAGCTATTAGCTTCTTATCATAACGGAGCTAAGGTAAGTACATGTAACCAAAACTACAGACACAAAGCATGTGTCTTTCATTATAATGGATGAAGGTAAGTATACGTAACCAAAATTACATGGAGATAATACATGTTTTAGTTTTTGCCGTAAGACGGGTTTTTGGCATGGATAAACATACCGACGGTTGGCGAAGACGACATTTTTGAAAGAATGGTATTCTCGAAAAAATAAAATTAATCGTGTCTCCTGTCGCCGATGCCATGCATCATACAGGCTGAATGCTTCTTGTTTCGTAAGCCTATCTTATCCCCTGGGGAAAGCAAGTTGCACAGTACGGTATTATACACACTTGTATATAACCTCTGAGTAGAGTTGGAAAATTAAAGCTAGTACAAAACAGTAGATAAACATACCTTGAGCAAAAAATATATGTAATCACATAAAATCATCTCTGTATAGACGCAGTACGTTAGACAAGCCAACAGTTTAGTAATAATCAAAATCTTTTACGACAATATTACCGGTATTCCGGCTCTCTGGAAATAATGTTGACTATTATTGAGTGACAAAAGAAGTAAAACTGCGATATTCGAAAAGTGTCTATCAAAAAATCTTATGATAACTAGACTATCAAAATCAAACACTCTCCGACTTTTCGTTCCGGTTGTTATCTGAGAGGAACAATGTCGCAATTCTTTGAATGGCGGTTAGAATCGTCACGTAGCTAAGCAATCCGTAAAATATATTGGCGAAATAAGTGAAAGTGCTCCGATTTTAACCTTATTTTTCCCTTTATTTATCAAAATGTTGTTAATACCAATCGGTTTTAGTCTTTGAGACAAAAGCATGCTCGACTCCAGAAAATAAGTCTTTGCCATAATTTCTAGGTTTTCATAGACGGAATGGAAGCATGAACTGAACAAACCCTTCTTACGATTTGCATCTATGTTGCCAATAAACAGTGAATATTAATAGTATATTTTTACTCATTTATAATGGTCATACTTCGAAATACTTTCATTTGAAATTCGGAAAAGAGTTGTGACAGATTCTCATTGTAATAAAGAGAGATCCCTTCTCATACTATATGGCTTGCAATCTTGTCTTTCCTTCAGAATGTATGGTTCATAAACCATATTCTTTGATATTATGCTCTTACTACTTAACAAGTCTCAGGAACACTGCCATGTGTACTTAGAAAAACAGTTGCGACGGATTGTCATTGTGACAAGGACATTTTCTTTCCTCATAAAATATAGCTTACATTCTTCTTCAGAATGTATAGTTCACAGCCATATTCTTCAAACTTCTGCTTCTACTACTTAATAATTATTTGAAACACTGCCATTTGTAATTAGAAAAAGAGTTGTGATGGATTGCCATTTCGACAAAGATAATTTTTCACATACTATATGCCTTGCAATCTTGTCTTTCCTTCAGAATGTATGGTTCACAACCAGATTCTTTGAACTTGTGCCTTTACTACTCAACGATTGTCAGGAACTCTGCCATTTGTGATCAGAAGAAGAGTTGCGACGGATTGTCATCGAGACAAAGAGATTTTCTTTCTTCATAAAATATGGCTTGCGTCCTTCTCTTCCCTTCAGAATGGTTCTCAACCAGATTCTTTGAACTTGTGCTTCTACTACTTAGCATTAATCATGAACAATGTCATCCGTAATTACAAAAGAGTCGTGGCAGATTGTCATCATAGCAAAGAGGGTTTTCCCGTTCTATATGGCTTGCATTCTTCTCTTCTCTTCAGAATGTATGGTCCACAACCATATTCTTTGAAATTTTGCATTTACTACTTAATAATAAGTAACAACCGTAATAAAAAAGAGTCGTGGCAGATTACAGAAAGAGGATCTTTACCTACACAGCTTACATCTATTTCTTTCGTTCACAGTGTACGGCTCGGTCATAGCAATCGACTTTCCATTGGCTGTCAGATAGCACTCGATTAGGCACATGTTGGGTAGCCTATTTATCTGACTACCGTAACCTACGAACGGTAACTTTTAATCAAGACGAACGTAAATTGGAGTCCGTGCCCTTTAGCCGACCGACCGGTCTTCCTACAGAAAACTAGTCACTGGTAACAGGCTTGTTTGATGGAGCGTAACTTTTGCTACCCAAGCGTTCATAAGAAATAACCAGTTTGGTCGTTGCCAAAAGAAACTTATTGATCTGGCTCGGAAGCCTTGAGACAAATAGACCCGAAGCCCTGCAGCATAGGATGCTTTATCAGATATTTGAAGGGTAACAGATCTCTACTATTCTTTCGATCCTTAATGTTGATAAGGCATGATTTTTATTTTAATCAATCTCATTACGTAAAAACATATATCTATACCTGCATACAGGTATAAATATTTTGTTCTCTGTTTGGTCAGTAATTATTTGCGATCTATCGATTTCTTTATCTATTTCTCTCCACATGCACAGAGGCACACACGCACACATATGCAGATGCACGTGTACATATATATCTTTATCAATATGTTTGTCCTTGGTATATATATACATCTTCCATAAAAATAGAGCATTCGGGTGGATGGGGAATTTAAGCTAAATATATATATTGCTTAAATTCAGCCCTACTAACCGTCCAGTTCCCTAGCGCAGATGTGGTATATTGGCTTCCAGGTCTAGATCGAAGGCTTCAATCCTGCTCGTGGTACTGGATGGGATAATGGTTAGTCTATAGCCACACTGAAGGGTTGTAATACAACGAAATAGTTGCCAGTGGATGACACAATAAAACATGAATATATATATATATATATATATATATGTATATATACCCACTGATGATGGGAGAAATCCCAAACATGTATGGACTATTGACATATAAGGATTAAAAAACCTTACCACCAAAAACTTCACTCCCGAGTCTGTCTCACTCTCTAAAGTACACATTATATATATATATATATATATATATATATATATATATATATATATATATGTGTGTGTGTGTATATTCGATGGGTTTATATCTGTACAAATGACTATTGAAAATACTCCTTGCAGATGATAAAAGGTAGTCAAAAGCAATACGGAGAAGATGAACGTTACAAACTTTTAGTTTCAACTTTCTCGTGACAACGATTGATTTGCAGACAAGAAAAACTAAATAAAAAAATTAACTTGACAAAATTTGTCTGTTATTCTTATCGAAATATGATTAAGAGAAAAAAATGTTGCAAAGAACACACACATACACACACACACATATATATATATATATGTATATAATTTCTAATTAACTTGAAGCTTCATCTTATCATGGCAACAACAGACCTGCTGACAACTTGGAAATGTCAGTGTCGTATTAAACCAGAAATGCGCAGTTTGTGTTAAAAAGAAAGGTTTCACCCTCCAGCATAACAATGAAAGCAGCCCCCCCCCCAAAAGGAGAAGGTTGTCAGCTCACCTTGTTTCCCATATTCAGTATCACTAATGCCTTTCGATTACCATTTATTTTCGAAATGCAAGGGCATCTGGAAACCGTCAATCAGAACAGTCAATATACGTTTTCTTTTTTTCAGTTTTTAAGTTGGTTTTGCCGACTGGCTGATTATTTACTTATCTTGCATGCAGACTGCAACAGTGAAGTTAGAGTTCTAAATTACACATTTACTTCTTGCTACGTGTATAAAACAGGTTTTCCTCGATAAAATGTGCCCCCATCCCAAGCAAAAAAAAAGCTCAGTTCATCAACGCAATCCATGCCAACTTGACCCCTTAGTTTGGAACTGATTGATTTTTTCAATTTACACGTTTTTAGTGATCACAGCCATACTGAATCGAAAGGAGCAACTTGTTCATTAATCTTCTCCTATTCCTATTAACTGATCACCCAAACATATTGTCAAAATAGGTTGGTCACATGTCAGTTTCTATAAGATGAGCAAACAGTCATGCTAGAAGGATGGAAAAAATGACTGTAATTTTTTGCCATTTTTTTTTCAAATACTAAAATGTCCTGTGTTTCTTTCATGAATTCATTTTCTATTTTCCTTTAAGAACATTCATTTATGGAGCTGAAACAAGGAACCTAACCAAGAGACAGATCTTCAAATTGAGGACTATGCAACGTGCACATGAAAGAATTATACTGAGCTTCACATGGAAAGACTTCAAGACAGCACAGTACATCCGGGAAAAGACAAGAGTCAGAGACATCATAGAATCCATTGAAAATCTCAGTGGGCAGGCCATGTTGCAAGAATGGCGAACAAACGATGGACATCGTGACTCACGACATGGTTCCCCTGAGATCACATGTGCAACCGAAGCCGGCAGAATATTAGATGGAGAGACAAGCTAGACAAATTCAGAAAGTACTTGCTCTGTGACACCCATGATAGAAAAGAGTGGCGAATCCTGGAGAAGGTTTATGTCCAACGACGGACGTTAAAAGATTGATGATAATGATGATGACGACGACGACGACGACAATGATGATGATGACGACGACGACAACGATGATGATGATGATGATGATGATGATGATAATGAAGAGAGAACCCATGCTAGAGAAACAGCATACCCCTGTGTTTGGAAAAGACACTTAGGTGTCATAATTAGTTCCATTTCAGCTATTGTTACTTTCCCTGTTTCAAAATAGCAACAGAGTTATTTTTTAAGGCTACTTTTTTTCAGGGTTATTATTTTCTGGGCTGGTATTTTTAGGATTGGGATTATTGTCATCTCCTTTGTCAACGGTACTTGCCAATCTACTGCTGGGGTACAGCAATTTTGAAACAGGAAAGTAACAATAGCCGGATTTTCAACCGGGTGCAGCTTGTTGCTGGTATAACATACCACAAATAATAATGAGAATGGATAAAGATGGCCAGGTCAATTTGATTGATAGATCAAATAAACAAATTAAAGACTGATAGAGTAAATAGAGGGAGAAAAGAAGAGTGAGAGGAACAAAGTGGGGAAGAGAGAGAGCGAGAGCGATAGAAAAACGAAAGAGAGTAAGAAAAAAAGAGAATATGAACGAAAAAGGAAATACTTATATTCAAGAATGTAAAAAAGAATATCAAAAGATTTGACGAACGGAAGAAATGAAAAGATGATTGAATAAATGAATTTTCAATAGATACAAAAAGAAGGAAATAAATACCGTAAAACGAAAAAAGATAAAAAAAGAAGGAAAGATGAAGGAATAAGTGAAAATGAATGAAAATTCAAGATAGACAGGAAAAGAAAGTATGATATGTATATATGCACACGAGATTAACCACAATCTCAGTACCATCGTTGCTCGTGAGAAATAAAGACCTAGGCATTTGTGAACGACTGGTGACACTGCCAGAGCTAGTAACTCAATTTGACATCTTTGAACCCATCCCGAAGAAGGTCAAAAGAGCAGTCAAATCTGTGGGAGAAATCTTTTTCTGTGGTCTTAGTAAAGTCATATATTAAGTCCACAAGTAGTGATCCAGGCTCTTGGTACAGCTGTGGGGAATTTTAAGGTTGATTTGTTGGAGGAAAAAGGTTTTTGCACCGTGGAGGCATGAGGAAGGAGTGTCCATAGGAGACGTCGAGTAATTTCTGATCATCTCGCAGTTCAGTGTCGAAAGGGGGATCATTTTTCTCAAGATTGAGGCCCAGATATGGAGCTTACAGAATCAACAAAGCAAGTGGTATTGCTGGAACCGAATTGCTTCTTTGAAGAATAGAATCGAGGAAGCAAACAAGGAGATGAGGACAAAATGTGCTGAACTCATATCAGAGTGACAGAATAATGGCTGGAAAACCCGATCTGTGCCGATAAAAGATAGTTGTATGGGTTTTGCTGATCTTTTATTGCAGCAGACATTCAAACTCCCTTGAGAAGGAAGTTGACGGAACAAAAAAGCCATTCAAAACAAACTGGAAGCAGTTGAAAGGGCTTCATGCTTTCTGTGGATTTAGAGAGGGATTCATAAGACAAACACGCCACTTGGACACAAGTATTGGGCTAATCAACACAGGCTAAGTTGCCCAGGTGAGTCTGTCAAAGATCAGAGATCTGACATACCAAGTGACTCCAAGTAGCACCAGAAGGTGTATCAAAGGAAGAAAAGGTCTTTAATCGAACAAACAAACCGAAAGAAGGAAGCAAAAGAGGACGGAAAGAAAAAGGCTGTCATCGGATGGACCAATGAACAATAAAATGAGGGGAGAATTAATAGATAATAGATCTAACGGACAGAGAGAAGAAGTAAAAAAAGGGGAGAATAGAACGCTGTACAAAAAGGAGACAAACAAAACAAAGGAAATATGAAAGTAAAACAAAAAAAAGGAAACAAAAATGGAAAGAAAGAAAGAAATAATAGGAAGTTGTAATGAAGAAAAATCCCCTAAGTAAATGAAAAGAAAGGTAATCCATGATTACAGTGACCAATTAAAAAGGAAAAAGATAAGAGGAACGAACAATTTGAAAAAATCAGAAACACTCGGAGCATTGTGAAGAAAGGAGAAAAACAGAAGAAAAGAATCCATATAGAACAAATATGTTCTTTTCTCTCTGTGTAAGGCCTCTCAGTCAATTCTCATCAAAGGGTTGATGAATAAAGAATAATTGATGCCACAAAATTAGGACAGGTTGAAAAAGCTTATCGATTTTGAATTGTAAATTTAGAAACATTACAATATGACGTTTTAATTCAAGACTAGAAATCAATGTAAGTTAAAATCACATACGACTGATGGAAAAAAAGTCATTTGAATGTTAAAAATGTTAGAAGTTTGAAACACTAAACTAGAATCACTAATACATGAAATAATTCTAATAAGATTGAAAACAGCAAAGAACAAAAACGGACACAAACTACAAAATAATTGGCGATCACATGTCTCAGGCAATACCATTGTGATTAAAAAACGGAAAATCAGTTCATATATAGCTATGATGCAGAAGTGGTACCTGTAAAAAAAATCATGGGATCCGTCGAAAAATTTACTCCATTTTTTTCCAGTCTTTCTTCAATCCTTCAGCAAAAATGTCACTGGAATTAGTTGATAACTTTTCAGATGCAGACGTGAGAAAATATTGATAAAAAGGGTTCGATTTATAAGAAGAAGGAATGAACAAAGAATGAAAGGGAACGAAAAATATGATGCCACTAAATAGTGAGAATGAAACGTTGCTTAGAGATGATGGCAAAAATGTTTCGCAGGGCGAAAGAAGGAAGAACAAATCGAAGGAAGATGTAAAAAGCATCAGCCAACGCAACCGAAAACTAAGCTGTTTGATTTTTTTTCGGTTAAACGCTATAGAATATAAAATACTGGTTATAATTTCGAAAATAGTCATCTTTATTATTCTGTCCAGAAGTTCACCTAACTCAGTGTTGTATTGATTGTTTTAAGATAACAAGAGTGCTGACTGGGAAAAGATTCTGGTAGTGTAATGACAT
This sequence comes from Thysanoteuthis rhombus, assembly GCA_963457665.1. Classification (NCBI taxonomy): domain Eukaryota; kingdom Metazoa; phylum Mollusca; class Cephalopoda; order Oegopsida; family Thysanoteuthidae; genus Thysanoteuthis; species Thysanoteuthis major. The sequence goes on along the minus strand of OY735232.1, from coordinate 44,364,020 downwards.
AAAATTGTCGACAATGCAGTACGATAGCGCAATAACCAAATAATGATGTTGTTACAGCGACATTAAGATTGATGTTTTCCGGGCTATTTTGCTCTAATTGCACTACCATACTTCACACTGATCATGATGACATCACGTAATGTCCCTGCGGACACTGAAGAAAAACTTTCAATCACTTTACAATGGTGAGCTTCCAGTAGAGCAAGCATAATTTTCATGAAGAAGTAAACCCAACGTCCTAAAAAAATAAGAGGTATATAACCAATGCATCCTCTCTAAAATCACCTATAGCGCTAGAAGATAAACCCTCAAACCAAAAATCATGCAATATGCACGGGAGATAACTGTGCTCCAACTTTCATGGAGAGATTTTCTAAGACAGCACAGTATATTAATGAAAATACAAGTGTGTGACATATCATAGGAACCATAAAAAACCTTGAATGACAATAGACTGGACATGCTGAAGAATGTCAAACAACCGCCGGACATGACAAATCACAGCAGGAATCCCCAGGGACTGTACACTAATTTTTGCCCAACAAAAAGTTAAATAACGTGACGAGCGGGACAAATTCAGAAAGTATTTGCCCCGAGACGCCCGTGATAGGTAGGTCTGGCAAATTTGGGGAGAGGAGTTTAAGTCCTATGACGGATGCTAAAAGTTTCATGATGATGATGATGGTGACGATATGACCTCTTTACTGTGTTATACCCGTAAAAACGATAAAATGTCCTATTTGGCAATCAGAAACAAAATGAAGAATTCTTAGGTTAGCCCTCAAATTTAATCAATTTTTCCCTGGTCCATAGCCAATCTGCCATCAAAATTGAAATTCATTGAAAGTTTTTTCGGGATAAACAGACTGGCAAGCAAACAAACTAACCGAAAAAAGTGTATGTATACACAACTTGTGTCTAACATTGGCATAGATGAAAATAAAATCAAATCAAATTAGAAAAAAAAGAAGAAAAACAATTTGCTTCTTTTTTAAAAACTTGAATTGTGACGTTTGAAAGATGTGCAATTGAAAGGAGCCCAGCTATATGGTGTTTGTAACACACTGTCATAATTGTCATGTAAAATAACATTCGTCCGTCGTATGAAACAGTGGCTTCGAGGAATTTTGGTTTCTTCTCTTTGGCGTTGCCAATACTTGCCATATTTCATATCTGAATTCCGCTATTTCTGAGGGCTGGGTGTCAAAGGAGATAATATATATTATGAAGAATGAATGATCTGTAATTTTACATTTGTTTTTGTTAGATTTCTCGAGATCTACTGATTCAATAGATTTTCAACTCGACACTGAACTGCCTCGTGTGCTGACCCATATACATGGCGGATGTCTACTTCGTACCATGTCCAGATGTCGAGTGATCACTGAGAGAGCGTGCACACATACAAACAGATTTTTCAATCCTAGTTAGATGATGTTGGACTGAGCTGTCAGATCTGACACATCTCCTTACTCTCTCTCTCCCCCCTTCTCTCTCTCACACGCACTGCACTTTGAAAAATCCAACGTTGCAATCCTTTTACATTTCGTTATTTCCAGATCTCACTTCTTCTCCATGACTCTGAATATCCGTCACAGCATGAAAACCCTCGAAAGTTCTGGATGCATTCACCAACGCCGGGTACTCAATTAGACACCCTGATCACCAGCGTCCACAAAACCATTCAGCCACTTAAAAATTCACTCAATATAAATGATGGCCGAATTTGAGAGACTTTCTCCTTGCGTGCCTTGTTCTGTTAAGTATAAGCCACTGTCAACTACCATGGCTTCCTCGTCACAAATCCATTTTGGGCACTTTTGCGTTTGCTTCTTGCTGAGAGATTGGAGAAATATTTCCTTAATGGTACATCGGTATTTTTTGTTTGTTCCACTTTGCTTTAAAAGCAAGGATGACATGAAGGTCCAAAGATGTTGATATCTCAAGCAAGTGTGTATTTTCTAACCTAAGCATTAGTCGCTAAAATCATTTTATATCGAGAAATTAGCTTTTGTGTGCTATCACGTCGACACTGTTAAATACATGCATATTTTTCGTTTTTTAAATTTACGTTTCCGTCTTATATAATTGCATAAACTGTGGTGTGATTTAATGCCAGCCAAAATGATTCAGTTAACAAATTAATTGAATTTTTTAGAGGCCTGTATTCACAGTTGACTGTTGTACCCTGTACTTGCATGTTCACTGTCAGCAAAAAGGACTGACTTGTTGAATTAATATGGCATGGATTTTAAAAAAATATCATCGGAAAAAACAAAAAAAAACTCTAAATGCAATGGAAACATCAGGGAAGATCGAAGATTATATCATAACGCAGGCTACAAGCCTTGACTTCCATAAATTTCCATGAAAAATTACGGAAAATTGCCAAAATTTTCTGTATCTCATATTTCTGCATATCTCGGCATCTAAAATACATCGCACGAGTAACATGACTGAAACATGCTTCATTGCAAATCAACTGTTATTTAGAACTGATGTGAAAGAATACAATCGTGACTTATAGAAGAAATTAAATAAAAATCACTGTTGACTACATTACTCAAACGTTAGATGCAAAATAAAGCCGGGTTCAAGTTACAGATGAACAAAATAGACAACACTCTCAGAATTTGAAGAATTCAAAAATAGTGAAGATGAAGATAACAGCGATAATGATAAAGCTCATTAGATAATATAAATATCTCATATCAGTAGAGTTCAGATATTAATAGCATATTCATCCGAAAAACAATCTCCCCCCCCAAAAAAAAAGCCTCGTAAATGTGAGCAGTATGGATGGAATTACTGTAAACATTAACTTTCGAGAGTGGCTCGTTTGTCTTTCTTGCATGTTTGGGTAAACGGATACATTTTGATAAATGCTGGATACTATCGTCTCTGAGATTTCCCGATGGATTAAATCCAGTTCACTTGGCATTGGAGAAACGTGTGTGTAACCTTTGTTGAAGAAGAACGAGGGACAAACACGCGCACAAACCTGTAAATACTTGTTTAATATCCTTTGCTTTTTAACAGTTTAGCAAGGGCTGGATATCTAAATCACTGTAGTAACTGGAAATAAATCTCATGAAAGTGGCCTCCAGTAACCATTCCCGGCCTTTAAACCGTATATTCCACTCCCAGACACTTGAAAGCAAATCTAATTCCATTTCATTTTATTTTCACGAATTTCTTCTTTTCTTGACGGCTTAATTCAGCCGCTCTCTTTCGACGAATATCTCTATATTTCAACGCTTACTTTTCGCATACTCCTTACCTTCCCCTCTCTCTTCCTACCAACCATCTATACAGCCTTTGAACATGAAATTATATTCTAATAACCCCCCAACCCTAGATAATTCAAAGTAAGATATTTATTTTCGAAACGTGACTGACGGAAGGGTAGAAAACGAAAAAGTGACAGCTACGTTGTTTATGAGAGTATAGACTAGTTAACTAGTGCCGTAAAAAATGACGATATAGAAGAAATAATTCTTTATATGCATCGATAATCCAGATATTCAGAAAGCTTGAATAACAGCGATATATTGACTTTAAACAGACTTTCATTATTTTTTGTGTTTTGTTTCCATCACTTTTTATATTTTAATTGTTATTTGTACAGAGTATTTTTAATGCTCCATCTGAATATAGAATTCCATTTCAGACAATTGGCTCCTTAGCTTGATAGAGTACAAAGGAACAATGCTAATTATGTTTGGATTAGCAATGACAAAAGGCTTAATTGAAACTAATTATTTCATTATTTATTATGATGTTATGTGATTCTGGACAAGAATCAGAAGGGTTAGCTCGGAAAATCTATAACTTTCCTCCCGATTACGTAAAGGAATAAATCATGAACGCATGATATTGAGTAAACCTTTTGATAAAAGTTTCTTTTCTATACAGATGGCACCTCGATTCCGAGTATCTATAGGTTTCAAATCAGGGAAAGACTTTATTTTCACACTGTATTTCATCATCAAGACCTAGGCTGAACCCCCGTAAGGTTTTCCCGTGCACTGCATGCAATATGATAGCTTTCGTCTATTACAAAATCTCAGAATAAGACACTGTATTTACTGCAGGACCTTATTTTCGAGAGCGAATGAAGATTTACGAAAAACTGGCCCTGATCTGGCCAAGAGGAAATTTGTCATTCCTCAGAATGACAATACAAACAAAAACTCAGAAGAATGAAATAGAAAGATAAGGTGAGATCAAACTGTTGGGTTGAGAAGTTCTATCACAGGATCTGTATTCGCTTGATTTAGTTGCTTCAGGTTTCCATTTATCCAAATCACTGGAACACTTTCTGAGTGGCAAAGTCCTTAGGAATAGGAAAAGGCTCGATTCTGTATTATCTATCCAGGCATCTATTCATATAGATCTATATATAACTTCTCCATCTCTGTCTTCCTCTCTCTCTCCCTCTCTCTCTCTCTCTCTCTATATATATATATATATATATATATAGATATACATCACTCACTCCATTTTTAGATCAGTATGAATACACCGTTATATATATATATATATATATATATATATAGAGAGAGAGAGAGAGAGAGAGTGAGAGAGAAAGAGAGAGAGAGAGAGTGAGTGATAGAAGTGGCATCTCATCCCATCCATATCTATATATCTCGTTCTATTCGCATCTATTGATCTATCTCAAGCTATTCATATGTCTCACTTTATCTATCTCGATTTATATATATATATATCAATGTGCCTCAGTGTAATCACATCTATTTATATCTTTCTGTTTATGTCTCTCTCTCTCTCTCTCTATATATATATATATATATATCTATCTATCTATCTATATATATATATATATATATATATATATATATATATATATATATATATATATATATATATATATACACACACACACACACACGCACACACAGAGGAATAGAGCACTCCGATGGATTGAATGGATGAATATATCGCTTGAATTCAGCCTTACTGACCGTCCAGTTCCGTAGTCCAGAGGTAGGATATCGGCTCCTGGGTCTGAAGTGAAGGATTCAATACTGTTTTGCCGTAGTGGATGGGATAATGGAAAGTCTATAGCCACACTGAAGAGATGTAATACATCGAAACAGCAGTCTGTGGATGACACAATTATATATATATATATATATATATATATATATATATATATATATATATATATATATCCCCATTCTATTCACATCTATCAATATCAGTCTATTCATATATATATCTATCAATCTGCTCCAGTCTATTCATATCTATCTGGCACTAAAACACTCTGCTTACACCGCTCAATTCTCCAGTTTAACAATTTACCATGAAAGTTTTAAACATTCACTTTTAAAATCTTACTTTAAATTCTGTGAGAAGCATACACTAATACTAAATTCACTAACCAGTAAAACAGACCCTGGATTAACCCTCACAACAACCAGATACTAACTTAAATACAAAAGCATAAATATTGCCAAATCTGAGACAAACCCAACAAATACTTTGATGTATTTTCCAAATACTACAGTGGGAACAGGGGTGCAACCCACTAGCATTGGCTGTTTCAGTCCCCACTCCAATAATATTCAGATAGTTGTTTCCCAACATTGGTTCGTAGACACTTGAGGGTCAACAAAATTAAGACCGATGAACTGTGAAAAAGGTTTACAAAAGTTTTGTGTTTGTGAGCTTGTTGAATAAGGCATTGATACAGCCCATAATTTGAAGGCCCCGACGGGCGGGTGGCTTGGTTCCTTGGACTGCCTCAAATATAAATTAGTATGTTAACTTGCAAAAAATATACATATAAATGAAAAAAAATGCATTTGGTCTTTTGGAAAATAATAAAATTTTTGTTGGAAAAATTGATACCAATGTAGGCATTTATGTCTGAGACATTTGCAGGAATTGTATCAGGAATCAGTTATGGCAGGACTGATGAATTCTATAATTATAAAGATTCCTGAAGGACTAAGTTTATAACATATGTGAAACATCTTCAGCTGAAATTAGAATAAACACTGTTGTATTGTACTCTTTCGATCAAGACACTTAGAATTTAGTAATGAAAAATATGTTGAATGCAAGAATTCAAACAGGGTCTTTTAGAAATGCTGAACCAGAACTCTTACCCAAACAGCCAAAATAGGTTTCTTCGTTTCGGCTGGCTAAGTATCCTTACATGTATGTATGTATCTATGCATGGATGCTCCCTGCTGGTCTGGTGGAGCTATAGGACTGAAGATTTCAACATATACTCTTCATCATGAGTACAAAAACTATTTAAATTTTTTCTTTCAATCTCTTCTTAAATAGTTTTTAGCATTCGTGTTCAGCATGCAATTTAAGTTCATGCAATGTTCGGCCCTTGCTCAGTGTCCGCTTGCTTTTTGAGAAAAAAATAGTGATCGCTGAAGAAAAAAAAGCTTGAAGGGTAACCAATTATTTGTCCATCTGTTTTTTGTTCCAAAATACGTTGGTTAGTTGATGGTTTCTATTGAGTGACTAACCAGGCCTGTCTGTTGTTATTGTCTGAGAAATAAGAAATAAGAACTGGAGTGTTCGTGTCAGTTAAATCAATGATTTGTGTGTTCCAATTATATACCGTATATAGCGGCTATTTCTCTACTTATATTTTATGACTCCTGTAAATTAGTCAGATATAAATACCTTACGCTGTGTTCTCGAAAAGCATTACAGAAATTGGCACCAACCATGTAACGAATATTGGCCTAATCTGCTTCACCCGTCAAAATGATATAAATCCCAAACAGATCAATAGAAAACGATTTACACATTTGTGTTGTATGCTGTTAGGGGTGATCAATTAGAATGCTGGAATAGGGGGGTGATCGATGGGAAAGTTAATTTTTTGCTGTGACCACAAAAAAAAGGTCTGAATATTCAAGGGGCAATTGCAAATGCAGCCAGACTCACACTTATTCATCAGATACCCATTTTCCTCTCCTGCTTACAAAAAAAAAAGATTTTGACGGAGAGAAAGGTACGTGGTAAAATTCTGTTACAGGGTTAAGTTGAAATTTACTCGGCAAAAGGTATGGAATGAAAGAAAGAGAAAAATCACGTTTACTGAATTTCGTATTCACTCGATAGGAACCGTCTTAGAACCCTTATCTTTTGGCAGCATGTCTTCTAAAGGATGATCTATCAAAAGATTGGCAATCAATGAATAATTTGCTTCTCTAGCTTTTGGGGGGCGGGTAGCGATCGCTGAAAAAAATCTCAGTTTTCAAAGTTCAAGCACAGAATCGAGAGACAAAATAGAAAGGTTTGTCATTAGAAATGGCACAGATTATTGCAGTTGAAGTCGTCATAGAACGGGATAAAGAAGGCCTCTGTCCATCAATGGACTTAGAGCGGCTTATGAGGTTAATCATGATATATATATATATATATATATATATATATATATATATATATATGTGTGTGTGTGTGTGTGTGTGCGTGCTTTGGTTCAATTTATTTC
>OY735232.1:44346528-44351528 GCA_963457665.1 Thysanoteuthis rhombus | reverse complement strand
GTGTGTATGTGTGTGTTGCAGAACAATATAGTGCAATATCAATATATGCAAATATAACTTGCGATCAAAAAACTCTAGCCCTGATTTTCCACTACAGAAACTGGGATTTGAATTGAGAAATCTTTTCAAGATTTTGGGTAGCAGGTGATATATATATATATATATATATATATATATATGACAAAATTGTTGTTGAATTACAATATCAAAAGACTATATAAGACAAAAGACCAATGGAAAAATTTCTTGATGAAGCTCAAAATGAGTGAAACGTTGATATACAGAATCATTTGCTCACACACAGATGCACATGCACACACCAAAACGTGAACACACACACTTGCACACACAAATTCAAACACACATACAGAAATACGAACTTTGAGAGGATGAAAGAGAGAAGAGAGTGAGTAGAATATAATGTTAGGCAGTTCAATAAAAATGGTTAAGCGAAAGAAGAGCAAGAAAAAGTTCACATACACGTATCTATCAATCTATGTATCTATCTATCTATATATCTATGCATCTATCTATCTCTTTCTCTTTCTCTCTCTCTCTCTCTCTTTCTCTCTCTCTCTCTCTATATATATATATATATATATACTTTGGGCATCACAAGGACAGAATAACAAAAAAGACGAAACGATAGTAGAACAAACTATCACTAGACATTCCCTACCACAGTCAGCAGAAGAAGAACAGTTTTTCCCCAAGGATCGAGTAATTGGTTCAGTTCGAAATTCCCAGAAAGTTACTGGGAACAATTGGGACTCAAAGAAATCAAATCGGTATAGCAACCGAGACGTTTTGACAATAACAACAAAAACTTGCGCTCAGTTCAGATAAACCAGAGTATATCAATGATAATTACACTCACTGACCAAAAGGTAGGAGTTTGGACTGGTCGCAGTCGAGACATCAGGCTTGATACACTCTGTAGCATTGAAGCTCTCCCGTTAAATAAGTTCCAAAGCCGCCTTACTGCGCGACAAGCCGGGCAAAAGGGCCTGTCTCTTCCTGCGTATGTCAAGAACAACCGTAGGTGGCAATGCTTTATCCATAGTGACAGCAAGAATTAACATTGGTGCCTATTGAAAAGAGAAATATCTGCTCCGATTTGAGAGAATAGTTTAAGGAGAACGGAACGATGTGAATATACTTCCAACAGAAGGTTTACATCGAAACAAGTTTCTTACGAGCAATACGTCTCCTGCCAAGTGTATATTTTCAGATAGCTTATGTGTATCTTTGCATGTAGGTGTGATGTGTGTATAAAACTTAAAACACGTGAGGGTGCTTTGTTGTTTTAAGGGACATTCTTCCGTCACCGAATTTATTCTTCGCACAAATTGTTCTTTTACAAATACATGAAACCTGAGGTATGTACGTATGCCCTTCATAGTTCAACTTTGAACTGTGTGGCGGGTGGTGACTGAATGTGTATTACAAAATCGGAAGTAGATACTTCGAGATTAAATGAAATCTTGATATCACAGTCACGGCCAAAGGTAACGAAAAACGTTTTAATATATATATGTGTGTGTGTGTGTGTGTGTGTGTGTGTGTGTGTGTGTGTGTGTGTGTTTTGTGTAAATTCATCACAAACACTCTATACTTATCGATATGCATGCAAAATATATATCTGATATGCGAATTATCAACATAGTTTCCGGCTGTTAGGGAACGTGTATATCTACATAATTTTTAGATCTATCAAAGCTTAGTTTTCTGGTTGTATAAGACATACTGAACACCAGCTGTATCTACATGTACATTATGAATGAATTCGGTACAAGGCTTTCCTCAAAATGGTTTGCCATTGCTGCTGCTGCTACTCTGACCACTACTTTTACAACTACTTACTTCCCCTTCTTTTTTTTTCTTCCTCTTTTCCTTTTTCTTCCTCTTTTTTCGTATTCTCCCCCTTCTTTTTCTCCTTTTACTTTCTTCTTCACCTTCTACCACTCCTTCATCTTTCTTTCTTCTTCCTTTACTTTTTCGTATTCTTCTTTCACTTCCGTCCACTTCTTCTTTGTCTTTCCTTGCCCTCTTCTTCTTGTACGTCTTCTTTTTTCTCCTTCCTTTTCCTCTTTTACTTTTTTTGTACTACTTTCGTCTTCTTCTTATTCTCTCTTCTTTTTTTCTTCTTTTGCCTTCTTTTTTCCATCTTCTTCAATTCCATCCTTTTCTTTTACTTCCTTCTTCTTTTACTTTGGTCTCCTTCTTTTTTTCCTTCTTAGTTTTCTTTCACTCTCTTTTTCCCTTCTTTTTTCTCGTTTTTATTTTTTCTTTCTCCCCTCCGTATCCTCTTCTCCTTATTCTCTATTCTTTTCCCACTTTCTTAGTTTTACATCTTTTCATTCTCTTCTTCTTCTTCTTCTTCTTCTTCTTCTTCTTCTTCGCTGGAAGTGTTTGTTGCACAACGACTTCCAGCTTGAAACTTGAGGCAAGCAATGCCTTTATGATTTACTAGACACTTGCATTTGTTTTATTCCTCTATTTTTATAAAAGGGGGTCAATTCAAGACCAATACAGTAGGCTACAATAGAAACAGTACATCGTTGTATAAAAGACTGAAAGATATGAGTAATGTCTGCGAGTACAATTTTTCTGCATCTCAAGGATGCTTACACTTTCTGTTTCTTTACCTACATATTTATCAACATCTTTCTTAATAACCCTAATGGCTCTTATAACAACAGATATTGTTTCAGTCTTAAGTTGCCGCAGTTTTGTGATCTCAAATTCTTAACTTTTCTACTTGGACAGTTTTTCGAACTCTTTTACGAATAATTTTTTGTCTAATGTCGTCTAGTAGTTATATCTATTAATAGACCTCCCTTTTCCTTATGTCCTTAACAGTTATGTCTGGTTGGTTGACTTTGATGGTTCGATCCGTGTGTAATGGGAAATCCCATAATGTTGTAACATCTTATGTTTCATTTACAAGTTCTGGGTGGTGTTCATACCAATGTACAGTGTGTGGTGCACCATAGTCCTTATAGACTATTAAATGAAAGTACTGGTGCACTATTGTGTCTAGGTCTGTATTCATATGGGACTAGAACAGAAGATCCAGATATGATGTGGTCGATAGTCCCAGCAGCACCGTCACAGATTTTGCAGTTATGGTTAGTGCTATTTTTGATAACGTGCACTTAATAGTTCCTGGTCTTTGACAGCATGGTTGAGGCCCTCTGGTTTGGCTTTCAACCCTAAACTTGGTAACCATTAATAGTTTTTGGTATTATCTACATCAGCATCTTGTGAGCGAAGTGGGTTTGGCCGTGCATGGGTTTCTTTTCCCAGTTTTTTTTTTAACTTTGATAGTTCTTGTCACTTGGCCGTAGTTTTTACACTTACTTGCAATTTTTTTTGCAGCTTTGATGGATTTGTGGGATAATATTAGTCATGCATACTTCATCACGATGGGCCTTGGATTGGCTGACAACAGTGTGAAGCCTTTTCGCTGCCTCATTGTTTTGTCATCAAAAAAGAAGGTTGACATCTTATCGTCACTTGCTTGTAGGTAAGCATGTTGGCAAATGGTTATAGTTTTGTATAATAGTTCGTTTACTAAATTTTTTTTCTACGTCTGCTTTCAGGAAGTATATCTTGTTACTGGTGAAGGTCTTTCTCGTTTTGCACCCATTCTGCACGTGTTTGTTATTTTCCCGTTAATTTCGCTCAAACTGAACTATACGTCATGTATTGCCATGGTATGGATGGCTCGGGTGCACTGCTTAGAATTTAGTTCATTTTTAAGGATAGCTTACGTAATACTCTTTTCCTATTCTTTCCTTATTCTTTCTTGATATACTTTAGATTCAATTGCCTTCAATAATTCCAAAATATTTATCGGCACCTTCTTGTTTGAGGTCTTGTATGGTTGTGCCCAGGCCTCAGAAGAAATAGTTTATTGTTGCTAATTTTTACAGGCATGAAAGCTGTCTTTGCACACTTATTGAGGCCAAAATCCATTTCTTTATCATCACTCAACAGTTTGCAACGGCCCCTATGGCTCAGATTCATCCTTTGCACAGATATCAAGATCATCAATGAAAAATATGTGGTCTATTCTATTGTTACAGGTTTTTCTTTATTTTTTCTTATTAACGGTTGGTGTTGCTGAGTTCACATTGAAGAGAGATAGGGTTAAACAGTGAATGAAGTGCAAAAAAGAATATCTTTGGAAGATTTAACACTTAATGCCTACATTCCTGGATTCAGAGGTACCTTTACTGTGGTTGAAGAGGAGTTTGGACTCCCATAATGCAATGCCATGTTTTAGAAAATCAATTATGGCTGAGTCGATTTTATATATTTATAAAGCGTTCAGTATTCAAGTATGTTATCCACTATTAAACACCCTTTAGTAATCCATCCTGGCTGCATTCATATTACGACATTTTGCTCAATGGTTCTCAAGTATCATCTATATTGATTGAAAGATGGTCTTTGCATCAATGAGAACTTATTTTGCATCCTTTTTGTTCTTGGTGGAAGATATGCTTGTGTTCAAGGTAGGTGTACAATCTATTTGATAGTATTACCGAGATTAGTTTGTTATTCGTGGTTGTGGGTCAGGCAATGTGCCTGTAGCTTCTTTTGAGTTTTATTTCAAGGCTTCTGGGTAGAGAAAGGAGGTGCCACTGCTTAACCAACCTGGTGCTTCATGTAGGGCGTTCATGATGTTGGACAGAGATCTTGTTATGTTTACATTGGTAGAAAAAAGGCGAATTTAGCCAGAAATTTGGGGATTTATACATTCCTGGAGATTTCCATTCGAGTCTCCTCGTCTCCAGCCCTTGTCTACACCCTCTCATAGTCCACAGCAATACTGTGATTTACATTTTCACACCAGTTGCCCTTTGGTTATTGCTGGAGGCTGAGTAAGAGCAAGTCTCCTCAGGTCTTCAGCCCACATCTCATCTCTCCCTCACCTATCACACCAGTGATGTGATTCATACCTCAACCACCATTTGTGTTTTTCTTCCCTC
>OY735232.1:44341528-44344028 GCA_963457665.1 Thysanoteuthis rhombus | reverse complement strand
AAAAACTTATAATCTAGCTTGGCCTCCGCTACATATGTAGATATATACATATATTTATTGAGAAAATGAATATGACGGTTCAGATACCAACCCACCACATTCACTGACTATATATAGATATGTTCAGATAAAAGGCGGCTGATAATAAATTCCATATATATATATATATATATGTGTGTGTGTGTGTGTGTGTGTGTCTGAATGAAATATTTAGAGGTCCCCTAAGGCCAGTGTTCAAATAATCCCAGTACAGAAAATTGTAGCTTTCATGTTGCAGCTGCCCCTCTCAAGATTGAAAGTGCCAAAAGTTTGTGCCACCTATCTTATACGACTAAGCTGTGTCCAAACTTTAATCCCAAAGGGTGCAGCCGAGTCCGATGAATTTGAAAAAGTCCAAACCATTCTTTTCTTCAATGCTGAAATTTCCCTAGCCTCGATTTGATTTTCAAAGAACTCCATGGATCAGCACCGCCTATCCTATGTTACCTTCGTACACATAATTCAAGAGCAGAGGGTGTAGCTGTCTCTGTTAGATTTGAAAATGCAAAAATTGACTAGATTCTAAACTGAATTTTACAGATCAACGCATGTCATTGCCACCTACCCAATATCCACTCTGGGTCAGGTTACACTTGTGCGAAAATTTTGTTGGGTACGACCGTGAATTCGAAAAAAACAGCTAAAATCTGTTATCTTGAGGTGTGCAGTGCTTATCCTATTATTACCTGGGTGAATTTACACATGTACTCAAATTAGTAGCGTTTACAGTGCAGCCATTTTTGTTAGTTTTAGATTGACTAAAGGACAACGTCTCCTGTCCTATGTTCCTATTGGGATCAAGTTACCTTTATACGCACATTTCCAGTTTGTCAGTTACATCCGTAGAGGAGATTATGGAAAAAATTATCAGAAACAGGGTTCATCTTTGAAGTATTAGATGTATGTGTGAGCCATATTTTGCACCCACACACACACACATATATACATATATATATATATATATATATATATATATATATATATATATATATATATACACGATCTGAGGGACCATCATATAGAAACTTACTTGTGATGATTTACCGTCATCATGCAGTTAATGCATCACTCACCCTAGGGAAATTAAATAGAATAAACATTTGGAGGATATAGAACTGCTACAGGAATCGAACCTGCCAGCATTGTCTAGGATGAGTGATACTTTAACCATGTACTGACAGGAAATGATCTCAAAAATGTTTGTATAATTTTATGCAATTTATATATATATATATATATATATATATATATATATATATATATATATATATATATATATATATATATATATATATATATATATATGTATATATATGTTCATATCAATGTTTGTACATTATTCCATCTGCGTAATCTCCCATTTGGCATTAGAAAAAATATGTCTGCTTTCGTGCTCTTTATTATTATCATTATTATTATCATTCTTTTTTGATAACTTATTTTGCCTTTATCAACATCTTTTAAATGTTCAGCAAAAATTCATCAATTTTTTTTCTTCAAAATTCCCTCGATATATCTAATGATTATATTGGATTCGCTGTTTATCAATTTCCATACGCTTGCCTGTGATGCAATACATAAACTGATACACCTGGATAAGAGGGAACATTTACAGAGTATTGAACAAGCCATTTGAATATCCCCATGCATTTCAATTGTATAAGTACAAACCAAAAGCTTTTGTCAACAATATCAATTGGTGATATTGTCGTAATTTGAAATTCAGAGGAACCATCGAATTTAAGCTGGAAATCTATGTTAAATTACTGTTAACAAGGCAGAGGATAACTGACTTACTGCAGACCAAAGAGGAGAATCAAAAATCAAAAGGAGAGAAAAATATCTGGTTCTTATGAGGAAACTTGAAAATTAGAAGATATAAAGGTGTCAGATGCTTTCCAACGCCCAAAGAGCCTTACAGAGAGGATGGAAGAAATGTGAATCCGACAAAATTTCTATGCCATCCGGCGACATAGATATTTCTAAGATGAATATAGGCTTATAGAGGGTACTTGCTAACACTTGATCTCTGGATGGATCCATTAGAAGCTGATGGGGAAGTCGATGTGTTCAAAAATTTTTTGAACAATTCAACATCTTCAAAATTTATTGAGTAATTCAAAGTGTTAAAAAATCATTGAACAATTCAACAAGGTAGGATATTATAGAGCATTTTAAAGCACAATTCTGTTTTTATTAACGAACGAAAACTTTCCATCCTCCGAAACGATTGAATTTCAGTAGATTGTTCCATCATAACTACGAAGCCAATCTAATCATTGTAAAAAATTAAAGAATAAAGGTTCTCTGTTTTGCATAATACTGATCAAGAGAGGGTTTATCCTTCTTTCATCGAGGGCAGTATTTGACACAAGATTGAGTTTGGTAAGAAAATCACAAATTGATGTCGGTAAAGACAATAACTCTCCAGATTTTTTTTTAACACGCTACATATTTCACG
>OY735232.1:44306528-44339028 GCA_963457665.1 Thysanoteuthis rhombus | reverse complement strand
CTTCGGGCGATTTGGACTTGTGCCTAACTTGAAAATAGGGTGTACTGTCCAAAATCATCATAGTATATCAGACAATACCTGCTTCAAATATACTGACTAAATAGTAAACAAACACGTGCAATGTTGCAGATAGTCTAACATAATGTGCAAATTTTAAATAAAACATATTTTGAAAATATATATAACGTACATCATTAAACTGATGACAAAAAAGATGAAAACATTTGCAAGGAGAAAAACATGTAAGAATTCAATGGCATGTTCATTGATTTTCTCTATTTAGAAGAGTTTGACTCTTTTCTTTCTGGCAAAAGTAAGATTTCCCATTTTGGGTGGTCATGAGAATCACTGCAATTTTTTTTCTATTTGTAGGAAAGAAAGATTTACATTGACTGAAGGAGAACAATGCAGGTTTGTTTTTGCAAATGATCCTGAAAACCGTATCAAAATTATTTCCAGATATTTGTTGGTGCTCTAAATTAATAAAACCCTCGTTATCATTGAACAAATGTCAATTTTGAAACACAAAATTCAGGTTTGAGAATCTCAGATTTGCAGTCTGCGTTGTGTTTTTTCCAGAAAACCTTCAGGAACAAATGTTAATCGAACTGAACAAAAATGTTTGTCTCTACAGGAACCTCAGCAAAACAAAGGCCATGTACAAAAAAATGTCGAAAATACGCACAAAATGATCGAAATCAGAAATGCAGAGCTGGAGAAAGGAGACCACTGAATCTACCAAAGACAACAAATCTCCATGAAATTCTTAAAAGATGAAATCAAGCAAAGAATCACTCTAACTGAGCAAGCTCAGCTCACAAAAAGAAAAAGATACCATAAGCTCTACAAAAGAGGGTACACAAACAATTCATCCTCCTGACAGTCACCTATGCAGCTGGAACATTGAAACTAACCAAGAGACTGGCACTCAAATTGAGAACCATGCACCGTAAACATGAGAGAATCTGATTCAACTTCATGAGGAGAAATCACAGGACAGCACAGTGTATTAATGAAAAACAAACAAACAAACAAAAACAGGAATCCGAGACAGCATAAAATCCATTAAAAAAACTCAAATAGCAATGGGCTGGCCGTGTTGCAAGGATGTCAGACAACCGTTTGACATCATAGCTCTCAACATGGATCCCTAAAGATCAAATGCAGAACAGAGGTCATCAGAGTATGAGATTGCAAATCGAAATGGAAGCAATACTCTATCCAGCATATATATATATATATATATATATATATATATATATATATATATATATATATATATATATATATATATATTATTTGTTTTTTATATTTTCCGAGAGTTTTTCTTTGGATAAAGATTGCACGATATTAGGTGTTCACTCAAACAATATATGTATGGAGAGAGGTAGAGAGAGAGAGATTGAAAGAGAGAGAGAGAGAGATATATATATATTGAAAGAGAGAGAGAGAGATATATTGAGAGAGAGAGAGAGAGAGAGAGAGAGAGAGAGAGAGAGAGAGAGAGAGAGTGAAGTACTCCGATAAATCCCGAGCCACACACGCGGTTATTTACTTATTTTGATGCGATTTTTCTTCGGTTTATGATGGTCGTTCTATGTGATTAATAGTGTCTGAAGAATTAAGTGTACCAGTCCCCAGTAATAATCAGATATCTGTAGCTAGCTTTTCTGTCTGCAGAATTCTGCTTTTGTATTTGTGAATTCATGGATTTTCTTCTCATCAGTGATTATGTTCTTGTTGCCGTATCTTCCTTTCATTGACTTCTTTTACGATGTCAGCTATGGCAACTTTTCTTTTTTTCTTGTCGCATTTACACACTGAAAAATCTCTCAGTTCTTCTCATCCAGCTCCCGAATCACTACAAACGCTCCTCTTTAACTATCTCTATCTCGTCCACGTACGTATTACAAAGATCAAAACACGGTGTAAAAACACTAACTCCTACCAAAAAAATGTATCTATCTGATAATACGTGATATCAATAAACATGATATCAACGTTGCACGTATCAATTCAAACATACACTCACACACGCATACACGTACGCACACACACACGCACACACACACATCTTTATATAAATACATATATGAAAATTGTTTATGGTATCAATAATACATTTAAAGGTGCATGTATGCTATTATTATATAGTATTAATATATTTGATATCAGTGTCACACATATCTAAACAGACACACACATATATATAAACATATATATATATATATATACATATAAATATATATATATATATATATATATATATATATATACAAATGCATATATTATGTTTGAAGTATTGATAGTAGATATATAGACAAACTCACTTGCACACACACACACACACACTATATATATATATATATATATATATATATATATATATATATACATATACATATATATATATATACATATATATATACATTACCATTCCATGTACAATAAGATAAAATGCTAAACCCAACGTACGATGGGTTTATTTAATAAACTGTTTGATACATTCAAAATTGAACATAAGATTATATATATATATATATATATATATATATATATATATATATATGTATATATATATTCTGAGCTTCAATGTTTAGTTAGGTTATATATATATACATATATATATATATATATATATATATATATATATATATGCAGACAAATTCACGTCTGTGTTTTTATGTGTCACTTTCTGCGCAAAGTAAGTAATGGCTACTTCCATTTTCTACTGTCACACTTATTGGCTTACGATTTGCTTTGTTCCTTTCAACCAATCTCCGAAAACCGTCGACAGTTGTCTGATTTTTATCTATCTCTATTCCCCTCAAGTAAGGTTTTAAAAAGAAAATTATACAACAAATGCATCCTATCGACAGTCACCTTTAAAGCTGGAACATGAAACTCTACAAAAAGATTGCCCCTCGAACTGAGACCCATGCAACGTGCACGTGAGAGAATTATGGCCAGCCCTACTTGAACATATCACAAGAAAGCACAGCATATAGAAGAAAAGTTCGGGAGTTCGAAATATCATGGGAATTGCGGAAAAAACTCAAATGGCTATGGGCTGTACATTTTACAAGAATGTCAGACGACCACTGGACATCACAACTCACAATATTGATTTTGAGACATCATATGTCAAATTGTTGCCCACAGAGATTGGAATGGCGTTACAAGCTACACAAATTCAGAAAGTACAGGCTCTGCAACGCCCATGATAGAGAAGTCTTGTAAATCTTCAGGGAGGTCCATGTCCAATAATAGACCCCAAAAATCTTAATATGATCATGACAGTTATGATGATGATGGTGATATACCTGAAAGATCACGACTCGGTATAAAAACTTACCACCGAAGAAATAAAAAATAAAAAAACGTAGAAGAAAAATTAGTAGATATAACTTCAGGGGGAAAAAAAATTTCTTTCATTTTTGCTCTGTTTTTTTTTCTTTTTTTCAGATTTCATTTTCTTAATATTATCACTTCCTTTATTTATTTATCTATATATCGCTTTATCTATTTGTTTATTCCTTCTATTATGGGTTTTTTTTTTCGATTCATTTTGATGTGGCGACAACTTTTTCTCTGATTTTTATCTAACTACGTCTGATCCACATATGAATTGAAAAAAAAAACAAAACAAGACGCAGTGCAAAAACTAACCTTTCACTTGAACAACAATAAAAAATGAAACTAAGACATATCTAACACGAAGTGCCAGATAAGATGTGAAAGAATCGTCTCAGCATCTTCCTCAAAAGTGAATGGCGACCTTTTGCACCATTTTTGCAGGTGTCGACATTTTGGATGTTGATGAATTGATAAAGTGTATGGAAGGCGAGAGGTAAATGAATTGAAATACAAACCAAGTGAAATAAATATGGCAGAAATAGAGGAAAAGGAACAAAATTCCTGATTCTTTTTTCTCATTTTTAGATGGATTATCCTAAACCTATTATTTCATTAATGTTTCCATAACTTTTAATCTCAGGTTGTGTTCTATCTCTCTTTGTATTCAATCAGAAAACTTGAGCCAAAACAGTCACCAAATTATTAAAATTCGTTTGTGTTTCTCTAAATTTTTGAGATGAGGTATTACTATTATCTCTATAATTGTTCAGGCTATCCTCGTCTTGGTTGTTTTCCGTACAACTTTTCGGCCGTTGTTCTCTAAGGCCTTTATCAGGTATCATCTCGTAGGTATGGACACATTGCGTAGAGGTTAGAGAGCCGGACAGAATTACTGCAAGAAATCAAATGGTTCTGGGTTCAATCCCCGTGTGGGATTATAAAAATTCGAAAATACTACTAGGGGAGTGCAGTCTATATACCCCGGTCGGTTAAATAAAGGGTTTGGTTCGTTACTTCCCCCACACCTACCTGATGAAGGCCGTAGAGTACAACTGCCAAAATGTTGTATACAAAACGACCAAGATGGCGATAGTCCGAACAAAAATAGAGATAAAATACGTTTCTTGATTTTTTAAGTCGGTCCAGCTAGCTAACTAAGAACCTCTGAAAGTATCAGGCATACAAATGAAGCCAGAGGGGGAGAAGTTTCAATATTTATTCCTTAGTTTCGACAAGTCTTCGTTTTTTAATTTCTTTCTGCGTAGTTTTTAGTGCAAGTTCGATTTGCAATGTAAATTTTTGCTGGATTGATGCGTCAGTTTATGTCTTCCTGTATTTTTCTTCTGAAAATTCAGATTCGTTAAGGAATCACCACCAAATAAAAGACGAGACAAGTAATTTATTTATCGATTAGCCTTTTTTCCCCAAAAGATGTCAGTCATGTGACTATTTTCTATTGATTGACTAACCAAGCATTTTATTATCATTATTATTATTATTATTATTATTATTATTATTATTAATATTATCATTATTATCATCATCATCATTATTGATATTATTATCATCATTATTATTATTATCATTATCATCATTATTATCATTATCATCATCATTATTATTATCATTTTTATTATAACTATTATTATTATCACGATTGGCGGCTTGAGTCAAAGCTGGGTCGAAAACAACTAGAAAATTTAAGTTAAAGTAGTGAAAATAATAAGATTATGAAATATGTGATAATGTTTTGTTGTAAAGGTGGATCTCATTCTGACGCTCTGCGAACTTTGCAAAGAGGCAGTCAAGTGAATTGAAATATGGTGTCATTAAAATGAAGACAAAGACCTTGTGAGAAAGTGATGATTATTGAAAAAATATTCCGAATCGACTTGAAAGAGTAGGAAAATTGTTTGGCGAACGGGAAAAATTAGGTGTAAGCGAGATGTATGCGAGATAAGTCAGTGTGGGAATCTATTTAAAAAAAAAGTGAGGTAGGTGAGAGTAATACTAGGGAGAAGAAAAATGAATGAAAGAAAGAAAAGGAGAGAAAGTAAGGAAAACGACAGAAAAGATCGAGGAAAACAGAATAATAGATTGAAAATAGTTTTTAACAAATGAAGAATCAATGCAAAGAAGAAAAAAAAACAAAATAAAACATTGCAATTGAAGAACGAAAGAACGTAAATGAAAAAAAGAAAAATATAATCGAAAAAAAATAAAGAGAAAAGGAACAAAAAAAAAGAAAAAGAATGACGGATGAGGAAATAAAATAGTGTATATGAATAAGAGAGAGGGATGGAGAGAGAAAGAGAGAGAGTAGGGAGAAAGGGAGGGAAGGAGGAAGAAGCAAGAAAATCAAGAAAGATAGAAAAACAGGGAAACACAATGAAAGTAATAAATAAACAAGAAAAATAAAGAAAAACTATAATTGAAACAACAAAAAATAAGAAAAAACAAAAAATAAAAGTAAAAAACATGCAGAAAAAATGAAGAAAAAATAAAAGAAAGACAGATAAAAGACGGAAAAGAGGAAAGAAAGGAATTTGGGGAGGAAGAAAGAAGGAAGGAAATTGAGTCGAAGAATAAGCAATTGAATTAAAAGGAGGGATGTCAAAATGTGAAGAAAAAAGAAAGGAAAAGAAGAACTTAAAATGGAGAAAAAATAAAGCAGGAGGGAAAGGAATAAAACAGAATAAAAGACAGAATCAATGAAGCGAAAAAAAGAGGATAAAAGAAAAAAAGAAACGGGAAAGAAAGGAAAAACAATGAAAAATGGACGAAAGAATTGCAAGATGCAAGGAGGGAAAATCAGAAATAGAAGAAAAAAGAGAGACGGAAAAAAGGGGATAAAAATGCGAACGAGCATGAAGAGGTCAAGGAAAAAAGTATGAAGAAACTTCAAAAAATTTTAGAAGTTGAGAAAAAAACAAAACAAAAGAGGGGTTGTCGAAGAACAAATGTGATCATTGAACTGAAATCTAAGGAATTGTGATAGATCAATTTATTTTTGAATATATATATATATATATATATATAAAAAATTTTTTTTCTTTCATACTTGCTTATGCATATATATATATATATATATATATATATATATATATGTATATATATATATATATATATATATATATATATATATATATATATATATATATATATATATATATAACCAAGTATGAAAAATATTTTGAAAAATACTAAAGAACGAAACACAACAAATGAAAAGAAAACAAAAATACAAGTGTCGCTTTCAAAAGTGAATTGTCAAATTCAGTCCCATGTCAGACGCTCAATATGTCAGGGTCAGTGTCTCTCTTCATGGAACCATGAATAGTCATAGTAAAGACGACATATTTCGTTTGATTTCTTCTAAGAAATAAAAAATCAAATGAAACGTCGATGGCCTCTTGAAATATAACAAATGTGAAAGCATCTGAAATGTCAAGATGGTGAGACTGGAGTTGTCGAGAAGAAAAGATTGGAGCACCTTAGTAAATAGTGTGCGATATTGGTTTCTTATTGTAAGATTGGTTAAATTTGTGATTTCAACAAACCGAAAATATTAACTGGTTCAGGAAAATATTTGTTTGATAAAGTAGCAACTGATCAGGACAGGAGGAAGCCTTAGCTATATATATATATATATATATATATATATATATATAGAGAGAGAGAGAGAGAGAGGGGAGGAGAGAGGGGGGAGAGCTAACATATATATATAGATAGATAGATTGATAGATAGAAATAGATAGATAGATATATAGATCTATATATAATAGTTGTAAAAATGTTTAAAAGAGACTGTAACAGGCAGTGCTAGCGCTATCATATACATAAATTATAGTGATATTGCTGATAGAAAAAAAGCATAAAACTATTAAACACTTTTCAAATAGCCTAAGTTCTTTCACTAGGTTCACCAAGTATGCATACCAAATGAACAGAAGGTAAGGGTTCAGTTTTGGATGATAGTGACATTGGAAATAACATTCCCTTTGAAAATGTTTTATTCTAAATAATCATAGTGCTTCACTTAAGTCCAGTGAGTACGCTCACCAAATTTGGTTGAGCTGACCTAATGTTTAAGTGGTCAACACTAGTCAATCTGTTTCAAGTCATTGTATTCGCCATAAATTTATCCCGGGGGTCCTTATCTTTCGAACTGCGTTTTCTGGACTTATCAACACCTCGTTATTGCTATATTAAACGAAGCATTTCGAGTGAAGTTGCATTTTATCCCCTTTCAGTCCACACAACTAACAACAGAGTTTGGAACCAAAAATTGATCAAAGTACTTTGTGTGTCTGCTTATTGAGACTTCACTTCTTGGTCCCTAATTTTGTAGGTTGTTGTCCATCAATAGTGAACCCACATTGCCAAGGGATTTACCCATAGATCACGGAGAAAGAGATGGATGCATGCCTTTCCAACGAAAAAAATGGTCCATTCCAGTCTCCAGTAAGCCAAAAGCAATTTCATTTTACGGCAATGCTTTTCAAATCTTAACTACTTGGGGAACACTTTCCAAAAATACATTTTTATATTAAACCCAATCAAAAATAAATTTTCTTCATATATATATATATATATATATATATATATATATATATATATATATATATATATATATATATATATATATATATATATATATATATATATATATATATATATATATATATATATATATATATATATATATATATATATATATATATATATATTGGGGGGTATGTATGTTACTATTTGATTTTGGCCCCGCTTATGGAATTATGTGAATGTGTATAAACCCAAATAGCAAATGCAGACTTTAACACTCTCTGAACAGTTTAGTTCGTCATGCCACCTTTTTTTTTTCGTTGGACACGTATTGAGTCTTGATGTCCAGCAGTCGTCTAACAGTCTTGCTCTACGGGCAATACATTGCCATCCGATTTTTCTAATGGATCGTATGATAAATCTGATTCCAGTCTTCTCTCTAATATTCTGTACTGTCTTGTGATCTCACCATATGGTATTTGACATTACTACTCTCCTGAGTACGTTGTGTGGTCAGCGATTCGATGGTCAATCCTTTCGTTACGTTGCACAGATCAGTTCCGTAGGTGACTATCGGAGAGTTCCTCTGTTGTAGTCCCTCGTTTGACGACTCATGTAACCTCTTTTTAAAAACTGAATTTCCTGCAGAACTCCATCAAGAATCAACTTTCCCTCTTTCACATATACATATGTATGAATTTCGGTCTCGTTTACGGAATAATCCAAATGTGTATAAGCAAAAATATAAAAGCTTGCAGAGGAAAAGTTAACGTATTATCTACTACTGTCTGGAAAGAGTCGGTGTCACGTGAAAAAAAAATGTTTATAACTAATTCGGCGACATTTTATTAATTTCACATCAAAATGAGTATCGTTTGTGTTGAAGACATAAAATTCAAACACGTTTATGCAATAAAGAATCATTGAATATTTTGGGGAAAATAAATCACTTTGTTTCGTGATTCACCTGTAAGGTTTCATGAGGTTCTGCAAACACCGTTTGACTACTGCTGGGAATATCCAAATCGGTTTTTCTTTCGTAGTTAATTCGTTCTTGTGATCCAAGTGTTGTTTTCTCCCCATAAAGCCAAAATACAATGAAGGATTCAACAAATGAAAGCCTGATCAAATTACATACGCCAACACACGTTAAGAATATTTCAAGATTGCAGTAGAGAGCGCCTATTAACAAGAGGGAATTTCAAAGAAAAGGCATGACTAAAACTTACCTAACTGGGTAGTGCTCGATCACTCGAAAAGTGTCCGCCCTTTCTTTCATTAAGCAGGTTCTGTTGTACAGCATTTCACGACTGTCTGGACAGTCCCACCGCCGATATTTGGAAAACCCGTCACACTTTTTGGTGGGGAATTCCTTATAGCGCCAAATCACTCCACCGCTCACGTAGACCTCTTGCTTTTCCACCCATTTTGGCGGCTGGCCACGGCCGTTCAACCACCACATCCGGGTTCCCCAAGGGCGTAATTTTGCGTCATAGGACGGACTTTGAAGATATTCCGGGAATTTGCACTCGCTCCAAATTCCTGTCGAAAGATAAAGAAAAAAACAAACAGATAAATAAATGAATACAAAACGACAAAATGATTTAGGAATTTGGTTTTCAGAAGTTAACAATTATCTTTCAGGCCAATATGAAAGGGATTTTGTGAATTGGATATCGAATTACTTGTTGATCGATAAAACAACCAGTACTTTCACACAAGAATAAATTTTCCCAAGTTTTTGATTTTTTTTTCAATGAGTAATCCCATGAAAAATCCATGTATCTAAATTTAAATATATGTGAATAAAAAATGAGTGACGAGAAAAAACTATTACAGGAAAATCATTAGAAAATCTCAAGTTTTCGTAAAGTTAGCAAATAACAGTCTTAGATCTAAGAATAAGATTTTCAGACGTTTCATTTGATTTTTTTATTCGTTCAATTCAGAATTTTTTTCCCGAGGTATTAAAAATTATAGATATCATTGCATGTATCTGAGTAATTCCCAATGAATCCACGTTCCATTCACGTTTCTTTCATGCCTCTGATTTCATTCACCCACAAAATGATTTATTCACCCTTTGGACGAATCATTTACTTTAGTGAAAAGGAACGATCTGAAGCGGTGTTCTCCAAACTTTGATTAATCGGGGAATCCTTTTCAGTGATTAAATTTCCGCAGGAACTTCTTCAAAAATCAATTCCTCTTCTGCATAATCCGAATTGTTATAAACTCTAAGGAAAAATAAAGATATGAGTGACTACTTGTTGAACAGTGCCTTTGTTGCGTAAATATATGTTTTTCGTTTGAATTCTGAAGTAACAATCAAAAAGACGACTTGGAATTCACTTAAAGTTTAAAGTAACTTTGAAAAAGAGGAATTGGAATTCAGTTGAAGGCAATATTGTGTTAAGAACATCATGAACAATTAACTATCACACAAGATGAATGAAATATAAAGCATATGCAAAACCAGTTAAGGAATAATATATGTTATAAAAATATTTAAGTATATTGCAAAACTATCATTTAGTTGCGTGGAACCACAATGTTCTGCAAAACACAGTTTGATCTGAAGTGAAAGAGAGTATTTCAACGATTAAGGATATCTTCAGTCATCAATATAATGATATGTCATTTTGTAAATTGAGTGACTCAACATTGGTTGATCTATGCCAGTAAGTGTATTTCACATATCCTAAATCCAGAAGAACTAGCCAAGAGAGAAACTTGTGGTAAATGAAGTTCAAGCAGAGACGGTTGATAGCGTGGTCAGTACGACGACAGTACTTTGCTTTGTTACATTTATATTCTCACATTAATTGAAACATCAGACAGACATGTCGTTAATTACATGAAAGACAGCACAACAGAAACCAGACTGCAGTCAAGTTGGCAAAAGCATTGGCTGATATTAAAGATTTTGCTGATCTCACAATACAAAAAGAAATTGATTGAAATCTTACAAGAAATTATCATTTCTCTCTGCCAACTATGTCCGTCCAAAAATCTCCTTTTCAATCGAATTAGAATTCATGATGATTATCAAACACATTCGACGTTAATTTATTTAATGAAAAATGTTCATAACATTGAATTTGCTTACAGAAAATTTATAACAATTAATGTTATCGGCTGTTTACTACTATCTTACAGATCCTGACACAAAATGATTACGATATGCAGCATCTTCTGTATGTCCCGAACCACACGTAACTATATTTTTTGTGTGAGCTGAAAAATACCACAATGAACACATAACAATTTTCTAAATATTCCATTATCCCCAACCAGTGTGGCTATTTCTTACTCCCCGCTCATCTCACGTACCTTTATAGATATAGATCTTCACTTATATTTATTGATCAATAGGGATATGAAATATAGTAAAAAAAATACTAGAGGGTGAAGAAGATTTGAGATTTGGTTAGCGTTGGGACAGCAACCGCAGTAGAAAAGGACCAAGTATAAAATTGAAAGACGTGACAGGAAGATCAGAGGTAAGCACAGTCATAGTCGATAGGGAAACGATTCGTGGGCGCCTTTGTTTAGCAATGATGATGATGGTATATCTCTATATAAATGAAACAGAAATTGAAATGAATGGAGAGATATGCAGATGATGTTATAAGCAAATCAGAACTGAATCAAGATGAAGCTGTTTCGCCAGAGGAATGTCTGCAAATCACGTTTGATGTATTTATTCGAACTGGCCGGTAAGTCACAACTCATCTTAATTCAACCCAAGAAGTCAAAGGTCCAACAAATTTGTCTCAGAGTCCACTTCACGCGCGTGCTAGGCGTTATATTTACACACTTCTGTGCGTGTATCTCTGTGCATACCGGGTGGGTGGATGTGTGTGTCTGTGTGTATATGCTTTCTCTGTGAGTTTGTGTGTGTGTCTGGGCATCTATGTGTATGTGTGTTATGTGTATGGGTTTGTCTGAGTTAGTGACTGAGAGTATGTCGCTGTGTGTGTGTTTATCTGCAGATGGGTTTATGTATACGTGGGTGTCAGTGTGTATATATTTTGTGTGCATTTACAAGTGAGTGTATGTGAGCGTATGTGTCTGCATGTGTGTTTCTGCGTATGTCTGTGTTGCTGTGTGATTGCTCTGTTATCCGGGAAGAAATAAATAGATGGTAACTACTTGAAACCCAGTCTTCTCCCTCTTGTTACTTGTGGAATGTACAATGTGTAAAATGTGTGTTTAGTCTCTGGAATTCTCAAAGCATTGACAAGTATGGAGAATGTCCAGAAAACAAGACGTGCCTTCCGATGGATATACGATGGAAGATCATAAATATGATTCCCTATTTATGATATATATTGTGGATGGCCGGTTCGGTAATTTACTAAGTTCAGTCTAGTGTGGCAAAAGGCCAACTGTAAAGGGCATCAAGTGATGATCGAATTATTCACAGTACTAAAAGCCTGTTGGATGCTAGCCATCACTCCATAGTAACAGTATTTGAACACCTATCGATTTCAACCTGTTAATATCATTATTTACGAGATTTAGCTTGTTATTAGTTGTTACAACTGTCAATGAAGTTGGAGACTTATGTTTATTTGATTGTGTCTATTTTCTGTATAACTGTCTTTCCATCTCTGTTCACGAAATATCCCTAAATGTACTCATGGAAGGGTAGGTTATGAAATTGGTTTTTGAAATGTTTTTTTCTTATCTATTTATGTACACGCTGTTGATTCGAAACGGGATATATCCTAAAGTTTCAAAAAAAATTTCAATGGAGATACGTAGGAAGCTAAACAATAATCTTTGTAAAGAATGATTTAATTTATCGTTAGATCCATGAATATTTAATTCTCATTGGTCATACTATATGTCCAAACAACATAATCTCTCCAAAATTCCATGTCCATCCACACAATACACTCAAGAGTCCTCGATTGAATTTCGATGCAATTCAGTGGAAAGATGGACAATTCTTTGTGCTCATTCAGCAATGAATATATTCGACGATTGGATGTTGACATGAGTGTTAAAATACGTCTGGGCCTTTATCGGCGATTGAATCGTAGCCATTGGAAGTGTTCTTTTTTCCATGATTAAATCTGATGTTGCCAAACAGGAAAGGGGAAAATAATGCCACTTCCTTTCCATCTAAATACAAATAATTAAGCTGTAATGCCAACCCTTTTGTGTCATAGGGAAAAATTCAAAGCACTGATGTTTTCTCGATAAAGAGAGTTACGATAAAAGTGAACACTGAAAAAAATAAACTGCTATTAATAATTTTTGTAATTAAAATAGATTGTATGTTTTGTAGTTTTATTCATAGATCAATTGTCCGTTTAGCATATTTAAAATAATATACAACGAATAAGTAAGTGGAGAAACAAAAGTTTTGATTAGTTTAATAAAAATAAATAAGTTTCATGCATAAAAAAGTGAATACGGCACCATAAATTGTAGAAATTTACTTTCGGAGGTTTTTCTCGATTTATTTAAAAATTCAACTTTTATTACAACTTTACAGGAAAAAAAAGTTCTGTTGTATGTATCCCTCTTCCGAAAGAAATAATAAATAAATCGATAAAACCATAAGAATGATTTTTGTATTTATCTCCATTTATAGATCACCAGCATTTTCTGATGTGATTGAGAGTTCAGTCGAGCGATACGACCAATGAACGTTTTTGTTTTTTTTTGTTTTTGTTGTTCTTTTGATCGGCGACATTTTACAAAAAACGTCCGGGTTTCAACTTTCATCGGCGATAATTTGATCGGATTGTAAGCTTTGTTTAATTCGGCTAAACCCACTCAATCACAGTGCACATAGTTCTATCTTGAAGATGAACTAGCGAGGCAATGCCCCAGTAATATCTGTGAGACAGGCGCATAGATATCACACAATTTTTGGTAATATAATAAGAAGCATTTGGGAGTAAGAGTCCGAATATAGAAAATCTCATACCATTATTCAAGCAAATAGCAGAAGAGAGAATGAGTCATCAGGTAACATGAATAAAATGCATACAAATACCGATGTGGAAATTAGTTTTCATTCTATATATATATATATATATATATATATATATATGTGTGTGTGTGTGTGTGTGTGTGTGTGTGTGTAAGTGTGTGTGTAAGTGTGTGTGCGCTCGTGCATTTGTGCGTATGAGTGCGTGTGGAAAATATACGTTCGTAAATATTTAACGTTGTTTACCCTAATATAAATTCATGATGTTTTCATCATGTACATATATTTATGGCAGGGCAACGCTTGTGATTAATGAGAATTTATTCACGATGGAATATTGAAAGCTATACGGCTATGTTTGTGCTCTGATTGAAATAGTGTAGAGACACTTATAGATAGACTGCCAGATTGATAGACTGAAAGATAGATGTGAGGAGAGAGGGAAATGGATAGATAATGAACAGACTGATAGATGCAGTGATTAATAGACATACACGTATATATATATATATATATATATATATATATATATATACAGAGAGAGAGAGAGAGAGAGAGAGAGAGAGAGAGAGGGGAGAGATGCTGGTGAAATGGATGTAAAACTGACGGGAGGATAGATAGATTTGTGGATCAATATGTCAGGAGATAGATAGATTGACATATATTTAATAGACATAGATAATGATGTTATGTGTGGCGGGGTCGAATGAGTATGTAGGTGTGTGTGTGTGTGTGAGAGAGAGAGAGAGAGAGAAAGACAGGGAGAGAGAGGGAGAGATACAGAGAGAAAGGGAGAGATACAGAGAGAGAGGGAGAAAAAAGAAAGAGACGGAGAGACAGACAGACGGATGATAGATAGATACAACAAGAGAGAGATAGATAGATAACATTTGAACAGAGATAATGAGCTGAGAAAGATACATACTAGGTGTGTGCGTGTGCGTGCAAGAGAGAAAGAGAGAGAGAGAAAAAGAAAGAGGGAGACAGAAAGTAAGAAAGAGAAAGAAGGGGAGAGATTAGTATAGACCTTGATAGAACTGACTGAGATGGACATATGGATTGATTGATAGAGACAGTTTGAAATGCATACCAAACATGAATAAAATATCAGGAAAATAGATGTCAAAGTTCAGACTGACAGACTAATGTATATAAACTTAGATTGTTGCTCATATGCGATAATATCGGAATGCATACTTACTGACAAAAGAAAATACATAGATAGACTGACGGACAGACACCTGGAATATATATATATATATATATATATATATATATATATATATATATACATAGTAGAATAAGAGGTTTGCAACAGAATCATTACCCTTTTCTACCCTTTAGGCTCCATCGGGAGTTCAATACAATCTTTTTTGCATTGAGCACTTATGAAATGAACATTGAGTATCAAAGTACATTCGTTTTTTGGTATATATATATATATATATATATATATATATATACATATATATATATATATATATATATATATATATATATATATATATATATATATGTGTGTGTGTGTGTGTGTGTGTTTGTGTGTGTGTGTGTGCGTGTATGATTCAATCAATTATCAGCCCTGTTTCATTGGATTATATATATATATATACATATATATATATAAATATATATATATATATATATACATATATATATATATATATATGTACATACATATTTATACATATATATTTATATATATATAGATATATATATAGATATATATATCTAAACAGACAAAAAAAACTGAGCGATCAATTCAACAAATCTAACTTTTTAATTTGAACCACCATTAAATACATTTTCGATGTGGGCATTTTCGAGTAGCAAAGAAACCGTTTTACGTTGGCGTAATGAAGAATGAATGATTCATTCCCACCATATATATATATATATATATATATATATATATATATATATATATATATATATATATATATATATATATACGTGTGTGTGTGTAATTATATATATGTATATATGTTAATAATAGGTTTTTGAGGGATGTTCGATTTACAATGTAGGTTTTTGCTATATGTTAAAAAAAATGGTCTCATCTGATGCCTACCGAAAGGTGAAAGGGATCTCATACATCGATCCCTCTTTTGCGCCCAATCTGTTAATGAACTTCCCCAATACAGCATGCTGTCAAGAAACAATGTTTGCTTGACAGTTTCCACTGGGTGATTAATCAGACCTTTTGTAAGTCAATACGATGGATTGCCAACCCCCTTTTTTTTTTACACACTGTAAAAATCTTTGATTAATACAAATCAGGTGTTGGAAAACTTTTTGGACTATCAATCCTTTAATCGAACCCTCAATCTTCCATTGACCCCCAAGTCAGGAAAATCAAACGCAATTCATCAAACGTACCGCATCGAAAACGAACCAAATCTCTCTCTCGTATGTACAAAATATTACTTATATACATGTCTTGTTAGTCACTCAATAGAAACTACCAAGTGACCAGCATCAGGATGCCGAGTTTGGGGTAATCAATTGAGAGAAGCGGTGATCAATGTATAAGTCATCTCTACCCCTTTTTGTTTGATCACCCCACCCCAAATAGCATGTATACCACACAAGCACAAACTACGGACCAGCTTAGCAGAAACTCACCTGATAAACAAATCACATAATTGAAATATCTATAGGGGGTTATTTTGAAAAGACACACAAAAAAGTTTCCTCTATTTTCAGCCTTCTACTTCCATTGGTGTGACTTGCACACATGATACATTCGTACTTAGGTAGGTAGTCTGGCGGCCCAACTTTATGACGGGAGAAACCCATAATGATAGCTTTGGTGGCGGTTTCGTTGGCGGTTTTTAATGTCAACTCACACAATTATCGTGGTAAGTCAGTATATCACTTCTTTGTATACTCAAAAAGTTCAATGTACCCCTCCAAGAGTTTACCGTCCCCTATTGATCCCAAGACATTCATAAACCCCTTGGATATTATTCCGTAGGGGTCGGTGTCAACCACTTTGGTGACTTTTGATTTAAATTCGACACAAGGAAGCTACGCCTAGAGATAATACTCTGCTAGACTCACTTATTAACCTCTGCTCTAAGGTGATGCGATTTCTGTTTCAATGAGACTAGCTTCTTTCATAACTAACTAGATTAGTGTTCATTCTAAAGGTGCATGTTTTGAAGTGACCGAACTTTAGGGTATGAGAAGCAGCCTGCTATGATAAACTCGTAAATTATAATTCCACCAGTTCTACAAAAATATAGCTTCGATTTTTTTTCAGTCAGTTCTCTTTAGACGATTTATTTCTAAATTGAGATATATCACTGATCTATATATTTTGAATCGAAATTCAGATCAATTATCTCGGATGAAATATCTGTATTCATTAATTTAATAAAAAATTTTCCGGAGTTTTGACATTGTTTCCCTCGCCTTATAAAAGTAATAACTTCACACTTCCGGTAAATGCTAAAAAGTGAAGAATTTGAAATGATGGGGTGAGTGATTCAATTCCTATATTATCAAACAACAAAAGAAAGAATCAAAGAAAGGAAGAAAAAGATACAGAGAGAGATAGAAAGGAAGACAGTGAGAAAAGAGAAAGAAGAAAGAGAAATCTGTGGACGTTAATTTCAGTCAATATATTAATTGTTTCAGATTATACTTCAATTATTTACATTTCAACATCATTCATCCAGAAAAATATCGAAATGCTATTTCATCAAGTCCGCTTCCATGGATGGATTTGAAAATCTTTTTCAGTTAGAGAAAAAGATTTTACAAAAGCTTCCGTCGAAGAAGGATTTGACCATGAATCAGCCTGTTTAGTTGTATTTGGCTTCATTAGGTTTTTCGGGAACCGCTGATCCAAACAACTTCAAACTGATCTGTTCAGTGCTTTGTATGCCGACTAATATATATGGCGAGTATCATACTTTGTCTATCAGCCATCTTGAGTTATCTCAGTGCTTACACACACGCACAGACGTACAACTACAGGAATCTCTCAAATTATAGTCAGATGCCTCTCCATTTGTTGTCAATATTTACCAAGCTCTCGTAAATAATGATGACCAGAGTAAAAGTTTATAGAATTATATTCAATAAGGAGAGAGAAGATTGGCAGAGAAATTCCGCTAAGCAACTTTTATGATGTATGAGGTACAAAATGACCCTTTCTTATTGGTTTTATATAATACGCACCCGTACAAATATGGATGTGGGTATAAATGTTTATACATACAGACGGACAGACACCCAACCACATACACACACACACACACATATATATATATAGATACCCAACATCCAACCACAAACACACACACACACACACGCACGCACACACACACACACACACACACACACATATATATATATATATATATATATATATATATATATATATATATATATATATGAGTGTGTGTGTATGTGTGTGTGTGTGTGTGTGGTTGGATGTCTGTGTTTCTCCACGTGTATGAGTATATACATATTGATAAGATCAGCGCAATTTACTTTTTGGTGAAGTGATTTCGAGAAATGAGTTGAGTGTAAGGTAAGACATGGGAGACGATGTGCGATTTGTCTTGATAGAAGGATAGATGTATAGATCAAAATGCAAAGAAAAATCAAATGATTTACATTTTTATGTATGTTTTCCTGATCTTGTTTCATATTCATAGATATATGGACGAAAGTAGAAAGCCAAAAATGTGACAGAAAGATTGAATATGATAGATATATTGTTATAAAAAACAATTTGACTTATGTGTACTCACATACACACACACGCGTACACACATACACACATGTATATATATGTGTGTTGTCATGTATTGATAAATCAATATACGCATGTACATTCACATTGATATATAGATAGATTAGCTAGATAGCTCCATTGAAAAATATGACCAAAAAAATATGAGCAGACTAGGATAAGGTATCTAGATAGATATATATGAACAGATAGATAGATAGATAGATAGATAGATAGATAGAGATGAATAAATATATATATATAGAGAGAGGGATTGATATATGCATACAAAAGATTCAAGGATATATCAATAACAAAACCCGATAGCCCGTCATATTTACTTGCATTTCTATGGATAATAAATGGAAAATGTTGTTTGCAAACAGTCGGCGAATATCTTGACATTAAAAAATATAACTTGACCCTTCCTCCACTTCCCACAGGCCCCGTCTGTTGGGCAGCTGGACCTCAATCTATTTGGGCATTTTTTTTTCTACCTCCATTTACTCATTTCTGTATGAATAAGATGAATGACTGTTCATCCATTTTTGGTGTGATGGATGGGTGGAAGCTTCATCATGGTACATCGAATTTGTTCTTTTTTTTTTCACGGAAAACCTCCAAACAAAACTGTCATTTGAACAGCCAAAGAAAGGTTTTTCCAGTTTTTGAGTTACTCAGGATGGCCATGTATGTATCATGTGTGAGGGCCGTTGAGGGTTTATTAATGTTCTCCTTATCCTGTGTAGAAAAAAGTTTTTTCTTGTTTGCTTAATTGTACCCCCTAAATAGGTATTTAGTGGGATATTCGATCCAGGTTGTAAATTTATCCTAATGGGGTTCCTTAGCTTGTGACAGGCGGTGTTCTACATGTTATTTGTTTCTTTGTTGTTGTTTTTTTTAATCAAGATATCCTTGTCATCACTTTCCATACAAAGAGTGTGAGAAGAAATTAATTCATTGATCAACCTTTTTTTTTCGAATACTGAAAGTTGATCGCGCCAATATGCAAAAAGTCGTTGTTCAAGATGTGGCTTTTATCCAAAATGACTTTAATAATCTGGGGACAGAACTGTTGAATCCAGGAAGCGCCTGTTCCTGCGGTAGAACAGTAACATTTTGTTAGTGATTATTTCTCTGGGAACCATTGAAGAGATTGCTCAGTGACTTTTTATATCAAAATTAGTTTTAAGATTGATCTTGTCACTGTGAAAATAGTTAAATACGAGAAAAAACGAGATAGAAAAATTCCTTACGTCATTTGTCTGCACGTGTATGGAAATACCGTATCGGTTTTTCCACCCCACATCATTTTCCTTCCAATATATATATATATATATATATATATATATATATATATATATATATATATATATATATATATACATATATATATATATATATATATATATATATATATATATATATATATATATATATATACATATATATATATATATATATATATATATATTTATATATATATATATATATATATATATATATTAGTTTATTTTATGGAATACACGAAAAGATTGATGTTAGAGGTTTTGTGAAAGGCTGGCCATTATTTACCTTTCCAACTCATGTTAGTTCATCTCGCAGCATCGGAAGGACTGCGTGAAATAGATCCCAGATAAATTGAAAGAACGGATGAAAAGCCCTCAAAGCAAAAAAATTGGAAACTGTCAGCGATGTAATTCTAGAAAAGTGATAACGAACCATTTTAGCTCGGTGTGTCGAAATTTCATTTCTTTAAATGATCCTGTTATCAGAGTGTTACTGAGATGTATGTACATATTTTCATTTCAGGTAAACGTTTATAGATAAGCGGTCTATTTTGTTAATACATTTATAAGATTAGGAGTTTCATGAAATTCAACTTGAAATTTCTCAATATTTTTAAGGATATATAAAAACCTGGATGATTAAATGGAATTTAAAAAGTTTTTTTTTTCAAAGTGCATTTCATGTAACCTTAAAAAAGTGTCTCTTTCTTTCTTCCGATTCCACTGGTTTAACTCTTTCCTCCCATGAAATTTCAACTTCAATTTCTTCCTTCTTTCTTTATTTGTTCCTTCCTCTTTTCTCTCATCTTTTCTTTTTTCCCTTCCTCCACATAATTTTTTTCTTCATAGCTTCAAAACCGTCTTTTCAATAAATCAAATGTTTTGAATAGTATACATTAAACTTTACGGATCACCCTCCGTGTCATAGATGTTTTACATATATATTTCTGACTGGATACAGTCTGGTGCAATGATGGTTAACCTTTATATCCATCTTATAATGAAAGACTTTACAGTGACATAGATCGAGATATCGGAAGATTGGTAGTTAGATAGATAGCGCGAAAGAGAGGGATCAGTTTCAAAACGACAGGTGGAAATCCAGCAAAAAATAGGGAGCTGTTGGTGAAGTAATTTTAGAAATGATAACGACCTTTTTTTTACCTCGGTGTGTTGAAAATTCATTTTGAAAAAAAAAAAAAAATTACCGTTATCGGGATGTCACTTATATGCGTTCACAAATTTTAGTTTCAGGTAAATGTTTATAGATAAGCGTCCTATTTTTCTAATATATCTATAAAACTCGGAGTTCAATGAAATATACCTTGAAATTTCGAAATATACTTATCAAACAGGTTTTGTTTCTCTCTCAATGGAAATAGTCACGAGACTTACAACTTTTGACAGTATTTTGTGTTATGGGTGATCAATCAAAAAGTTAGAATAAGGCCAGTGCGAGAAATACGTTACTTCTCTTGCCTTTTGATGGATCACTAAAAGGGGGGGAGAAAGCAGGACAAATTTGTGATCAATTTATCATAAACTTACTTTGCAAATTGAACCCATACCAAAACACTACTTAGGAGAAAGGGTTCAAAACACAAAAATGAATTTTCTAAACATGATCAGCAGTAAATGTCGAAAATGATCACCCTCTTGCCTCTTGGGTACCACCTGTACGCTTGATACATACATACATACATACATACATACATACATACATACATACATAGCCAACCAGTCAGACGAACACAGAAACTGAAGGAACCTATTTAAACGGTTCTGGTGACAGTTTCCTTTGATAGTTTCTTCCTTTGATAAGGACATAAAATTTCAACTAAAGTTCGTTTTTTTTAAAAGTCTGATTTGTGTCATCTAGAAGCCATCGGCATGTAACAACTCACACGTCTTCATAAGTTTGCCATAAGCTGTTCTTGAATATCATTTACCAGAATATGCCCGTAAAAAACGACGGTTTTATACATGAATCTGTACTAAGCATCCTAAATCAGATCAATTAAATGATGTATTTTTAACAATTCAATTTTCCTAATTTTAATCCTCTCAAATTGTTTTCCTCAACTCAACACAAACTGTTTTAATGTGTGATCATCTTTATTGTTATGTCACATAGGACTATCTCATTTTAAAACCCCATGGTTATTTTTATAAGCTATGTCAATCTATTCACATGAGCTAATCCAGTATAACTTTGAGGTGATACCAGGAATGTGATTACTGCTGACAAAAAATCGTATATACGCCTCCAGTATGTTCAAATAATAAGTTGAATAATCAGTTATATCAGAGGGAATATTTATCAAACAAATAAATTAAAACTTCTATTCACTGTACAGATTCCATATACAGGGTCTGTCTGCAAAATATTCAGTCGTTTTTTTATTATTGAAAAATTGTCTACCAGAAGCAATGGCGTCATAGTCCCCATCAGAATACTCCCCTTGGAATATGCACTGTTACTCCATCGTCTGTTCAACAAAAGGGTATGCTAAGTCCTCCCCTGTTTGGTCATCTGTTGGCTCATCGCTTTCACCTCCTTAGTATCACTGACAATCTGAAATCTGTTCAAGAAAACCCACAAGTCGTAGGAAACAAGACTGAAAAAGGTTGCAGGACTGGGTGAAGCAATGTTTCACATCATAAATAGCGTCTCATTACTGAATGAATGGCCCAATGAGAATGTGCCACTTAAGACATGCGCAGTAAAGCGCTTTCTGATTGGTTCCCAAGTTTCATCAAAGCCTTGAAACTCGTTCTCTAGAAAAATGGCTTTAAACATCCTGAACTAAATAAATATAGAAGCGCCTATTTTCCTCTATGGATGATAACATTTACTATGACAAGTTTAGATTAAATAATATCATCGGAAGAATTATCCTGACGTAGTCTTCGGGGGACGACTCTCGTCAAAGTCACGCAAGGGGAGGTTGAGGATATTAACGCGAATGAGATTACGATTTTCTCTATTGTCAACTTTAGTTTCTAAATAAGCGACAGCAGATGCTATAGATTGACAGTTCGATCGATACTCGTTTCTATTCCATTTTGACATTTGTTCCGTTCATTCAATACGTTATTCTGCGTTTTCGTTTGTTCGCTTGCCCGTCGTTGTTGCTATGCAAAAGGCAGATCAGCTTGACGGAACTAAAACAAAAACAGTTGAATCAATGAAACTATGGAAGACAAACACAGAAATGTACTCACCCCTATACGCACGTTCACACATATACTTCGTCACCCTCTTCTCTTCTCTCACACACACACATAAACACATTAATAATATTTGGAAATAACACACGAGAAGATAAGAGACGTCCAACAAGTAATAATAGAACTGATTTTGTTTAATACTTAACAATCTTCATCAATGTTAATGCGTTTATTAATGCTTTCTTTATCAGTATTAATACGCTGATGAAAATAATGGTAGAACTGTTCTTTCATCTTATATATTAAATCTATGATACAACGCCAGTTCATTACTGTCTGGGAAAAAGTCAGTGGATACAATCCGGTCACATTTAAGTTTTACAGATATTAACAGACTCTCATTTGCTCCAGGAATATGCACTTGATAGAGTTTGTTTTTTTCTGGAACGATTCAAGGAATTTCAATCATTGTTTCTGTAGTACTTCCAGGTTTTTACAGGCGCTCGTCAGACAAACCCTATCTACTTATAGCTGGGAGAAAAAAATGAATTCTAAAGGGCATTAGTGTGGACTTGACCCGGACCGTTTCAACTTCTCATTTCACCGAATTCATCCCACTCCCATGACGTTAAATGTTGGGTCACCTGCAACTCCATATTTGAATTCTGTTTCATTATTAAACTATTTTTTAAAAGAACAAAAATTAAAACCTCTTATTAGAAACAGTCGACCAAAACTATCAACATTGTCAACACAGGTTCATTCAGTTTTCATGTGTTTTACGTTGTCTGAGTGGTTCTCTATCTATCTATCTATCTATCCATTTATCTATCTATCTATCCATCTATCCATCTATCTCTCTCTCTCTCTCTCTATATATATATATATATATATATATATATATATATATGGTCCATGCGAGCAGGTTATACCAATGGAGATGGAAGGCCAGTAATTGAATTTAATTTACTCATTAAGAAAAAAAAAACAATCTTTTGGCTTTTGGAAATTTCACTTCAATCAAGTATATCATCATCATCATCATCATCCGTCTTTTAACGTCAGTCGTTGGAAATAAGCCTTCCCCAGGATTTGCCAAACTTATTTATCATTGACGTCGCTGAACCAGTACCTTCTGAACTTGTCTAGCTCGTTCCCCCATGTAATAATCTGTCGGACTCTGTTGTGCATGTGATCTCGGGGAGCCCATGTCGTGAGTTGCTATGTAAGTTGTCTGCCATTCTTGCAACATGGCCAGCCCACTGCTATTTGAGATTTTTAATGCAATCTATGATGTCTCTGACTCTTGTCTTTCCCCGAATGTACTGTGCTGTCTTGTGGTCTCTCCATGAGAGGAATTCAAACTTTTTCAACTGCTTGAAGACCCCCAAATCCCAAATGCAACTGCAAGAACTAGATGAGTACAATTGAATTTTCTGTATTCTTATTCATTTATTTACTCATTTATTTGTTTATAATGTATTTCAATGCAATATTCATTCATCAAGTATATAATGGGATTCAATTCACAATGTGGTCTTTTAGTTTCCGTCCCACAAAGTTCATATTTGATTTGAAAAATTCTGACCTTTTACTGGTCCTGCAAGAGTGTAGTTCTCTTTCTTTTAATCTAGCTCCCAATAATGCACGCTGCTAAAAGACGTTGGTCACGTAACAATTCCCGTTTAATAACCAGATCTGTCAATATTTTTGATTGATTCTCTGCCAGAATTTATAACTGAATCTTAAGTCGTTTTAAACGAGCTGATGGGTCTCTTGATAATTTTTGTTTGTCATTTAATGACACAAAAGTGCGATGAAAAATGCATTTATGATTGGAATCCAGAACAAGGGAAATAATTCCTTGATATTTAGCCTAACTGGAAATTAAACAGCCATTAGATATTAATAAAAATAGACCACCCAAGGCGACGAGAATTTAGTTCCTTCCACGGTAATCCTCTTTGGACATCGCACACTTATCTCAAAGTCACGCCAATTTTTCGTAATAGTCTGCAAAACCTTGTTTTAGGATCATTATTAGTTGTTACGTCAAGTTCTCCAATGTCTTATCAATGGTCTGACATTTTTTCTTGGATAAGCCACCCCAAGCAAAATCTGGAATGCAGGGGAGAGACCAACAGATCTAAATAATAAAATGTCTCAAAAACAACTTGCATCAGACAATCACACAGTACAAAAGCTCATCAGTAGCGTCGCAGGGTTTAGGAAGGAACACTGTATGTTTTCACCAGCGCAATAAATTCCCCCACCTTGATTGGTTGCCAAGTTATATCAAGGATGCACCTGGGGTCCTCAAGGGGTTCTAGAAGTATTTAAAATGGATTGGTAATTTTGGGGCTGATATTCTAGGATAGTTTACAACTACTCATAGAGAACCCTACTGAAGGAAAATACAAGTCTGATTAGTCACTCGACTGAAAATGTCAGGTAACTAAATTATTTTGGTAGCCCTCAATGTTTTGGGCAATGGGTGATCAACAAATAAGCTAGTGTGAGTCATATAATGATTCCATTTACGATGA
Source organism: Thysanoteuthis rhombus (assembly GCA_963457665.1). Taxonomy (NCBI): domain Eukaryota; kingdom Metazoa; phylum Mollusca; class Cephalopoda; order Oegopsida; family Thysanoteuthidae; genus Thysanoteuthis; species Thysanoteuthis major. The sequence goes on along the minus strand of OY735232.1, from coordinate 44,313,423 downwards.
TAAATGCATTGAAATCCAAAACAACACTTATCAGCTTTTGTTTGGCAGTGATAACCAATAAATCAGAATTTTCGAAAGAGCAAGCCATCAAATATAAATGGTCAATTTAACAAAAGCACACTTTGAAAACTGAACTTCTCTCCCTTTAAAATATTTTGGGGAGAGTTTTTGAAGAGAAAAAATAAAACGTCAGTTCCAGACATGATAAAGAATTGATTTTTTTTCCAATTTTGAGCCCTTTGGCTCCAATAATGCCTCGGTGCCCAAAGCATGATACATAAATTACAAGCCAGATAGACCACCAAAAAAACTCGAAAAAACTTTTCTTGACAATTTTTGAGGCAGTTTTGGTCGAATGTTTTTAATATCCATGTTTAGAGAAATTCAAAAAGGGTCCTTTATCATAAATTCGATCGGGGATTATCAAACATGCCTACGACAAATCCGACGTAGCAAAATATCGTGGAGCTTCGATTGTAAGATCCTTTACATGAGTCATGTCCTGCATAACTGTGACCGTCGGATCATGAGATATTTCCCACCATAACAAAATCGATGTCTATTCTGCAGTTTCAACAATCCACATTATTGATGAAAGAATTCACTGAATCAAAAGTGGCATCGTTCTTTTATGATTGAATGCACAATTTATCTGAAGGTTGACATAAGGTCATAGGAATCCAAGGAAAATACTTTGATAGTTGAATGATCATCATGAAGACGTTCGTTGTCATACTGTGAAATCACCGTCATCAATTCCTCCCCAGACATAAGTGTTTCTGGGCCATAGCATATTCGGATGTGCAAATCGCTCACTTTATTGATTTCTACCCTCGGATCTTACCAAACACAGAGTACATTTTTCACCCGAGCAGATTCGATTTTTGCTGAGATGTTGATGTGTACCAAACATGCAGTCATATTTTTCTTCGTTTTGGAGTTTTGTATTAAGTTTATTTATATCGGTAGCATGACCAGATGATATCACCATCGATTTACTCAACAAAGCTGGTATTAATATCATCATAAAGAAAAAAATAGTTATTCAATTCAACTTGTGTCTAAAACAGAGTTAAGTCCCGAAAGACTGGAACACAGCAATCATAATGCTTTTACATAAAAAAAGAAACCAAAGTGACCTCAACAACTACAGACCTATAAGCCTACTCAACTGCATCTACAAACCTTTCTCAAAAATCATGACCAACCGGATCACTAAAGTAGTAGATGAGAACCAACCACGGGAACAGGCTAGGTCTAGACAAATTTACTTGACCATGGACCATCTCCATTCAATAAATCAGCAGAGAGAAAAAGCAGCAAAATACAAGATACCGCTCGCTGAAACATTTATAGATTTCAAGAAGGTGTTGTCTCTGTTGAAAATGCCCATGATTATGATGACCATCACTCTAGAAGGTGTAGATCCTATATAAGTCAAAGTACTGCGACATATTTACAGTCTCAGCAGCTCCTTTCTCAGGCGAAATAAAGATTCTGAACCCTCCCAGCTTCAAAAGTGAGTACGTCAAGGTGATACCAGCTCACCCAGACTCTTTACATCCTGCCTCGAGATGATCATCCGTAACTTGGACTGGGAAAATAGATTTGCAGATGACATTGTCTTTTTCACAGAGAACCTGCACGACCTCCAATTAATATTAGATGAACTGAATTAGGAAAGCAAGAAAGTTGGTCAACACTTGAACTCCAGTAAAACCAAAATCATATGCAACAACCACATTGGGAATAAGAACACAAATCAAAATCAAAGAAGCAAAATTGGAGAAAGTTTATAACTGCATCTACCTTGAGTAACTATGAAACCCACAAAAGAAGGGTGAATCAAGTGAAGAATCGCTCTAAGATGGCAAACCTTTGATAGAGCAAGCTCAACCTTCTAAAACAAGACGATTCCAATGATCCTAAAAAAGAAGAGTATACGACCAATGGATCCTCCTGATAATCATTTACGGAGCTGAAACATGAATCATAACCAAGAGACAGACGTGCAAACTGAGAATCATACAATGTGCACATCAGACAATCATGGTTATCCTCTTATGGAGAGATCACAAGATAGCACAGTATATCGGGAGTTTGACACATCATGGAATCTATTAGAAAACTTAAATGACAATGGGTCGGTCATGTTGCATCCAATGGACATCATGATTCACAACATGGATCCCGAAAGATTACACACAAAACATAAGCCGACGGAATACAAGACAAATTCAGAAAATACTGGCCCTGTGTCGATAGAGAAATGAGGCGAATCCTGGGGAAGGTCTACGTCCAACAACGGACGATAAAAGACTGTTAATGACGATGATGATGAACTGAACAGGAACTATTTCCTATATAGTGAGCATCTACAGAGACACAAGCATTTAAATTCTGACTAATGTTATCATTTGATTGTTATTTTGAGACACATTCTCCTAGTGTCAGAATTTTATCTAAAATTTGTAAACAACGTTCAAGTCCTACAACCAGATTACAAATATAAGGCATCTGGACAGGATTGAACTCATGACAATATTCATCGTCTACAAAACTACATTTATAACAATTGTTGTGGCACAAAACTGAATTTCTTGAACATTGTGTCAAGATGTCGTTTCAAATTTTGGCAGTATCTTGATAGACTCTGAGCGAAGGACGCAATTGGTATTTTGAAGAAAGATTTATTTCCCGAGAGCGATTCTTAGAAGTACCTTACAAAAAATAGCTAAAATGTTTCCAATGTATTGCAAGCAAAAACGTTATTCTTGATAGTCTCAGTGAATGACTTTTAGAAAAGTGGTTCTGAAAATTTCAGTTCAAAACTGATTTCTGATCTGAAACTGATCTTCTCTAAACTTACCTAGAGTTCCTGTCTCTCCGTGAATAAATATTTGCAATATTGAAACAGAGTAGTAGAAATATTGGTTGTATACACCCGTCCCATCTAAGGCCATAAGCTGACAGAAAATGCGTACAAAATCTTGGGTAGGTAGGGGAGAGAGAGAGGGGGGGAGAACAGATAAGGGAAGATAAGTCAAAATGGAATAGAAAAAAATCACGATGCTAGCTCTAATATTTTCGGAATAACTGTTGATTTGAAACGATCACCATCAGGATATCCTGTTTATGTCTTACATAATACAATGTTCTACGTGGAAACACTGAAAATTTGAGTCAATGAGGGCAATCTCTCACAAATCTAACAAGTATTTGGTGATATTACAGATACCTCTGTAATGTATTGAAATAGATGAAATCTTGTTGCTGTTAATCCATGGAGTATCTTGACGTGACCACACGTCTATCTAATCCAAATTCAACTAAAAACAAACAAAAAACCTTGCACTCAAATTTAGTCATTCGTTGTAAACACAGTTCTCCCTCTAATAGAATAAGATAGCTGAGAAAGAATACAGAACTTGGGGGTGATAGGATTAAATCGAGTGATGTTAAAGAGGATACTGAAGCAGTAGAATACTACGGACTAATATTACTAATTCTTTGTACGAACCCTGCTACTGACTCAACAAGACAAGCGTTTGATCAATGATTTTTTAATTGCATTACTGCAGCAGTTCAAAAACACCAGATATTTCTTTGAAGTGTGTCATGCAAAATAATCGATTGCCTTGAGCCCAGAAAAGACATTTGTGGTCGCTGAGTAGAAAGTAAAAATTAAACTTGAGCTCACGTTTAAAAAAAAAAAACACTTGTAATCTACTAACATTAGATATACAACTGATTTCAAATGCATTGAAAACACAGAAGTTACTCCCTCCTAATATACAAAATAGTGCATCAAAGGGGAGCAACTCAGCTGTTATATTAGAACACTACGGTCTATAGTTTTAAGAAGAGCCACTAACATTCAAAAGTTGTTTTTTTCCAGACGATTGGGTTCCTTGTACTTTTTCTTGATAATATCATATTTGGGGTTATGTATTCTACGGCCTTTTTTAATTATACTATCCGTTTGTGATGGTGATGGAAAGAGATCATCATCTGGTGACAGCTCCTGAAGAATATTTTGAATATCTGGCTGTTTGCCCACTATTGTTAAAACCCTCAGTCTGCATTCGAAACTTGGACGACACGTCTAAACTCAGGTCCGACTACGTTTATGTATAATCCCTTTCCAATTATGTGAACCCAATCAGACCATCTATATAGTTCAGACTAGGAGAAGAACAAAGTAACAATCTCCCTCTTCTGGACGTCCCAGTAACCCACGCAGAACGTGGAATAAGTACGACGGGAAACCAGAAACGTACTCAAATGGGTCTATATCTGAATTTTAATTCAAAATACCCTTTCAGTAATAGGAACAGGTTACATATGCCTAAAGGAACTGGATAGCGGTTCACAGCAGTAACCCAAAGTCAAATTAAGAACAATTTACCAATATAGGCAACACATTCAGACAGAATAGTTCTTCCCTATTATAACCAAGGAAGAAAACGGCAATAGGAGTATTAAAGGAACCACAACATGAAGCACCTTTGTCCTAACTGACCACATTCTACGGAAAGGGAACACAGAGCTTGTAACCGGCATAATATCCTAGTAACTTTTTGTCGTCCTTAAATTTTCCGATCTTGCTCACCAGAGTGAAACTGCCACGAGATACAGTTCAGACAATTAACAGTATATTGTTTGTGAGTTTTGGAAGAATTATGGAATAGAAACTAGCAGGCCATTCCTGGCCAGACCCGAAAAACATAAAAAACACCATAATCAACTTCAAAAGAGTAAAATCTAGAACAGCTGACCACAGGGGCGAGCACTATCTTCCCTGGGAAGAGGACCGGATTATAGACAGAGAAAACTGAGAGAAATCTAGGAAGCAGAATACTCCAACATACAGCATGCGTGTTTTAGGCAGACAACTGTGGATTTCAACGTGACGTTTCTCGTACTACTCAACAAGGACAACACATGGAAATCAAAGACTAACAAGGAAAAAAACAAGAAAACGTCCAAATTGCACGCTATAAGCATTGGTACGATTGAAGAGAAAACATTCCGTTTACCACCATCACATTCAGATTGCACAACTGCAGATGGATATATAATGGTATAAGCTGACACGTTGTGTGAGCGCAAAAGGCGTAGGGGTTCCTTTGACTAAATTTTTTTTGAATGAATACATGAATTTCTTTTGAGTATATATATATATATACATTAGCATGAACCACGAAGTCTGCGTTTGAGTACATAGTCTAAAAAGCACTACAGTTTTAAGCAGTAAACATTAAAAAATGTCTCCAATAGATATTTTGCATCACTTCAGTCACCCATTTCCCAATATCTGTCAATGCAATTAATGTTATTTTCTCAATTGTTTTTTCCTTGTTTCTGCTATACTATGTTACTAGAGTACAATGTATAAATTGTCCTTCGTTGGGATCATCAGTTGTTTACCATGTAAGCATTTCTTGGATGTTAAAAACAAAACAGTTATATTAACATGGCACCTTAGCAGTGTTTATCAAACACCACTTCCCTTCATAATAGAGTTTTTGCTGTGCATGTAGTTTGTCAATTTATAAAAGGTTTTATATGTATTGTATATTAATGTTATTTTATACTACATATTCCTTTTTTTGGGGGGGGGGACGGCTTATACACACATACACAACACACACACAAACACAAACACACACTCATATATATTGCTCTGTGCTTATTTTGAACAACAAAACGATCCATTTTTGGATCACATTGTGACATGTGACAGAAAATGGATTCTCTACAACTGACGGCATCCCGTGAATAGCAAGAATTTCAAATCAAACCTGTATAAAAAAGAAGAGTATCAAGATTAATTGCAACGTTACAACCAATACTGCTTAATCTAAAATGATCGATTCTTCCAAATGACGATTCCTGACTGGCCGACAACTTTTCAAAAACATTTCAACCACTTACTGCAAGATCTCCAATATCCTATCAGCAGCTTAAAATCCCTTCGAAAAATTTTTGGTGCCAGGACATTGGAATTCTAAACTTCCAAAATAGATGGATTCGTTTATAGATAGCAAAGATGTATGGATTCTGAAGATTCTATTTTTCCCTGGATACCTCTAATCGTGAGCTGACATATAGTTTCAAAGTTGACGGTGAAAAAAAAAACGCAATTATTTTTGCACCAATCTGATATATTCATGACTTGAAGCTAAAAATTCCTATTATTCCCGAAAATAGATGGTTACTTCTATGACACCTTGTCTTACGTTTTTTCTATTTTTCTGTAGGCCCTTCCACCGACTCAACAAGAAGGGCCTCTGGTCAACGAAATTACACAACATGGGAGGGAGGGCTATATCTCTGTCAATACATTTATAGTCGACTGTGGTTGTAGGAGAGTAAGGCGGGAGAGTAAGGCTTACAATATAAAAAGAAAGATTTTTTTTCCTTTGAATTCAAGAGGACTTGCTGAAGGGCAAGTGATGTCATTGATATTGAGCTGATTGATTGGTGAGTGCTTCATGAATAAGGCCTATTTACAAAATTGGTCTCGTCCAACAAACATTTAAAATTCGTCTATTATTCAGCACCCAGCAGCAGTTTCTCCTCAACTGATTGAAGAGCTCTCCTTAATTCGAGTGGCGAAATTGTAGAATTAAATCCACTTTCGAATGTAACAATATTTATTAATTTATTTTTTTCTAGTTACCAGGCCATGCCATCAGCAGTGTGTGATATAGATATTGCCAAAATTTTCAAAGATGTTCTCAATTCCTATAATTGGCATCAGTTCACTCAGATAGCGTAATGATAGGTACGTTTGCCTCGCACTCGAAGGGTCGGTTGTTCAATTCTCGGCACAAGCAAAGAGTGTGGAAAAAAAATCCCCCCATACATTAAGCAGCTGAATGAACAAAAC
>OY735232.1:44271528-44299028 GCA_963457665.1 Thysanoteuthis rhombus | reverse complement strand
AAGAAAAAAATCAATTGGACAGGTCTGGTTAGTCATTCAATAGAAATCGTCACATGACGAACGTCTTTGGCAGCAGCATGTGTGTGTGATAAATGAAAAAAATAAGAAAAAGGATGATTATTAGATAAGTTACTTTTCTCCCCTTTTGATGAGCAGATATCATTAGAGAAAGTGTACATCTCCAGAAGACAGGCATGAACTCAAACTAAGAGATTTATTTAGCTTAAAATTAAATTACAAACTGACCCCCATCCGACGAAAAACCTATGTAAAAGGGGAATCGAAAAAAACAAAACAAAATAAATGCCGTACATAATAAGGATTGAATGTTTAGGTTTTTAGCATTGTAGCTCCATTGATGCAGCTTGAACGCATTATGCATACATAGCCAACCGGCCAATCATCCATTCAGCAAGACTAACCTGAAAACTAAAAGAAACTTATTAGTGACCGTTTTGGTTGACGGTTTCTAATAACGTTTGTCAAGAAAAACGGGAAAAGAAGGATTACATTAGTTTACGAAAGAAATAAAGATTGAATGAAAAGCTAAAAACAATGAAAAACCGATAGCGAGAATAGAAAGAGGATAGCCTTGCCGGAGAGAAAAATGAAAAGTGTCAAGAACGAGAAAAGAGAAGGAAATCATGAAGTGCTACGAAGAGAAAGGCTGGACAAAAGTTCAGAATATACAACGCCCTCTTGGTTCCACTCTCACCCAACAGGCTTTCCATGTCCGGCCACGTCAGTAAAGAAAGTGGAAAGTAACGAAACATTTCCTGTTCAAGGAAAAGGAGAAGTCAGATGATTTTCATTCCAATATCATCCTTTTCTCTTTCGCTATACTTCTCGCAACAGAACGGAGTTGCTATTCACAAGTTACTCAAAGAGACATTTCCCCTTCATTGCTCATATCCAAAGGATTTGTTTTACATAGAAATGATATTTGATACGCTTTGGACTCGTTATACTGGAGGAAATGATTTTTGCATAGAGTTACATGATTTTAGATAATGGCGTCCTGCGCTGAAGAAGAGCGGAAGTGGTGGGGGAATGGCGTGGAGGATTCTGTGAGAAAGATGGCGTCCGTTTTGTAAAGATTATGGTTGGGTTATTTTCTACAATATTAGCATTGTTAGGATGATTGGGTTTTTTTTACTGGGTGTTTATGTCTTTCGTTTGTTTTATGGTCGTAGATTTTTTGGTTCAGATTTGACTATTATATGCTTATAACTTAGGAGACAGAGAAAAATGCATACATACGATAATATACTTATATACAATTACGTACACACACTCACAAGCGCACGCGCGTATATATTGCAATATGTATCAATTCATTTATATTCTATATTTGACAAGAAAACAGTAGGTTTAGTATCTCTATGAATATGTAAGAAAATGTTTTGAGGATATATATATATATATATATATATATATATATTTTATATCCGTCTCAATATCTGTCTTTGTGTTCCACTTTGTAGGTCACAATCTTTCATGGGAGGAACTGAAATTTTTCATAAGTTTACATCAGACGAAAGAGAGGTTACAGAGGATAACTGTATTTTTAATGTAACTGATTTCAAACTGAACTTCGGCATTTCAAATCAGGAAATTTTGATTTTGCGGGGTTCCCTTCCACTGATTCACTTTCGGCAGAAATTTACTTGGAAACCGACATTACACTGCAAGGAGTCTTACGACTTAGCGAATTGACTCAGTCAAAATTTGTATCCACGTGCAAGTGAACTATATCCTCTCATCAAATTATTTCTCTTCTAAATAATCCATGAACCATGCTTTTTTGAATAAATATGTTTTTGCAAATTCTTTTCCCAAAGCAAGCTACTATCATGTCATCAGTTCAACATTATGCTTATTAAATAAGCTCATTTTTTTGTTATTTAAACCATCGTTTTGTATGTTATTTTTACGTGCACATTGATATCTGCATCTTTCCTGATCTATATTCAAACTATATACCCTTGATTATGTTTTCCTTACGTATCATATGCCAACCACAGTAGAAGAACACGGAATATCCTTTACTTTCATTCTGACTCTTGCTCTCTTTCGACTAATCAACGGTCTCTAGTTGAACCACGCCTTACTTATGTGCAAACATACGCACTACTGCTGTCACTAATATAACTGTAAAAGGTAACCATAATATTTCTACATCGTTTCATATCTAATCATAAATAAATTATTAACTAAAATTGAATTTAAACGACTATGTCAAATAATAAGGTAATATCTGGAGTCAGATGAGAATTGTACCATCTTTATTCAAACTTACTCAGTTGATAACAGTAGATTTGCTTTGAATTTTCATTTTTAAACATAATTTCCCGATAAAAAAACGCTCTCTATGCATTTCCTCATTCAAATGGTCACGTTTTGAAACATTCTTTCATTTTTAAAATTGAATTTTCTTGAAGTTTTGAATCAATCTTTCATAATTTGCTGTTTACATTATTTCTTAATAATTAACAATAAAAACAGACTCGGAAAACTTCAACCCTCATAGTAGCTTGGAAAACTAACGCTAAAGATATATTTGCACCGCCCTCCCATGGCATTTTCGTCTTATTGGTTTTTTGCAAAAGAAATACATAAAAATTGCGACCAATTTAGACATTTAGGTTTAATAAAATATAAATGCTCCTATAAATCTGACATCCGGGCAACGCCGGGTTCTCAGCGTATATATTGGTGTATGTGTGTGTGTGTGTACATTCAGGGTAGTAAGGTTTAGCTGATTAATCATATATAGACTGGCTAGAACAGAGAGGTCCCATCTGAATGTCTGATTATTGTTGTACTATGTCAGACGAAAATAATGCTATAAAGTATTTACATACACATAAATCCTTCCGTATATATATATATATATATATATATATATATATATATATATATATATATATATATATATATATATATATATATATATATATATATATGTGTATATATATATATATATAATTGTGTGTGTGTGCATGTGTGTGTGTGTGTGTGTGTTTGGTTTGTCTTGGATAAGAAAGGCAGACTTACCAAACACCCACACAGACAAGTGACAAACACCGTCGGATCCCATCTCTCAAACCCTCTTCTCATTTTAAATCAAATTTCACTTTCACCTATTTGGTTACAAACACCTTATCTCCCACTTCTACTAAACAACCAAACCACACAGAAATATCCCTATTTCTCTCCTTGTAAACAGCAAAATTTCCTGTGAAGTGCTGTAAACATTTTTTCCCAAAAAAATGTCTGACACCTGTTGGAATGCATCAAGATATGCCCATGGGATATTGAGATTTAACACCCACTTTCTCTTGAGTTTTTCTATCCAGATTTTGTCAGATCACTTCACATCTACTATGCAAACTATATATATATATATATATATATATATATATATATATATATATATATATATATATATATATATATATATATATATATATATATATATATATATATATATATATATATATATATATATATATATATATATATATATATATATATATATATTCAAAACAATATTTTGAATGTTAGTACTTCTCAAAACAAATGTACAATAGCGTCAATATTTTGCCTCAGGATTTCTCCTGTTTTCCGGCCAACATACCAAACACAATACTTTTAAATCAATTTTTCGAATTACTTTTTTTTTGTTTGAAAGAAAACAACATTTTTACAGGCATTCAAATCTCAGATTGTCTCAAAATCGATATTGATTATTGAAAACACATGTGTCTGACAAAAAGGAATGGACATCCCGGAATCTTCATGATTTTGCAAAGTATTTAAAAAAAAAAATTTAGTTTTTAATCTCATAATAAAAACCGTGAAACAAGTACAATGTGGACAATATTGATATGAAAAAAAAAACTTCAAGTTCCAAAGTCTGAAGTTGCCAATTGGGATATTTTGTTTTTATTTTTTGAAATTGGGCTTGACTTCCCAAATCGGACAGCTGAAAAAATCACAGCTGAAATGGCAACTCAACTATGTATGTATTTTCGGGATCAATTCTCAAAATACAAATTGTGACGTAAGAGTATGTTTTTATTTTGAAGAGATGGGATATTAGAAAATATATTACTATTTCGACAGTTTCACTCTCTCTTATATGGGTTAGGGTTAGTTCTTTGCCAGAAACAAATGTTTGCAAATGTGAAAAATTGAGTAAAAAAACATCACAGCTTTCAGTCGGATTCTGCTCTCTTTTAGTGTTAAAAGCAAACTAGCTGACCCAAACTGTTAGTAATTAATTATCCAGTCATTCTTTTTATCAATATTTTCTTTCACTTACTTAAATAAATTTGAAAATTCCGTCTTCTAAATGACTGCCTTTTGAATTTTTTTATTGCCCAATAGCTGTCGACCAGTTCGGCCAAAATGACGGCATATATAAAACATATGGATAATCAAGGCTTTTCTTATATATACATCGGGAAATTAATTTTAGTGAGCCTGGAGAATAGTGTTCTGTTGACCAAAAGCAAGATAGAAATATCTAACCAAAAAAGCGATCAAAACTCTCAACCTACGTTCCTCCAGTTTTTTTAAATTGAACTGCTGCATCAATGGTGCGAGAGAGCTAAAAATTTCAACATATATACATTATAATGTCCCTAAAAAAGTCATTTTGTTACTTGAAAATCCCTTACAGGTTCGACGGGGTTTGGGGACCAATTTTCAATGTAAGTTTATACTAAATTGATCCAGCTCTGCCCAAATCTGTATCCAGCAGTTCTTTTTTTGTGATCAAACTTTAAAAAAAAAATTGTCTTTTAAATTTGGCATGCTGCAAAAAGATCTCGGTCACATGGCAGTTTCGATTGAGTGATTAACAAGACCTGCTTGTATCATTTTTGTTCTTGTTTCTTATTACTTTTTATTCTTACATCGTTCCTTATATTCAGCTTATTTATAACACGAATGGAATTCTAATCTATCACGTCATTTGTATTACCTAGCATGACAGAATACATATGCAGGTTGTTGATTATTACACGTGTGGATTCAATCCATACAGCTCAAAGAAGTTACATTTATATCAATATTTTTTTTTATTACAAAATATTCATGATTACGAGAAAGTAATTAGAAAAACGTATTTAAATGGGCAAAATGTACACAAAAAGAGATAGAGAGAGAGAGAGAGGGGGGAAGAAAAAGAAGGTGAAAGACACAGAGATGAACAGACTTGATTGGATAGATGGATGAATACATAGAAAGATAGAAATTAACAGAATAAAGTATACACACACACATACACACACGCACACCCACGCACACACACGCACACATACACATATGTATATGTATACACACACACACACACATATATATATATATATATATATATATATATATATATATATATATATATATATATATATATATATATATATATATATATATATATATATATATATATATAGAGAGAGAGAGAGATAGATAGATAGATAGATAGACATACATACATACATACATAGATACATACATACATACATACTTATGAACAGCCTGATATACATATATATATATATATATATATATATATATATATATATATATATATATATATATATATATATATATATATATATATATATAAGGCTGATATAGATAGATGAATAGGAAATCGACGGAACTGATCAGTAAATAGGACCATCGATGGAGAGCAAAAGTGCAAGAAATCGGAAAATCATAGAAAAATAAAGAAAAACAGGGAAAAGAGAAGAGATAAAAAAAAGGATTCTTCCAGGGAAAGACATAATGAAATGAAAAAAAGAATATGAAATAAGATTGAGAAAGTAAGTAAAAAAGAAGAAAAAGAAAAACTATTATAACGAATGAAAAATGCCAATATAGAATGTGGCGAATAATTTGAAGAAAAAAGAAGAAAAGAATGAGAGAGTACGAAAAAAATGCAGAGAATGAAGTTAAAGAAGAAAGGCCATGGAAGAAACCAGGACAGAAAGAAAGGAAATAGATAAATGAATGAAAAAAGCCCATAGAGGAACTTAAAAAAATATATACATCAGGAAGCCGAAATTTAAAACGAAAGTTCTATTAAATGAAAACCGTTCCATTAACTGGTCCCATGTCACCAGGGCAATATTCTATCAACACACACACATACACACAAACACACAATTATATAATGTGTATGAATATTTCAGAGTTTATATACACATATATATACGTATATATTTACAAGTATATATATATATATATATATATATATATATATGAGTGTCTCTTGCATATGCATAGAAGTAAAGATACAAATAAATACACACACACGCTACATGCAACCCCTCGCACACACATGGACACAGAAACATTAACACACACACGTGTGTAAGTGTGAGTGATAACTTGTGAATTGAAATAAATTATTTTGACACCAGTATGATCTCTGGAAGTCAGACATCTTTGTCTTTTTCATTTTGCTACTTCTTGGGCTTTTCTTCCCTAGATTGAAAAAGAAATAAAACAGCGTCAAAAATCATGCGACGCTGTAAAAAGTAATACGTATATGTTTCTTGATTGGTATATAACATACACCCCCACATTGATAGATAGATAGATATATAGATAGTTGAAAGGATAGATGTCTCTGTATGCAGTTTGTCAGTGTAATTTTTAAAAAAATCATCTTTTTTATATTAGATAAGATGATAAGATATGAATGAAGGCAAATTTATCCAAATTATAGCTATCAAAGTTAGAGAGGTATACTATATTCAGTAGTGTCATTTACTCCTGTCTATCCCCACGATATCTCAAATGTACTTATTGAATTTCAAAATTCATGATGTTTTAGATATGTTGGCAATAAGGCGAGTAGTAATCGGTTAAATTCAAAGGCGGATCCAGGAAGTTTTTTTCTATCTGAGTGAGATTTTTTCCTTTCTATTCCATACGTTTATGTATAAAGTCATGACTGCCTGACTGATATCTCCAAAAGTTCAAATTTTCTTGGAGGGTGAACAATATATTATGGAAGATGTGTTTGATTTTTGGGACGGATCCATGCAGATTTATCTCCTCTAACAATCATGTTAATAAAGGGATGCTCCCTGTGAGTATTTTCTGGTTAAGTATAGACTTTAGAGATAACTAGAGTGGGCAGAGCTCTTTGAAAGCGATAAGATTGATATGTTGATATGATATCGGACCATGTTATTGAGTAGATAATGACAAAAATGATGGTATTCAAATAAAATTCATCATATTAATATTTTTCATCTTTTGGCTTTGTAGTAATAATTCTAAACGAACTTTTCAATATTGTTCCATTTTAAAATTACTACTTCGACTAAGCTGAAAGGCTAAGCGTGTTAGTATAATAAATTTAATTAATAATACCACTATTTTCTTTTTGGTCAACTAATTAAAACATACAACTACACACACAGAGACACAGACACACACAGACACACACAGACACACACACACATATATATATATATATATATATATATATATATATATATATATATATATATATATATATATATATATATATATATATTGCAGTATAATATATAATGCCCTATATGATATAAAAAACTACGTGTGACATAATTTATTTATTAAAATTATAATGGGAAGGGAAGAGGTGATTGATCGATACTGCTGGGGTGCCATGTTGATATGACTGCTTTCTTCTTCTAATCACCGGAACAGTTACATGGCAATCAACTGATTATCCCAAAGATAGAAAACAGAAGGTTTGTACATTAGCAGGAATACAGAAGCAGTGACTGAAATGTAAGAATAAGTGCCGAAAAAGTTTTTTTTTTTTTTCAATGTTTACTGTTTAAAGTTGTCAAGTTGTCTTGACTATATATATATATATATATATATATATATATATATACCATAAATATCCTTGTTTACCCCCCCTCTCTGTTTCTCTCCCTTAATGACTGTATATCTTTCACTGAGTCTCTGTCTTATATATATATATATATATATATATATATATATATATATATATATATATATATATATATATATATATATGTGTGTGTGTGTGTGTGTGTGTTTGCACTTGTTCAATGTATATATATATATATATATATATATATAGAGAGAGAGAGAGAGAGACAGAGATAGAAAGAGGGAGGAGAGAGAGGGGAGATGGAGTGAAGGGGGAATGGTAGAGAGGAATATGCACAGTCTGATCAGACCCAGATAAAAAAAAAGCTCGAATATTTGTTTTTATCCCAGACAACAGAATTTTCCTTTTCATTCTTCTCCCTTTCTTTCTTCCTTATACTCCCTCCCTCCCTATGATTTTGATACTTTTCCTTATTCTAATCTTTTGTTGATGCTTCAATTGTCAAACTCCTATTATTGAATTTTGACCTTTTTTTTTTTGTACATAAGAACAATGACAGATGACAGTGACTAGACCAGAAACCTGATGTCACACGACGCTAACAGTGACACAGTGACGTGATGATCATAAATGATAAATTCACTCCCACCACTTGAGTCCAACTCAGGTCAACTTGTTTTGCTGAAGATAACAATCCCATTTACAGACTCTACTGATAAAGGAGTTGAACTGGGACGCGTAGTTTTGGGATGATATAGTATAGAGAAACGAATTCTGTTTTGTTAACTTTCCAGATTTTAATGAAGCAGGTGATTTTGCCGCCAGCACAGTTAGGCTTGTTTTCTTTTATTTACTTCTCTTTCATTTTTCCAAATAAGGAGTACATGTTCCGATCTCCAGCCCTCAACTTCCGTTGGTGCAGCCTGTAAGCTACAAACATATGCACCTATGTACATTATTTTGTCTCCAAAAACCTTTTTCTTCACTCATTTTTTCTAAATACCTCTTAAAGTGAGTTTTTAGTTTGAAGTGCAATTCTGCTATGTTAAATTGGTCCCAATTTAAACCAGCTGCTTTTGATGAAAATTCAGACTTTTTTATTGATTAATGCCCAACAAAAGGTGAGATGAGTAAATTCATTGATCACCCTTCCTTCCAATGATTCATGCTGCCAAAAGACGTTAGGCTCGTGGTATTTTTATTGAGTGACAAACTAGATTTCTTTATAGTAATCGTTTCCCTTCCTTACTCTCAGATTTTCTTTTGTCATCTCACTCACTATTTCATTCCTCGTGTCAGACATAAATCACTATGTCTTAACTCCTTACAACTTACCTCTCTTTGCTGAGAAATAGATCTTTTACCCGATAACTATTATTCAATATAAAGACCTCACAAATTTTCTCTTGACAAGAATTTTACCGTATTCACATTCGGTCACCAACTCTTAAGCCTTTTCTTCCACGCTGTCTCTACAAGAAAAATTCTCTGAGATCTCACACCTTTCGCTCCCTCCTCTCCAACGTTTTGACCTTCATTTTACCCCTATCCTTATCAACCCTGTTCTATTCACCCGTCTACGATTCGTCAAGATCTCACAAAAGACTGTTTGTCGTGAGTGCTTCGAACGTTCATAAACATTCGGATGGCGTGTCTTGTCGAATAATTGATATGTCACTCCCGGATATTAGAACTTGTCTGGCATGGTTGAGTCGAATCCTTTTCATACCCCCAGAAATGGTGACAAGGGTCTCAGTGACATTAGAGCTGTATCTACCAAAGTTTTTTTCGGACTATTGCCCTCTATGGACCATATTCAGTCAAAAATGATGATTTGAAAATTGAATCCTCATTTTTTTTCAATTTTTGCATTCATTTCATAACAAAAAAGTACAATTATACAGATATATCTAGAGCACTCGATTGATTAATGTAAAAACAGTTCTTATTAGTCAATTAGTAGAAACTACCAAATCTTTTGGCAGCATTCTATGTCGGGGATGATCAATTGAAAAATTTGAAAAGGTGCTATAAATGAATAATTTACTCCCCTCGCCTTATGTCTGAATATTCAAAACAAAATTTGCATGGATTCTGCTGGGACAACGAGATCAATCTAGCATGAACTTACATTGTAAATTGACGTCCCCAAGAAAACTTCTTTAGGAAAGGAAAAAAAAAACCTGTTTTTCTAAACATGATAAGGAGTAATTGTTGAGATATCTAGCCAACTGCCCCCATGAGTTCAGCCTGAACGTGACATATATATATATATATATATATATATGTATATATATATATATATATATATATATATATATATATATATATATATATATATATATATATATGCCGCCGGCCAACCAGCC
The DNA here is from genome assembly GCA_963457665.1 of Thysanoteuthis rhombus. Lineage (NCBI taxonomy): Eukaryota > Metazoa > Mollusca > Cephalopoda > Oegopsida > Thysanoteuthidae > Thysanoteuthis > Thysanoteuthis major. Next base: position 44,288,783 of record OY735232.1, on the reverse strand, counting down.
AGTCAGCCAGCCAGCCAGTCAGCTAGCCCAACTGAAAACTGAAGAAACCTATGCTGGTAGTTTTGGTGACAATTGAAAATGTAAAATCAAGATTTCAGTGATATAACTCCATGTGATGAAGGTATTATTTTGTAAACCTTGCTTCCCCCCCCTCGATCTAAGATTCCTCCCTATAACACATTTTCTAGCACCTCCCTTTAATCTTTCAGTATTCCGAAGGGTAGTAGCACCCACTTTGGGAATCTCAGAGTTAGAAAAGCAAGGCAATCAACACTACCGGTCATAATTATCAGCTGTGACTCAAGTTTGACCAAATGATCTTGCTAGTGCACTTCAAACAGGGAGAGAAGCCGGCGATGAAAATTAGCTGGGTTATTCCCATAAACTTAAAATACATCTACCTATTAGTTCATATCCATCCATCAATTGGTTTCTATCTATCTCCTCAAGTATCAATTAGTCACTCCACATCTATCTATCTATCTATCTATCTATCTATCTATCTATCTATCTATCTATCTATCTATCTATCTATCTATCTATCCATCGGCAAGGTTGTAGACGGCTACCAATATATCCTCCCTCGCCAAACACCAAGGTTTATATTTATTTCCAAAATTAGTCGAATTAGACAGCTACGGTCAATGCCAATCCACTAAGACATCTGACAACCCCTAATGACTGTACGGCACCCTAATGGTTTGTGACAGCTTCGATAAATTAGATTCCACACACTGATACCCTCCTACCGGTTACTGGCAAGCTATCGACTGCGTTTAAAATTCCTCCTGCTTCTTCTTTGCTTCTCATTTATTTATCACTTCTGAACTTCCGTACTTCATTTCTGGCTAACATTTTGGCTGAAATGTATTCCTCTGGTGCATTCATTAACTTGGAAGATCCCTTTTATTCGTTTATTCATATACATTCACCTACGAGCACACATTCGTATATATATAACATATGAACATGTATGTATATACCTATGAATGCTTATAAATGTACTGGGTTTGTGTTCATCTGAGTGTGTATATGCGTGCACTATGGATAATTGCTGAGAATGACAAACAGTTATTACTTCTGTAATGGCAAGGCTTATTTCTACAACACACACACACTCTCTCTCACACACACATATATATCTATTTAATACTAAATGGACAAACACACACATATATACACATACACACACACACATATATACATTTATAGAGAGAGAAAGCGAGAGAGAGAGAGACAGAGAGAGAACACAGAAAAGAGGTGATAGGAGATGGATAAATGGATAGATATGTTCTTTCGAAAAGAATCATTCAGTTTGTATACATCATTTAACAACATTCATTTTTTCATCATGTGCATTATTGTATGTAATCAAGTAAGAACTCAATGCACACAGACATACAGACACACACACTCGCACAGACACACAGACACACACTTATACATATATATATATATATGTATATATATATATATATATATATATATATATATATATATATATATATATATATCGTCAGGAAGAATCTCTTAGAAGTAAGACGATCTCATAGCCATATAATGACTAGAAAAGGTGAATTTGCTTCTGGGAAAAGAACGCCCAGTTTCGCTAAATGGTCGCACACACATACACACACATACACACACATGCACATACACACACAAACGTATATATATATATATATATATATATATATATATATATATATATATATATATATATTGAGTGAGAGAGAGAAAGCTGTGATTACGTGTGTCTGTGTTCATGTGCACGTATATGGCAATTGTTGACATATCAATTATGCACCAGCACACACACACACATATATACACACACACACACACACACACACACACATATATATATATATATATATATATATATATATATATATATATATGTATGTATCAAATATTTCGTAGACATATGTTCATTCATTTTGCTCTGTTATGCTTTTCTCTCATTTTCTTTCCGATTAGTCTTGAAATTTCTCTTTCACCTTTTCAAAAACTCATTCCCCCATCACTCATTGCTCAATCTACTATCTATCCATCTATCTATCTATCTATCTATCGATCTATCTATCTATCTATATATATATATATATATCTATATATATATATATATGTGTGTGTGTGTACATATATATATCCTATCTTTCTATTAAATTCACACTCTCTCTTTACATCTTTGATGCTCTATTCACTCCTTAGCTCAGCAATGTTCCCCCCTTATTCTTCTTAGTTAATTTAACCGTAAAAATGTGTGTTTACCGATTTCAGACATACTATCTCCCATTTGTGTTCATTACAATCATCTTTCTCCATTGCACGTATTTAAACCCATTACTTCATATTTGCTGAGTTATTTTAGTACGATAAAAGGTCAATCGGGACGATTTTTTCTTGGAGGCGCCAGACAATATTCAAAGTAAAAGTCTCATTAAAACCAGCATTTCAAATACTTGAATCAACCTGAACCAAAATACAGAACCATAGAATCAGTAGGCGATCCATACATATCCTGACCGAGAAGCAAGATACAACCGTTTTATTTTCCAAATTAGCATTACTCAACCAATGTGGTTTTGGAGATCAGCAACTTTTTTTCCAATGGGATCTGCAACTGGTAGCTTATTTGTGTCAAATTGATATCTGTTATATTAGTAAAATGATTACTGAACATTCGTGATAAAGTAGATCTTCATCAAAAGAATATAATGAGTACATTGCAAATTAACGGGGCCACATCGCGTAATTGATTCATATCGTGTTTTTATGGCGAAATGGTGACGAATCTTGACCAAGAACGTCCACTGGTACCAAATACTTCCACCACCACCACCACCAGCCGCAGCAGCATTTTAGCATCCGTCGTTGGACATACACCTTCCAAAAGATTCGCCACACTTCTCTATCATGGGCGTCTCGGGGTTAGTACTTTCTGAACTAAGTTCATCACGCCATCGTATATTCTGTCAGTTGCCGTTTAGCATGTGATCTCTAGGGATCAACGTTATGAGCTATGATGTCCCGCAGTTGTCTGTTATTCTCACAACATGACAAGCCCATTGCTATTTTTCTACTGATTCTAAGATACTTTGGACTCTTTTGGTTAGGTTCCATGTTTCAGCTCAGTAGGTGACTATCAAGCATTAGGTGTACACCTTACTTATCATCACTTCTGAGATTTTCTAGCTCTAGAAATTTAAGTGTGCAGTGCCAAAAGTTTGCCAAACTCAAGTTATTTTTCTTTAATTTCTCATTTTGAGGATTTCATGGTAGATGCATTGGTCTACCTTCTCCATTTCTGTATTTTACTTCAACTTACTATAAACACTATAAATAAGTGAAAATTAGCCGCATACCAACTCTCCATGGTTCATGTATCGAGACTGTTACTCTTCGAGTAAAACTAACAAATCATCATAGTTGAGCAAAAAGCCTGATCAACCAGAAGAGATTACTGCAGGTTCTTATCTTATTGTGTCTACGTCTATCCATCTACCTATTTATTTGCTTATGTGTGCATGTGTGTCTCTGGGTGCTTTTGGTCATATTTTAGCAACCTTTAAAATGTACATGAGTACACCACAAAACACCATCAATTTTTTTCAACAGTGCTCAAATCTTGCACAGCTATTTTTTCGAGGTAATTTTAGATAAAAGATCTATTTTTAAAATAACTTTTGAGGAGACATCAATTTTTTTCAGGTGGTTTTAGATATTTTATTCAATTATTCCTGGTACATTCGCGGGATATGTTGATTAATTTATGCAAGATAGGTATATCTACCTTCTTTTTTCTCTCCAACCTTACCTAAAAATGCTGCCTTCATTTTGACCAAACATTTCCAACGTGTATTCTTTCAAATCCTCCCATTTTCCTTTCAAACTCTTTAAAATCTGCCTTTTTGATCTTTTTTCCAACTACATTATTTCAAGCATAATTGTTTCTTCTGTTCCTTTCATATCACACTCTTGAAGAACCTCTCGCATTTCACACTATTTGTTTCCAAATCCAATCTTTAGTCGACTTGGTCCTCCCCTACTGCGTCCTTCGAAGATCGGCTTTTAAATAAGTCGTTCTTTCTCCGGTGCTTCAAATCTGTTATTGTGCCTTCTATAACTGAAGTTGAGCTGTTCTTTATTACTTCTTCTGTGTCGTTCTTTCAAGGAAAGTCGCTCAGTATTTTAAAATCTCCTTATTCAAAATCTATTCGTAAGTTGATCTTTTTTGCAGTTTTTTGTTCAATCAGTTCCCGTTATTTACCATCTCTTTTTTTTTTTCTTTTTCGGTCTTTTTCAGTTATTCTTCTGTTCACCCTGTCTTTCTTCCTTTATTTCTTATTCAATCAGCTACTTAACTTCTTTTTCTCTCAGTTCATTCGTTGCTACTGTCTTTTGGCTACTTCTCTCTTCTTTTGTCACTCCAAGAACCAGTTCTTTTCTATTTTTTGTGTTTCCTTCAGTTCTTTTTCCTTCATTTCTTCTATTTATATATTTCTTCTTTACATCAGCTCTCATTTGCTTTTTTCTTTGACTCTTCCACTTATATTTTTCCTCCCTCTTTTCGGTCTTTGTCTTTTTCTCTTCTATTTCATTTAGTTCAGCCTCTTTTCCCCTCTTTCTTTTTTTCTGTTTCCTTCAGCTTGTGTTCTCTTTTCTCCTCTCTTCCTTTCATTACATTATTTTGTACTCTTTCCTTTCTTTCCTTTTTCACCTTCTTTTCTTCTTTTTCTTTCAGCTGGATCCCTTTTTTTGTCCCTCTTTTTCTTTATTTTCGTCTTTTTCCATTTTCTCCTCATTTTTTTTTCTATTTCTTTTTTTTTTCTCTCCTGTTACATTTAGATAATCTTTCTCTTTTTTTTTTCCATTTATTTCTTTTTTTTTTTTTGGCAGCTCGTTTTATTTGTCTTTCCTCTCTTTTTTTACCTTTGTTCTGACTTTTCCTTTCTTTCCATCTTCGCCATCTTTTCTGTTTCCTTCAGCTTCATTTCTTTCTTTCTTTCTTTACTTTTGTCTCCTTTTCAGTTTCTTCAGTAGTTTTTTTATTCTTCCTTCTTTTTTCTTTCTTTTATTTCTTCACCGTCGTCTTTTCGGTTTCTTCCTTCTTCTTCTTCTTCTCTTTCTTCTTCCTTTCAGTTTCCTTCAGCTCATCTTTTTTCTTCTCTTCTGCCTTCCAATTTTTTCCCTTCACTTTCCTCTTCTCGTCTATTTTCTTCCAGCCTTTTTTTTCCTCTCCTCCTTCCTCTTCTCCAATCATCCCAAAAGAGTAACCCATCCGTCTTATTCAATCAACCCTTAAATCCCTAGATCTCTACTTACTTTCCGGCCAGTGTATGACATTCATTCTTAATTAGACGGAAGCCATAACTTTTCACCCTTGTCCCCGACAAACCCTCCCCAATTGCTCATTCCATTCACAATCGAGTCAGGTTGTTACTTGGCTGATAAATGGTCAATATTTTCAACTCCTTACGCTGCCCCTTTCCTCACACCCACAACCACTCCTACCGTCCGTCCACCGTCCATTCCCGGCCTTAATGGGCCAACGCGTCAACTGACCAGAAAAACATTTTGGAGGTATTCCTCTGCCCCTGGACATTGGCCAGGTGGTCGGAAGATAAGACGAAAACATTCAGATGAAGTGTACATTTTATGCGTTGAAACTTGCTTACCATTATCCTGGAGGGAGATGCCTTGGAAACTTCATGTAGGTACTAATAGGCTTATCTTAGTCTGGCATAAGACTACAAGCACCCGAAATGAGGATGGATATAATGGTTTGATAGACTAGTTAGCTACCCATTACCCTACACCACAGAGAAACATACACTTTAGCGTGAAGAGGTTCTAAAGATTATATCAATTTCTTATTCTTCCATTTTAATTTTACTCGCTTTTCATTACAACTACCCTGTCTGATATGCAGCCGGGTAGACAATGAGGTGAAAGAAAATACTAGTCTGGAATTTACGATTCTTGACATTGCTTCATCAAGGAAGAATAATTGAAATAATACTGTTATTATTTACTGTACAATTTAAACAGAATGTTTGCTTGGATTGCTTATCTGCATCCCATAATAAGAAGATTAGAACATCCGGTGTATGTATTATTAAACTTAGTTAAGTCTCACACAAGACCAAAAGAGCAGATTGCTCGGATGAGAATGCAACACACTACACTGTAGGAAATAAATAGTTTGTAACTTGCTGACCATTATCAATGAACTGTTCAAAGTATAAAGATATTTTCACATTCTTCCATATCATTCGAACTACTGTAGCCCCACAAATGGCCCTTACCCTGAGTGTTTGGTGCTATTTGTCACATTTGGGGGTGGCAGCCTTGGAAATTTGTATTGGAACACTACTGGGTACGATCTAAAACTTTTTTCTTTTTTTTTTAAATTCTTTTTTTTTTTCTTGTTCACTATAGTTATTTTAAACCAACAATGCTCAAACCTCGTGCAAGTATATGTTTTAAATTGATTTGAAATGAAAGATAATTTTTCAGACCAATTGTTCTGGTAAGTGCGCAGACTATGGAGATTCATTTTAGCAAGGTACGGATATATTGTTTTAGTAGATTATTATCGCAGATATGTGGGCTGCCATTTTACTACAGTGAGTAAGAAGCGTTGATCGACAATAGTAATAGATGAAGGGCAACTAATATTTGGATGGAAGAGTAAGGAAATAACTTTATAATTTTCAGGAAAAGTCAGTACTTATGTGGGTGCATCTCATGTGCTGATATGAAACATTTTGAAAGCAAGAATATAGGGGCAATGTTCCCAATAATTAACATTTATGCAAGTCAGCCTATATTATGAGCAGTGTGATCTTCGTTTAACTTTGCTCAACAATCGATTCGTTAACTTGAAATCACAAATTTGCTGACCTAAACATAACCAACATCAGGAACAGTGGGCTCTTCCACTTCCCAAAAAGATAAATCTTAGGTATAAATCTGTTTCTCTTACTATATATATATATATATATATATATATATATATATATATATATATATATATATATATATATATATATATATATATATATATATATATATATATATATATATATATATATATATATATATATGTATTAGAAGTCTAGAGGACACGTTTCCATTAAATCTCCTGTGATAAACACCTAAAATCTTGAGTTGGTGTCAAAGTGAATAATAATAATAATGATGATGATGATGATGATAATAATAATAATAATAATAATAATAATAATAATAATAATAATAATAATAATAATAATAATAATAATAATAATAATTTGCACTCCCCAGCACGAATACAGGGGTAAATACTGGATATAAAAGATCTATAACCACCGGTTTTTAACAATGGCCAAACGGCCAGGGTGGAAAAAGGTATGATCAAGACGGTTCAAACCACAATGCTGCTGTGAAATATGATATGAGAGGCGGGCTGGACAGTCGAGATGACTCACCATCACTCAACCCCAACTACAAGACAACTTTTTCGAAACTGAAAGCCACAGCACTGCTACGGACTGAGAAAATTTTGAAAGGAGGGCTGGAGAGTTGAAGAGACTTGCTGTCACTGAGTCTCCAGCAACAACAACCAAGAAACTTGTTTGAAAAATCCTTAAATCAAAGAGTCCCGACTGAACCTTATAACCAATTTACGTGTCCTTTGTGAAACTCCCTTCATATTCATCTTTTCTTGAATTTTGTATTTGTTTAGATTTCTTTGTTAAAAAGAAATATTTCAATCTTATAAATGTGTCTGTGCCCTGTGGCAAATGATAATATCGGGAAAAAAGGAAGAAAATGAAGAGAAGAAAGGGAAAAGGAGAAAGGAAAGAAAATGGACAAGAAAAAAGGGAAAAAGGAGTAGAGAAGGATAAGAAAGAAAAGGGAAAAGAAGCACGATATATGCGTGATATATAATTGTACGTTCCCCCTACACACACACTCGAAACGTCATGCATCCAAAGACGGGTGTCATGAATAACATGGACACACCTATCCATATGTTGCAAGATGCTGGAACTGTACGGATATCTGCAACTTCAATCGCAAAATTTTAATTAATCTGCATCATTGCAGACAAAATGAAATATCTATGATATCAGTGACCGTAAACCAAAACTGTCATTAATACTGTCAAAGTATTTGCCATCAGTTTTTAAGTTGGTGTGGCTGGCTAACTGTATCTAGCGTACAGGCCGCACAAACAGAGCTAAAGGACTGGAAATCAGAACATTTTTACTCCATGATGCTCACAATCTTAGGGAGGTCCAGCGGATCTTGGGGAGGGTTTATGTCTGTTTGCTAACAGACTGACCATGAGGATTATGATGATGATGACTATGATGTCTAGTGAACACACTGTCTTTTTGTTTTAACCCCCGCCCCCCGTAAAAAAGTTTTTCAGTGGGTGGTTCAGTTTATGATTTTAGTTTTTGCTGAATTGATCTGTTGGATTGTGTCCATGCTTGTTTATTGATCACTACCAAGCAAAAGGCGTCAGGAGTTACTTATTCATTGATCACTCCTTTCTTTATTTTTTTAAAAATCTGATCACCCTCAAAATGACATGCTGCCAAAAGACGTTGGTCACATCATATTTCCTTTTGAGCTACTTACCAGACCTGTTTTAATTGTCATACATTCTTCAAGTACATTGGATGATTTGTTCAAGTGTCACCTGTCAACATAGATTTTGTCAGTTTTTAAATGGCTCGGTCCGTCTGGCTGATTAAGTACGTGTGTATGTATGTGTGTATGCATGTATGTATGTGTCAATCTATCTTCTGAACGCACATACAGGTAATGACAATGATGTTTGGGGGCTTAGATTTTAAACATTAACTCCTTTTGTCTCAAAAATGTTTTGTCTTTTTTATTTTTCAAATTCACATCGAAAAAGGATTCCAATTATTGCTCAAATTACAATGTGAACTAATGTTAAATTGGTACCATTTTGTTTTTGATGGTGTTAGCACTTGTTGATTTCTTAAAATCCAGGGATCCAACTAAGGGTTAAAGAAATAACTAACTGATTTTTCCCATTAGGAGATTGAACAAACCTTTTTGAAATTATCTACAAGAACTGCCAATATAGATTTCTCCAGTTTCAAAAGTGTCTCTTGGACTATGTTAGTATATTTTGTATGCACACACCGTACTATTGGATCGAGAAGCTATGAAAGTCAAACAGTTTCTCTGTCATATATCTTTTATTATTTTATGAAAATTACTTTCAAAATCAGGGGGTTTGATTTACGATGTGTAGCTTAAACTAATTTGGTTGCTTTGTTAATGATCGGGCGCATTCACATTTGGATATGGGACTTTTTCAGTGACTGCCATCAAAGATCACTTTTTTCCAATTTTTTAATTGAATACTCTGATCATTGCATGCTGCCAGAAAGCCCTAAACACGTGTTTTGCACAGAATTTGATATTCGGTGAGGATTCTTCTTGCTTCGATCATCATCCGTTAATCAAGTGATATATATATATATATATATATATATATATATATATATATATATATATATATATATATATATCTATGTATATATATATATATGGGTGTTGAGCACTCTTTAAGTGAGGTAATTAATCCATTGTAAGCTTATGCAATGCTCTTTCATAGGAATAGAGTACTAGTGGATGAGGAGTTTCTGCATGAATGAATATATCGCTTAAATTCAGCCTTACTGACCATCCTGTTTCGTAGTCCAGAGGTAGGATATCGGCCTCCAAGTCCGATGTGAGGGTTTCATTTCTGCCTCACGGTACTGGATGGGATGTAGAGAAGAGATGTAATACATCGAAACAGCTGTATGAGGATGACACGTTAATATATATATATATATATAAAGTAACACAAATATATCATTAGATTTTTATGGATGAGACGATGGTGAAAGGCTTCTTATAATCACAACCTGGCCAGATAAAAGAGTATTGGTTTACTTTCCCACCCTTTATACTTGCTTGCATACGTGTATATACACCTACACAAGTATTTTTGTTCATATTGAACATTGTTCATTATGGATCAAAATATCTATATACCGAAATGTTCGATGAGTTAACGTGTATTACGATTAACAACACACACACACACACACACATATATATATATATATATATATATATATATATATATATAGATATATAATGGGTAGGTAAATTCTGCAATAAGGTTTGAACAAACTTTCAAGTCATGGTTTCCAGGTGAACATTTTTTTTATTACGCCTTGATTGGTTTTTACATTTTCAGAAGGTTTATGTGATTCTTTTTCTCTTTCCCTCTCTCTCCCTCTCTATCTCTCTCTCTCTCTCTCTCTCTCTCTCTATATATATATATATATATATATATATATATATATATATATATATGATTGGATGTTGATTCTCTACAAAAGGTTTATGTTTCCGCGCTCTGTAAGCCTCATCCGGCGGAAACATAAACTTGTTCGTGCAGTGAATTCACATCAAATCATAAATTTCCAGCTCTTCTCTAAAACAACTTGACTTTCAAAATATAAAGTTGAATGTATGGAGCACTCTATGAAATAAATTCATTGCACGTCAAACATTGCATTGTATTATGCTATATTGCTGACCTGATCCGTACCGTATGTAGTACACATATCTATCTATCTCTATATATATATATATGTGTGTGTGTGTGTGTGTGTGTGTGTGTGTGTGTGTGTGTGTGTGTGTACGTGCGTACGTGCGTTTAAACCCGAAATTCATGTTTTGCTCACTCATGGTCTATATCTGAAATGAGTATATGATCTGCAGTATGATTATAAATTGTTTCATATTATATTGACACGTGATTTGAGATGATCTCCCGTTATCACATGGTGAATGTATCATCTGGCCAAGATTGCGACAATAGAATAAACAATTGAAGAAAAGGAGGCTGATGCAAGAATTGAACACACACACACACACATATACAAATATATATATATATATATATATATATATATATATATATATATATGTGTATATATATATATATCCACTGTCATATATTACCTGGGAAATTAACTGGATGATTATTTTCCATTTTATTTTGATAGTCAACGAATAATAAAAAAATAGTTAGATAGAGATTAGATTTTCTGTGGAGAGGGTAGTGTGCCAAATTTTGACCGAAGTATTTACCTAATTCCTGATCAAGGTTGCCAATTTATATAGTTTATCTCCAAATTTAGATAATTCTAGAAAGTGAACGTCGACGGAGGTAGTTTATAGAACTTATAAGGAAAGATCTATAATTTTTTGTTCTTTCGATTTTATTTCTCCGACATTTCTTGCCTTTCACTGACGAACATATCTGGCAAATTTCAACTTTGCACAATTCCCAGTTGTCTTATAAACGCAGTACACACCAGCTGACACACACATACACAATTTTTTTCCTTTTGTAGTTTGATATATTGAGTACTGAAAAAAGTCTGTTTGTTTTATTAAATAAAAAAAGCAATTTTTTTCTACATTAACTTTATTGAACAACATTTTTATGGTCCCATCCTCTTCAGTCATCTTTCAAGCGAAACCATAATTCCTCCTCTCACAAATTTTTATCTTTCTGAGCGAAGAATTGCTCTGGCGGACTTTGAGTCTCCTAGGAAGCACTTTTTTTTCATTAAGAATATCCTGTACTGACTGGAATGAATGATTATTTGAAGGTACAATACATAGTGAATATTTCTGATGAGTTAAGACTTCCCAGCGTGGTTGTGAGAATTTTTGCCTTGTCACCAAATAAACAGGCAGTCTTGCGTAAATCGTTGACTCTTTGCCCATCGCACTTTTAGATGTATCACATGTCACTATAAAAAGATTTTTGGTCCGTTGGTTGGTCGGTCAGTGGGTCGGTCCTGGTTATAACAAACAACAGAAATAGGGAGGAAGCATTGCGATGCCATTAGAAAGAGTTACATCAATTTTATTTTTTGGTACCAGTTGCTATGATGTCTTTATAGAATATCCGAGGTCTGCATAGAAGCCAGAGATTTTTGCGATTTGAACAAATTGATAGTATGATATTTCCATATTGCAGTATTATACAATGGTGGCAATCAACTGACTCAAAAAGACCCCTTGCCCTTTGGGGTCCTCTCGGCCCCACTTCTACTGCTACTACCACAGATGATTTCATTGATCTTTTGGTTCTTGTTATTATCATAATTCTTCAAATTTTAGCACTTATAAACTTTAAATGCTTTCTCTTCCATTTAAGATCATTTTTTTTCATACAAAATAAATTCTTGCTTCTTCATTTTCTTAAATTGTCCTTTTTCTTACATTCATCGTGTAGAACTCTTTTGATAGTTGAAATCCAGGGACCATCACTACGATACCCCCGGATGCATTCGTTCTTTTATTTATTCATTTTTCAATTTTTTTTTCATTTTCAAATTCATGTAATTTGATTTTTCCTTCTCATTCATTGTTGACGTTTAACAGGAATCCCGTATAAAACCCTTTTCAGGGACTGGAGACATTTTTCAGGTTTCCTGTTTAAGTTTTTAACAAAATGTTACATTCACATAGCATTTTCTTTTATATTCTCGTTCTTCGTTGTAGTGGCGAGGATGGGTTGTGTGTGTGTTTGGTTAGGAATTCATTTTAAAAAATATATGTTAACTTTTTTTTCTTCCGATTTTCTTTTGACTATTGAGCGCGTTTTCTGCTTTCCTTTCTTTGTTACCACACTATTTCTGATAAATATTTGCTGTTTTTTTCCCCCCAATCCATGGCCTCTTTACAACACTTCTTTATTTTCCTCCTTCTAGTTCCCGTTTACTTGTTTTCTTCTTTGTCTTTCTTCTCCTTCACTTTCCATCTTTCTTTACTGCCCACCTTTCTTCTTAATTTTTTCCTTTATAGCTTTTCATTCTCTCACTCGTTTACCATGTTCCTGTTTCCTTCTTTTTTTTCTCATTTTCTTCCTATCTGTTTGTCTTTTTCTGATGCTCTTATTTTTATTTTCTTTCTCTTTTTCTTCCCTCTTTTCTCCCTTCTTTTCATTCCCCTCCCCCGATATTCTTTCTCCTGTTCTTTCTATCTCTCTTCTCATTTTTTTTTCGTTTTTTTCTTCCGTTTTCCTTCTTTTAGAAAATCGCCACTTCTTCTTATTCTTATTCTTCTTGTTCTTGTTCTTGTTCTTGTTCTTGTTCTTGTTCTTCTTGTTCTTCTTCTTGTTCTTCTTCTTCTTCTTCTTCTTCTTCTTCTTCTTCTTCTTCTTCTCTTCCTCATACCTTACTTCATCTCTCCCTCAACCCCTCGTTTTCATTTATCTTCTTCATCTCTACTCTTCACATTTCTTTTTCGTTCTCTCTTTCTTCTTTCTCTGCTCCTTTTTGTTGATTTACCTCTTCCGTCTGTTTTCTTCAATTCTTGGATCTTCCTACACTTTCGTCACCTCAATCTGTCAGTACCTCCATTCCTGCACTTTTCACAGAATCCCTTCACACTCTTTCTTTTCTATCTCACACTCTTTCTATTCTTCTATTTCTTCTGCTACCCCCTTCTTTTTATCCCCCTTCTACTTAATTCTAATTTCTACCTCTATCTTTTTATCAGTCCTTTTCTTTCTTCTTTCACTTCTCTCCATTCCGAATTCTTTTCTACCTCTCTTTACCACCAGTAATTCAAAAGGCCGATAACGACGATGACATGTAAGAAGGACGATGTGTTTCCATTGAGTAGCTGGCCGATCGTACCATCGGCACACCATCTCCCTTCGCACCCGAATGATGGCTGAAGACAGGACTGGCTTGTGGCCAGTGCAAATATGTGATTTATTCATAAACCGCTCTCTCTTCAAACGCAAATAAATCAAACGTCCTATGCCATTTATTATCGAGAAGAACCAATGAAAGGGAGGAGAGGAAGGAGGAGGAGAGGAAAAGGAAAAAAATGAAGGAGGAGTTGGCTGATATGGAGAAGCTGGAGAGTCGGGGGGATATGGAGGGGGCCTGTCGAAGAAGGTGAAAAAGTATACATTACTGGAATAAGTTCTGAAAAACTAAACTCGGAATTTGACTATCTGTCAATATATATATATATATATATATATATATATATATATATATATATATATATTGACAGATAGATAAGAAAAGACAGATATATATGTGTGTGTGTGTATGAAGGCTTGCTTATGTGTAAGTGTGTATGTGCATACATGTATTTATATTCATGTACAGGTTAACACGAAAGTAGATCGTCACAATAAAACCTTTTGTCAGTCGAAGTGGCTCAAGGCAAAGGGCAATTGCAGTTGATTTATAAGGGGAGAATCTTTTTAGTTTTTACTGGCCCTTAAATATTGTGATCATTGTATGTTAGGTGGGACATCAGGTATTTAGATAATTGATGGTTTAGAAGACTTGAGTGTTGGTGGAGTCTGAAAAAGGGGGTTGCGCTGCCTCAGTAACTTTTTCGCTTAAAACCAATCGTGAGACGTTATTTATGCTTTCCGGCTTTTTTTCTCAAGAAGGGAAAACGTAGTGTAAAGCGAACGTTGGAAAATACCATACATGCATCAATGTCGGCGCCTACCATAGCACGACGATTAGCAGGCTTGTCTTACTGACCCATTGATAAATCCCAGGGCGCTCAACTCCAGTAGCCCTGTGCCAAAGAGCGATTAGTTTACAAATTACGTACAAATCATGTCAGCCAGTCTTTGACATTTTGCAATCTAATTAAGTTTGATACCTGACAGGGTGCTCAACTTCTGTGGACTTGTGTCAGAATAAGATTAGCTTAGCCAAAACGCTCTGATCACCACGCTGTGATGCAATGGCTATCAAGTTTGTCTAGCAGATCAATTCGTATGTGCAGCAAGTTCATCAAACATGTAAGTAAGTAAACAAGGCTTCTATAAATCTAGTTCAGCTCCTCACAGTAATTACCCACGTGAAGTCACATGCGTATATATCTCCCTCTTTCCATGTCAGACACGCTTATGTGAATGCATAAACTAACTTGTATATGTATTCTAAGCATGTGTTACATGTTGAGCATTTATCGAGAAAATACACGCATACAGATCTATGGTTAGGAAGAATTACTTCATACAGAACCACTCATTCAACCTAGAACATATACATCCGGAAAAATACCCAGATAAGCACACACACACACACACACACACACACACACACACACACACACACACTTACACACACACACACACACACACACACGTATATTTACTGGGGGCACCTTAATTAACGCTGTTAACGCGTCTTCAAAATGATAAAAAAAATCTATGGGAAGTAAAGAAGTAGTTCTCTGACTCAAAATTTCTAAAAAAATTAAACAATTTCTATAATAATACTCAAAAGCATAATAGGGCATTCCGTTTGAGTTTTTCAATAAAAATGCCAGGAGCGTAAAGCGACAATGTGCAAATCAGATTCGTACTAATGTAAGTATATCTGTATCTTTATAATAGATATAAAAAGGGCGACGGAGGACAATATATATTCACAGAAAACAATATCGGAAAAGAAGACTTCAAATTTCGGCCTAGAAGTCTATTGTTCACTTCAAACTGATTCTCTTTCGTAGATGTACTCAAGCTGAAATTCTTCGATTCTAGACGAAATCTAACTAATAAAGGTCAGGTTAACGACTCTATAATCTCCACGCATATTCACCCACTGATACCAACACAAGTGTATGTATGTGAAATTCTAATGACTAGATTAACATCAACTAAATCAAAATTCTAATTAGACAATAAAAACAACTAAAAGAAGGATGAAATATAGATAAATCTTTATTGAAATTGATTAAAATATAGGGAAATTAAAACAATAACACTTGAAAATAATCAATCAATATAACACTCTTAATTATAGATTTAATATAAAGAAAATACAAGGAACAACTAACAAACATTGGGAGCTAGAATTTCAAATTCTAATGTGAGATGCAAAATATAATAAAATGAAAAAATCAAATACAGTACTAGGGAAATAATCCGAATTCAAATTAGATACATAAAACGAAATAAAACTTAAAGAAAATGAAATAAATCAGTGAAACAAATGAAATTGAACTAACGAAGTGGAAGACAATAATTACGAATGAATTAAAAAAACAAAAACAATCTCACTTGAAAATCGAAAGATTGTGAAACAGATCATTGTTGGTTTCAATCAGGATATATACATATATATATATATATATATATATATATAATATATATATATATATATATATATATATGTATATATATATATATATATATATATATATATATATAGAGAGAGAGAGAGAGAGAGAGAGAGAGAGAGAGAGAAGGCAGATAAACAGAGACACAGAGAAAGAGAATGTGTGTGCGTGGAACGCCGCTCGTCCAAACACCGAATATCGGATTATCTGTACCAGATCTTAAGGTACCGTGAATATTCAATTTTAAAACTTTGTCCCGTCAGTCACTTAAGGCTAATACATAAGAAAATGGAAAAAGAAGGAATTAAAACTACGATACACTTCAGATAAATGAACATCTTCAGCCAAATCTGTGAACTTCAAGTGCACATACATGAATAAATCTTTCGGACATTGTCTTGTTTCCTTGAATTTTTGTTATCCAACCAATTCATTACATGATTTTATTCATAAAACAAAATATGATTGACCTGAAATAATAATCTGTGACTGAATACATTTCATTGATTGATGGAAATTTCAACCTTCAAACAGGTTGTTTACGTCCTTGGGCTCAGCGTGGTTTTTCTTTTTTAGCATTGAATTAGTTATCCAATAATCATTCGAGCAAAAATATTCCTCGGGAGTTTTTGTTTGCATAATTATATATATATATATATATATATATATATATATATATATATATATATATATATATATATATATATATATATAATAGAATGTGGATTTGCTACACTACTTTCCCGGAGAGGGTAAAACATGAGCTAGTTTGTGTACCAAACCCACATTCCACTATTTATTTCCAATTCTACTCTGAAACAACTCAACTTCTAAAGTAAAAAGTTGTACATATCGAACATTCTATAAAAATGAATCCATTACATATCAGAAGTGGCTTTATATTATTGATATATTCTTATATTATGTTGTGATGCTAGCCTGATCAGTACAATATATATTTATATATACATATATATGCGTCTGTGTGTATGTGTGTCTGTGTGTGTGTGTGAGTGTATGTGCATGTGTGTGCA
>OY735232.1:44223189-44271328 GCA_963457665.1 Thysanoteuthis rhombus | reverse complement strand
GATTGCAATGTTTACACACATACATACATACATACATACATACATACATACATACATACATACATACATACAAAGGACCAGATTGAGATTGATTGATATAAACTGAAAGAAATAAATATATACATTTGGATAGAAATAAAAATAGTCAGATACCAATAATAGATATGAATAGATTGTAGATAGATACCAAAACGTCTTATCCCCAAAAATCTGTTTTTAAAGTTTTATAATTTAAAATACTATCAAATACAGAAATTTCATGATGAAAGTAAATTCTTTAGTAATATATATCTCTTCTAGGTAGTATTTGCGTTGAAGAGAAATGGATATCATCATGATCATGATCATCATGATCATCATCATCATCATGATCATCATCATCATCATCATCATCATCATCATCATCATCAGTCTTTTAACGTCTGTCGTTGGACATAGACCTTCCCCAGGATTTGCCACATTTCTCTATCATGGGTGTCGCAGAGCCAGTACTTCCTGAAATTGTCTCGTTCGTCTCTCCATCTAATATTCTGCCGGCCTCGGTTGCGCATGTGATTTCGGGGGATCAATGCCGTGAGTTGTGATGTCCATTGGTTGTCCGCCATTCTTGCAACATGGTCTGCCCACCGCCATTTGAGATTTTCAATGGATTCTACGATGTCCCTGACTCTTGTCTTTTCTCGGATGTACTGTGCTGTTTTGTAGTCTCTCCATGTGAGGCCCAGCATTATTCTTTCATGTGCACGTTGCATGGTTCTCAATTTACGGATCTGTCTCTTGGTTAAGTTCCATGTTTCGGCTCCAAAAGTGACTGTTGGGAGGATGCATTGGTTATACACCCTTCTCTTTTGGATTAATGGGATCTTCTTATTTTTGAAGGTTGAGCTAGCTCTGCCAAAGGCTTGCTATTATAAATACCTATAAAGGGGCTAAATCTATCTCAACCTATTATTTCAGTACTATTTACACAAAAATCCTCGTTAAAATCTCATTGAAGAATCAAATAAAATAATAGACTTGGAATTTGCAGGATGAATTGAGGAATATTTCAGATTTACATGTTTTAAAGTTTTCTGGGTTAAAACATAAAAAGGCAATACTTACTTTACTGAAATAAGAAATAAAATATTCCATCAGATCATAGGTGTCCCTATTGGACTTGATCCTGCCCCCTCTTGGTCGAATATGTACTTACATAGACACGAATATATATTCATGTCATTCCTGATCAAAACTTCTGTAAAATAAGTTTCATCATTTTTAGGTTGTACCTGTTTTATTGATGACTAATGTTCTCTTAATGATGGAGGAGGATTCTCAAAATTGTTTAGTAATATATACCCCTGAGGCTCATGATTTAAAATGTGAACAAAGAAATACAAATAGTGTCCCCAGATTTGGATATTAAAATGGAGGATGTAATGCTTATCTACGAATTTTTTGATGAACGAATCTCCCGTTCCGTATTGTGACAATGCCTTTTTAGAACAAGTTGTATACCAGCTTGTTTATTTTACGGAATATTATCAGCATATTTGAGAATCGCTCGAGCCTCTCCAAATTTTATTGAATGTATACCGGAGAGTGTCTTTCCAGTTGTAAGAATGGTCTATCAAGGCGCTGAAATCAGTAAGATTTTTAGACAATTTAATTTGGCCATGATCAGACATCCTGATTGCTTTAAAACTCATTGACTTGACCACGGAGAAAATTGAAGAATATGTTAACCAGAGTATGAAAATGAATAAATGAGTAGTGTTTATCAATATATATCAATTTGTACGAATGCAGGGGGAATTAGGTAAACTGAAAAAATGGATCCAGTCTTTATCAGTGTAAAAGATCATTGTATTGACTGGAACCAGGGAAAAAGGAAAACATTTTGCCCTTGTTCATTTGTTCAACTGACAGGAAATAATTACTGACCCAACATCGTTAAAAATCTTCAAAAATCTTTAAAATCTTTCAGAAAACAAATATGCAATGTAAAATAATATCAACATGTTTGATCAACTCTGCTGGGGTGTCATGTTAATAGAACTGTATTGATTTAAAATCCCTGAAACAGTTACGTGGTAAACAACTGATGATCCAAGTAAGAGATTTCATACATTATACCATAATAGCAAGGTATACATGAAACAAGAAAAAACACTGAATTAAATTAGATAAATGGCACTGAAAGATATTGGTAAATAGGTTACTGAAATGACACAAGAAAAATTGATGAAGTATTTTTTATATTTGGTGTGTAATATTGTATTTTTTAGTCTACACACACGCACACACGCACACACGCACACACACATATATATATATATAGAGAGAGAGGGGGGAGAGAGAGAAAGAGGGATAGATAAATACATGGATAAAAGGCTGCACCACATATCATGAAGTTGGCTCATCCCAAATATACACCTTCTAAACGGGCTCTGTAAGATGTTAATGAAACAGGAGGACGTAGGGCAAGATAAAAAGCAAACCTGAAAATTAACACTGAAAATATTGGGGAAAAAAGAATAACACAGCAGAAACCATCCATCAATCAATATGATTATCTTTAGATATCAAACCATAAATTAACATGCATGTTCATCCACGTTTTTCACTGTTAACAAAGGCTTATCTGTAGAATGTTGACAATTACGATTTCCAGTGTGTGTATTCATGTGAGTATCGATTTGATTTTTGATATAAACGTCGACTTTTCACTATTTTTGCATTTCATTGTTATTTGTACATTTGAAGTTATCTCTGCTGTTGTCATTCTCCACAAAATTGATCTGATGAGCATTTATACAATTATAAGCGATTCTCATTTTTTAGATCTCTTTAATACTATTTAATCTTTCACCTCTCCCCTTACTCCTTAACTATCAATCAATCTTGGCCAATTGTGATCCATCTTTAACTATCTATCGATCAAGATCCTTTTTTATAAATACGTCTATTTTTGACTATCCCTCTCTGTCTTATCAATCAATCTATACGTATTCATCTATCTAGTGATCAATCTATTTATCGATCTCTTTCTTTCTATTCATATATATATATATATATATATATATATATATATATATATACATATATATGTATATATATATATATGTATATATATATATATATATATCAATTGATCGTTCTTATCTATAGATATTTTTCTATCTATATGTATCTGTCATATCTTTTTTGTACCAATTGCGATATATATATATATATATATATATATATATATATATATATATATATATATATATATATATATATTTATATATATATATATATATTCCAACCTTTGGAATGGAGCACTCTGGTAGATGGGAAATCGTGCGTCAGTAAAATAAATCATTTCTGTTCAGCTTTACTGACCACCCAGTTCTGCGTGGGGCTGAGAAAATGCCAGCCCCTGGGTCGGAAGCTAAGGTTTCGATTCTACCTCGTGATACTGGATCGGATAATGGATAGTTGTAATACAACAAAGTAGCAGTTTTTAGATGACTTGATTATTTACTTATATATATATATATATATATATATATATATATATATATATATACATATATATATATATTAGAATAGACAGCTTTTGTCTGACAATGTGATAATTGTAGAGACAATCCTGCTTGCTGAAGGCATCGTCGGCTCAAATATTAGAACAGAGCGATGAGTGGGGGTCTGTGTCCTGCAAGGTGCTCATTTCTTTATTCACTTACGCTGTTGGCTCTTCGATTTGTAACTTAGTTAATCCCGGTGCCGAACAAAATATGTTTCCAGATAAATTATCTCCATAATTATAAAACACATAGACAATATATAAATATATATATATATGTATATATATATATATATCAAACTGTGTATATATCTGTTTATAATCGACTGTTGAAATCTATCTATCTACGTAGGTAGGTTTTAAGCTTTTTAGGTCGATAGTTATGTATGTCTGTTTGCATAAGTCGACATAAGTATCATCTTTTTCTTTTTCCAGTTTGCTCATGGTTCTGTTTAGTTCGAAAATATTCCTTACAATTCATCAATCTCTTTCTAAATAAATATGTGCAAATGTATTTAACCGAAAATCTATATCCACATGGCCGGGAAAATTAATCTGAGCTGTCAACAAATTCTCAATTAAACTAACAAGAAAGCGATAAGACGTCAGATATGACCATCCCCATCACAAAACAAATATGGCTGACGTCAGACGCGGGAGGATGTTGATTTTAAAGCTAAGCCCTCCATATTACTGATTTTGAGTTTTCAGTGTCTCACATTAAAAGGAATTGATGTTTATCCTTGTGTCTCTTATTCCTGTTGAGATAGATCGCCCTCACCACTATGGTGAGTTAAGATTCGTTGCTTTTAACAGCATTGATTAGAAAATACATAACGTGAATGTGTTAAAATGCGCTGTTAAAATACGATTTTAATTACATTAAAAGTATTCATACGTCATTTCCTTTGGGTTATAAAATGTTTATTTGAGTTATTGCTTGATGTATCCGTGCATAGAATGTATTTTTCTCAAAATAAATTATGTATGTATTGATAGATGAGTGTAGATATAGGGAAAAAGAGAAGAAAGACATGAACATGGTCATTTTATATATATATATATATATATATATATATATATATATACATACACATATATTATTGTGTCATCTACAGACAGCTGTTTCGATGTATCACATCTCTTCAGTGTGGCTATAGACTTTCCATTAACACATGCTCTACCGCAAGGCAGGATTGAAACCTGCGCTTCAGATCCGGAGAGTGATATCTACCTCTGAGCTACGGAACTTTACTGTCAGTAAGGCTGAATTTAAGTGATATATTCATTTACACATAAATTCCCCATCCACCAGATTTCTCTATTCCTATAGAAGAGCATTGCATAAGCTTACAATGGCTAGGTTACCTCACTTAAAGAGTGCTCAACCCTGAATGTGTGTGTGTGTGTGTGTGTGTGTGTGTGTGTGTGTGTGTGTGTGTGCTATTTATATCGAGACAGAACAGGGGTATCCAGTCAATATGTAATGTTTATTCATAATGTGTATTTTCTGGACATGCTTTAGGGTTTATGTCCATCATAAGCAGGTATCAGTTGATATAGAGTAAAGTGTATAGTAAAAGACTTCAAAAGAAATACGATGTAAGCACACATCTGTTTATCATTTTTCCTATCAAAGATATCCTGTGATTGTAAATATGTTTCCAGTTAAGATGTAGAGTTATGTTGTAGATATGTGTGTGACTGCTCTGTGGAATATCCTGGTG
Organism: Thysanoteuthis rhombus; assembly: GCA_963457665.1. Taxonomy (NCBI): domain Eukaryota; kingdom Metazoa; phylum Mollusca; class Cephalopoda; order Oegopsida; family Thysanoteuthidae; genus Thysanoteuthis; species Thysanoteuthis major. Next base: position 44,266,048 of record OY735232.1, on the reverse strand, counting down.
TTGGTAGTGACCTGTCAGTCTAAGATATCCGCAGGAAGAAGGAGGTTTGAATGTATTACAGTAACTGATTACATTCTGACCTGGTTCTTTCGACGTTTTAGTGTGGCGAAATCTGGTTCGTGCTTGAGATGGCAACACCAGAGAACACAAGGGAAAGTGAAAAATAAAAAATCAAAGAAACAGCTCGGATTAGTAGGTTGAAACTTTAAAAATCATTAAGGGCTATTGTAATATATTTGAGATACCAATTACTCAGTGCATACATGGTCCTCATTTTATTGTAAGTATTAACTTTGAGTCGACACGGTTCGATTTCACATATCTTAATGCCTTTTTTCGTCTGTATATATGTTTGAGTGGATGGATGGACGTTCAAAAAATGTTAATACAGCTTTTTTCTCTAGACTTCGGTATTATTTAGGTTGTTTGATTTGATGTTTAATCCATTCAGTGAAAGAGTTTTAAGACTCATAATTTCCATGTCTCGAGGAGAGTCGACAATTTTAGTGACATTAATAAATATGTCATTTTCTATCCTTTCAATAATAAAGAACCTGGTTTCTTTCTATGGGAGACTGTATTATTCATTATGGTATTGCTGCTAATCACATCGTTGATATTCATGGGTCGGAAGTGGGACAGTACTCCAGGCTCATGGACCGTTTTTTTAAATTCTGGTCCCAAATATTTCCATATCAATCCGTTCTTATATAGTTGAGAGAGTAAAGGAAGTATCATGAAGGTAGTCGTAAGGGGTTTGCTTTCTGGTTTGTTTTTGTTTGTCAGTTTTCGGGTGTCATCTCTGGGTATTGTGAAATATGTATTGATCCATTTCGTATGTTCTTGTTTGTATCAAAAATTTAATTCAAGTATATTTATTCTCCTCATACATGCATACGATACATACGTAGAGACAGAGACACTATATATATATATATATATATATATATATATATATATATATATATATATATATATATATATATATATAAATATATATATATATATAGAGAGAGAGAGAGAGATAGATAGATAGATAGATAGATTGTCCAAATGGTCATAGCCTGATAATGGATGAAATTTTTATTTTAGGCAACAAATTTCGTTAACATAATTTTTTCCTTGATTTGGTAGAGATTGGTCACCCGGTCTGGGACCTTGCCCCCTTCTGAGCAATTTTAGAGTTGTTTGATAAGTCTGCCATCTAATGCAGTGAATATTCTAAATCAATGGACCTTTTCATCTCTTTTATCAGGCATTTGCTGACAAATGGGGGTACCAAGTCTCACGTTCTCACCACTATATTCGTGCAACCCAATTAGTGCTGTTGTGTGCACAGTCTTAGTCCCTCCTCTCATCTGAAGGTCTTCCAACCTAGTTTCCGACGATTTTGAGACGGCACTTATCATCATCATCATCATCATCATCATCATCATCATCATCATCATCATCATCATCATCATCATCATCATCATCATCATCATCATCATCATCATCATCATCATCATCATCATCATCATCATCATCATCATCATCATTAAACGTAGGGCAAGCAACAATGTTATGACTTAGTAGTCACTGGCAATTTTTAATCGTAATATAAACTAGGGAGGGGGGCAATACAGGACCGATACAGGAGGGTTACCCTTATTGTTAATAATAATAATAATAATAATAATAATAATAATGATGATAATAATAATAATAATAATAATAATAATAATAATAATAATAATAATAATAATAATAATAATAATAATAATAATAATAATAATAATAATAATAATAATAATAAACAACATTGAAACGATAGAGTGATACACTGGGAACTAAGTAGAAGAACGGGATCTAACCGTACAGATAGATGGTACCAGCACAAATTGGAGACAGCCGTGGAGAATGGAAACCAAAAATTAGTTTGAGCATTTGACGTCCAAACAGACTACCTCATCTATGCAATAAGACCAGACTTAGTAATCGTGGACAAGAAGAGGAAAACCTAATAATATATGTAGCTGTGCCTGCAAACCATTGAATAAAGAGGAAGAATAGTGAAAAACCTGAAATATCCTAAGATATGGCAAGAGAACTGAAGAAGGTGTGGTAGATGAATGTCAGGGTAGTACCAATTATGATAGGAGCTCTAGGAACTGTCCCAAAGACACTGAGGAGTACAGGATAAAGAGAAGGATTAAGACTGTACAGACCACAGCTCTACTAGGGACAGCATGGATACTGAGGGAAGTACTAGAAATATGAGGTATCCGACGCTAAATGTTGGCAGTGACCTAACAGAGGAGGAATGAAAATGGAAGCAGAGATGTGAACCACAGCACTGGCATGATAGGCACGGGAGAGATTGGATGTGGTCTGAAGACCTGAAGAGACTTACTGTCACTTAGCTTTCAGTGCTGACCAGCGGGCATCTGGTTTTGAACTATCAACTGCAGTATTGCTGTGGTCTAGGAGAGTGTGGAGAGGAGACTTGCTGTCACTCAACTTCTAGTGGCAACCACCAGACAACTGGTGTTAGATTGTAAATAATAATAGTTATAATAATGATAATAATAATTCATTGACTGTAATTCATTAATGAGCTCACCTTCTCCAATGTTTTCTTTCTATGGAAAACCATGCTTACACGACATCTTCCTACTTCATAGACAAAGGATTCTGACCTTTTCTGAGATAACAGCTTTTTTGTTTGATCCATTTTTGAATTTTTGAATTTGCCCACAACTAGTATAAGACAATTCATTGTTCAGATAATCAATAATACAACAACTTATATATTTCCTGTCATTCTTTTTCTCTTCTTTCATTCCTCCTTCCTTCCTTCCCTCTTTTCCTTTATCGAGAAATGTCAACCATAACTGTTAGCAAAATTATCAACGTAGGTTCCTTCAGTCTTAAAGTTGGTCTGCTGGCTATATATATATGAATTACGCATACAGGCATCACCCATAAAGCTCGAGGGCTGAAAATTCGAACACTTACTCCTCACTATGTTTTTTAAAAAAAATCTCTACTTTTTGAAAATTGACCCTCAAAGTATTCATAATTTGGACATTCGATCTGCAATGTAAATGTATGCTAAAATAATCTCTTTGTCCGATTCCGACTGTACATGTTTGAAAAATTCAGATTTTCTGGTGATCATTGTCCAAGAAGATACGAGAGAAAAATTATACTCTTTTTTCAATTTTTTAATTGATCACCCCGTGCATGCTGCCAAAACCACACCTTAAGGTTTCGATGAGTGTCTGACTAGACTTATCTATTTATTCATTTTTTATTTATTCCCCTGTCAGACGTGTTTGTATCAATAAACTCCCACCACTTCTCATCCATATGTCTTTTACAGACAGTCCCCTTTCTTTACTCTGACTCCATAAAAGAGCTCACTCAATGAACAATACAGGTTTCAGGTAATGTTTCCTCTCATCCCAGAAACATTTCCTTATTCTTTATATTTGTTTCAATCAAAGGGCCCGTTCCTCTACTCCTGCTTGGCCAACGCGTCACTGTTAAAAAAATCCGGATAGATACGTATCATAACCCAAGAAACATTGACAAATAAATTCAATCAATCATTAATCATATTAGAAGGCACAAAATTTGTTGTTTAGTTTAACATCTAAGATCATTACATGTCTCTCATTCTATTTTGTATGTAAGTTAATTTGTCCGGTGTAACTTCTTTTCTCAATTCTATTGCTAAAAATTTATGACTCATATGTGAGCGAAAAATGTCAAACTACAGGTTACTTTCAAGTTCTAAATGTTTGATATTTGATTATAAATGTTTTTTCTATTCGCTCTATTCTACTCAAAATCCAGGACCTGTCCGGAGTTTTCCGTCACATCGCACCGAGTTGTCTATCGTCTCCATGTTAAAAAAACACATTGAGGCGACAAACACTTTATTTTATCCATTGCTTTGGGGGGGGGGTGGATCCATGCTTTTCCAAGAGCAGTAGTTTCAATCTCAACTTTAGTTTGAACCCAGCTCACCCAGTGTCTGATAAACTTAGTTATGTTTCTAAAAAGGTTCATCTGACGAGCTTGATTTTGATATCTTAGGATATTGATTCGTTTTCATTTTACAAAGAAATCTCCCTAAATCATATCGTGTGCTCGCAACCAAGTAGCACATGTCCTGTGGCCCGATGGCTAGGGACCACTGGATTAAAGGATCAGACAAGGAACAACACAATATCTAATACTTCCCTCAGTTTACCCTGTACGTGGCGACTGCGATATCCTTCGATGGAACAACGATTTTTATTGTCGTCTGCTCGAGACACTTTCGAAATTCAACAAGAAGAATTGGATGACCTGCATTCAGAACAAGCAGTGTCAATCGGAATGCATTGCCTCCATAGTTCGTCAACAAACTCAATTGATGACGGAATCAAATTGAATATTTGCTGTCATTCGCACATATCTAATATACATTCCAGTTTTATTCCTCTTAGAGACGAATAGATTGTTACAGATCGTCTACGGTTGATGGTAATTTAACGAATCAGGATTTGTATAAGACAAGCCTTGTTAATCACGGAATACAAACTGTCAAGTGGCTAATGTCCTCTGGCGATAAGGTTGATTTAAAAATTTGAAAATGAATGGTGTATGTGTCTTGTGCTTCACCAGGAAATCCGAATTTTCGAGAAAAGAAACGATGAGCTAAGAACAACTGGACATAACTGTATTTTTTCATTCTAATTAATACATGCAATATATATATATATATATATATATATATATATATATATATATATATATATATATATATACATACACACACACACACATACATATATATATATATATACATATATATATATATGTATATATATATATATATATATATATATATATATATATATATATATATATATATATATATATATATATTCTTGCATTCATCCATACTGATATTAAAGCCTTTTGTTTGTTTGTTTATTTCTGCCTCTTCTCCCCACGTTGGCAGAAAGGATGCTAGAATTCAGCATTGGAAACATCTCCTACAGTGAAAATCGCATTCTCTGTGACTTTGACTTCTAAGACCATTCAGAGATAGCAGAGATAACCCTTGCCATTTCAGTCCACTTTTTAAAGTTTCTGACCACCGTTTATGAAACTGGAATTGAGTATAGAAGTACATTGTTCCATGACAAAGGTCATGTGCAATGCAGAGTTGACCACTGAAGTCATTTGCAGTCACAAGAGGTTATCTGGGTCATTTATCGCCAATTTCCAAAGTTTGGAGCCACGATTTTGCACTTAGAATGCTGGAATTAAGTATACGGTAAGATCTTTTCATATTTGACTTTAGAGGTAATTCAGGGTCACTAAAGATCGATCTTGGTCCTCTCTACCAAATTTTCTATATTCTTCGCTATAATTTTGCACCATATAGCTGTAACTTTGCATAGAGTTGATGTTTTCTTCGTGAAGGTCATAGGCAAATGCCATATAGACCTGAGAATTCATTGAAAGTCACTCAAAATCATTTTTAATCAATCTTTGTCAATTTTCAAACTTGTCAGCCACAATTCAGTGCCCATAAAACTGTAGTTTAGAGGGACATAGATTCTTCCATGGCCAAATGACAATGTAATTTTGACATCAGGCTCATTTGAATTCCCTTCGTGTCATTTTTACCGACTTCCGTTGGTCACAATATTATTTTTAGTATTCAGAAATTTATCATAGAGACACAACTTTGTTCAGACGATGCGAGGTTGATACTGTAGGTCAGTAGAGGTCAACTGAGGTCATTTCTGGAAATTTTGATGAAGGACAAGGAAAATATCCAGATTGCCGGACTCTACCTGATTTGTCCATGCTTTCCCATGGATAGCTCTACATTGGTTGTTTTAAGGTTGAATGCTGGCACCCAATAAGAGAATCACTCAGGTAATATACCCAGAAATTTTGTCAAAGTAAGCAACTGCTTCAATTCTTTCATGGGCATCTGACAATCTGTTCTGTTAAAGCTACTATTTTATGTGTAATTGTAAAAAAAATGTTTTTCCATTTGTTGTGTAATAAAGATATATCAGAGAAAATATTCTCCTTTTTGTTTATATTTTGAGATACCCCCCCGTCTAACATTAGGTATTCCTGCTGATTATAAACATGAAAAAAACTTTCAGTAATCTTCTTCAGTTGGTATAAAAGTTGGAGTTGAGTTCGAACCTGAATCAACAGGTTTTTTCAAACACCTGGGGTCATTTTGTAAATCTTTTAGGGTAATTCCGAGCGTTCCAATAAAGGGGGGCTCGTTATCACCTTTAGACTTTACTATTTCAGTTTCAATTCAGCGTCTGGGTGTTCCAGATATTCATGAAGGTATGCATTCTTTTTTCTTGTCACTTACTTCTGTTAGCGACAGTCCACATTATATCTCCAGAAGTACTCTATGAACTTCAAGGAATTTTATTAGAATGATGACCAATACATAAGAAAGAGAATGTGGGCTAAAGGAAGGGGGCAGACCCAGGATTTTTTGTTTTGAGTGAGGGATATTTTTCCATTTTTTCCCAATGAAATCTATGTATGTGCACCTGACTGTTCACACAATATCTCAAAAAAATCTCAATGATTTTTCATGGAATGTGGACGGCTGGACAATAGGCTATATAAAAACTGATTGAAATCCTTTCACGGTTACCTCCCCAGCCTATGTATTATTGCTTAAATTCTATGTTTCTCAATCGATATCCCAAAAAATACTGAATAGATTGCAATAATATTACGTGGAAGATTTGGCAGTGGTCAGTTGGGTATAGAAACGATGGTGAAACTATTATTGTAAAATAAAATTTAATAGCAGCGTGTGATCTTTTTTTCGCCAAAGATATTCTGTCTGGTAGGATTTAGAAAATGCACCTCTATTACACCTTCATAGACGACACTTTATTCGAACATTTGATGTAGAATGGGGAGACGCTGATGTTGAACAAAAATGAAATTTATTCTGTAATCGTTTGAATCAAAAGGGGAAAAGCTCTCCTAACACCTTTCGCTTGATCAACTCTATTATAAAGATTGTGGCACCTACCCAAGTGTCTCAATATGCCAGACAGTTCAGAAGGCATAGACAAATTGTAAATTTACCCTTAGCGTGAATGTTATTGTTTATTTTTATTTGTGACTTTGCAAAGAGAATCTACTGTTAGAACCATATTATGATGACATGTACTTTGTCCAAAGGACCCATTTTTCTGTTTGTGAGACCATGCTATTCAATATCTTACATCATGTATACTTTTTGACGGTTTTTTGTCTTTTTTTTCTCTCAACGACAACGTTTTGCTTTCTAGGAAATATTGATTCAGTTTGAACGATTCTTGTCATATTTGTTGTATATACCTCCAAACCTTATCGTAGCATGGAAATTTTGCCATCTGGCTCATCTAAATTTATAATTTTATCATTTGGTGAAATGTATAAAACTAGAAACTAAATACGGCGTTGAACACCGTTCTGTTGATTAAAACATTAGAAACTTTTGCATGTTTCATGTGACTTTTTGGGGATTTAAAAATTCTAAACAGTTATATTAAAATGGCACTTAATGATACACATACACACACATACACACACACACACACACACACACACACACACACACACACACATATATATATATATATATATATATATATATATATATATATATATCCTAATTGAGCTACCCAACATTGACCAGGGAAAATATAGCTCTAAATTAAGCAACACTGGATATCAGATGATATTTTAGTTATAATAAAGGAATGTAGGAGGTTCCGTTTGATAGAATCCCTTCCCCATGACTGGCTGAGCTTGTACACGCTCTGGGGTAGAATAATGCAGGCGAGCACCTGACCCCGAACAAGCCTGCACATCTTTTTCTAAGACTTTAAAATTATTTTTTCCATTGACTGAAATTTTTTCCATCGGAGTTTGAACTTGGTTCTCCGATTAAAATGTCTGTGCCTCGAACCACGCATCAACTGAATGGCCATGACCTTAAATGTGTAGAAATGGGTTTTTTTTTATTCAATTAGCATTTTTTATCAAATTAGTACGACCTGCTGATTTTCAACATGCCTTTGTTCATGATCTATGATATAAAGTTCTCGACATATTGGAGTACATGTACACATACGGACATAAATAAGCCATTCAACTGATATACATATATACTTTATAATATAGACGCCTCAACGACAAAAATAAATAGACACATCTCGCATATCTACGAACGGGTATGTTAGAAGAATGCAAAGGCTTATTTCATTCTAATAAATAAATACAATATTTTTTTCTCATATGTGCAATGAAAAAAAATGCACTTATAAACTTTTATTTGGAACAGAAATCTAAATAGAGTTCGAGTCTGCAGTACCCAGTCCTGTTGTTCCTTTACGATAAAATTACTACTCATTTAATCGCGTAATACGCAAGTGTATATCAAAGTATACTACGGATAACCCGTCCCCCATATACGATTGTCGATCAGGAAACTCTTTAGCCTGAAACTCTTAATAACAGAATTGGGATCAAAAGTGATTAATGGAAAAGCGTTCAGTACAGTGCATTGCCAAAGATTTAAGTACGTAGAAATATAAACATTCGTTGAGTTGAAAGAATGCTTCTTCCATTTGGACACTGACTTATTGATATACCAAGAATATATATATATATATATATATATATATATATATATACATTCATATACATTCATATACATATACATATATATATATATATATATATATATATATATATATATATATATATATAGAACAATAGTGAAAAATACAACAAACGTGTCCAAATGTATTGTGTATGGAATAGAACTTAGTGGGAAAATGCTCAACACCATTAGTAGAGTGCTTATAGAATGAGTAATTTTTTTTGTAAATGGCTCATTGCAGGTTGTACATTCCATTGCATTTAAAAAAAAATAATCCAAAAAAATTTTTTTAAGCGCAACAGAGCGTACAATCTGTAATAAGCCATTCAATGAATATTCACCGTATATGAATATGTTTATATGTTTATACGTGTATATATATATATATATATATATATATGTATATATATATATATATATACACACACATTTAATCATACCCACGTATGCACGCAAGTATAGGCATATATATATATATATATATATATATATATATATATATATATATATATATATATATATATATGAGTAAGTGTATGTTCGTGTGTACTTGACCTAATTTGATATTGCATACATTTCATATAGTGGGCATCCAAAAATAAGTACTATTTTACAAATCACCTCCGAAAAACAATAGTCCACACACATACATATGAGCCTGTGCATGTATGTGAGTTCACACACACGCACTAATACACACACGCACACACACACGCATGCACCTGAACACACGGAAATAAATATACATATATGTATATGAATACATCGCAAATATATATATATATATGTGTGTATATATATATATATATATATATTCTTATGCATGGATATGATTTTACTCTCATACATGAATGTGTATGCGTGTGTGTTTGTTAATTGAATGTGATTACTCTGGAGTGATAGTTTAACAGACCATTGCTAATATAGTCAGTTCAGTCTTTATTGAATGCCCTACTAACGTGGCCTTCTGTTAACCCTATGCAATGGAATACACACACAAACACACACACACACACACACATATATATATATATGTATATATATATATATATATATATATATATACACACACACACACATATCTGAACCGAATAAACTTGCACGTGTCTCTTTAATACAACATTTCCACATTTTGATGTAAGTGTACGAGTACATTTAGAAATACACACACAATTGAGAATAGCCCAAAGCCACACTTATCCGCGCATGCGTGCATTAAAAGAGGAGCAATCGCCAGAAAATTAGATTCCCGACCGGGACATTACTTACAAAATGGCGGACACAGCAAATTGTATAAACGTCTTAACCAAAGGTTTTGCTCCCCTTCGCTTTATCTTTAACCAACACAAAATGGCGTCCATGTGATTTGACGTTGTTCCCCCGAGGGGACAATTTCCGGTCGTTGCACAGACGGGTTGCGCACTGAACAACATTGGTTTAGGTGGAATGGCATGCAGTCAGATTTTTGAGGGTAAAGGTATTTGAAAGCTGTCACCTGTTGAGGTAAAATTCGGCTCTGTTAAAAGTTTTTGACATCGAAGAATGGAAAGAGATTTAGAGAAAAGAAAGTAGAACGGAAATATTAGAAAAAATAAATGGAAAAGAAAATGTGAAGAAGTAACAAAGCAAAACTATTTGATGACTTGATCTAAGCCGTTATATTTCAGGAACAATAGAATTGTATTTTGTAAGCAATCGCCTTCTTCCAACAAAATTCTGCATGAATAAAAACCTTCTGTCGATGAAATAAAATTCTATCAGGTTACTAAATATGAATTATCGTTTTATGAATATCAAGATGAAGGATGATGTAAACAACAGAACAACGGGTATTTAAACAAAATATGACCTATTCTAGACTTTACCACGATCCCTCAACTATATTCTTTTGATTTAGTATTTGTGAATTCAGAAAAATTATGAAAAAGATTTCGTTTTGTGGATCTGGTTATTTTACCATCGTATCTCATTGACGGGTTAGTTTATTATCATCATTTGAATGAGCAAGATTACACGTCTTTTAAAGCAGGGAACATGAATTAGACATATAAAGAAATAACTGTTTATGATAAAATGATACCTGACCGTTTCAAAGATTTTGTGGCAAATGTTTATGAATAAACATGGATGTTATCTTTAGTGACCATTGCATGAATGTTGTGGGAAATCAACCCCAAAGAACGTTTTGTGCTTCTTTTTAGAAAACTTTAAATTTGATATTTGAATTTTGAATTTTTCATTTGCTTTTGGTAGAAAAAGCAAAGAAAATTGACAGAAATTGCCAAAAAATCAGAAAGTTCGTCACTTCGAGGTGCTGTCATATCATTGCACTCACAGCAAATTCTATTAATCTCTGCAACTTGTCATATTGTCAATTAGAATCTTGCGTCCTATGATTATATTGCCACTTCTTACATTGACTTGATTTAGGGCCTGAATATCTTTGACGCTGTTGTTTTGGTCTGCTAAGATGTATTCGATTTAACTTTTGTTCCATGATTAGGGCTCTTCCAAGTCCACTTTCTATTGGATTTATTTTTTAAAAAGGTGTTCATGATAAATGATGGATGAAATTTATCATCACTTGTTACAAATTGGATTCTTTAGGAAATCATAAATAGATATTTTAATCAAATTATTTTTTTTCAATAGCTTAAAGACTGGATTCAGTGGTCATTACTCTTGATGCCATGTCAACTTTCTCTGTATCGAATAATTGTTGAGTTATTTGAAACTAGATAAGAAGGGGAAAATACTCCATAATTAGTGTCTTCCCCAAGAAAGGAAAATAATTTCCTCTCACTTTTGACCTTAAATAAAGAAGAAAGAAATTCTTCCCTCAATCCTGACCCTGGAAAGTCAAAAAAACTTTCCATTCAACGTTGATCCCCTAGAAGGGGGGGGGGGGTGTTATCGGAATATGAGGTCTTGCAAAAAAAGAAAAGCACAAACGTAAAAGGCGTTATCACGTTGTCAGTAAAAGAAAATTGATGTGAAAATGGTATCAAGATATGAGAATAAGCAAAAAACAACTTTCCAAAAAGTGTTATCGTATTATGAGGTCAGATAAAAGAAAAACAATTACATGAATAAATGTTTTCAGATTAATGACTTTATGATAGGACGTTATAGATTTTATCATGATGTAACACCATACACTGATCATGTTACTGAGTCTGTATACAAAATAAAGGTCTAGTTCAACATTATAGTTATATGGTATATTGAACCACCAGCCCCGACTGGATCATTATATAATTAAAAAATCACCTGGATCAGTTCCATTCTTCCTGCTTCAGCCTTTATATGATGTAGTTCTAAAAAGAACTTGCTTTTTTTGCAGGGATATGGTAACCTGCACACTTATCCACATGCAAACAGGATGAAATTTCCATCATTAAATGATAATGTTTCTTGCCTTGCAAAAATATAATATTATATAAACAACAAAAAAAATGCACTGATAGAGACCGTACGTATGTTAATGTCGACAGGAATGATCTCATCATAATTTATCAAAAGTCCATCTATCTGTCCGTCTGTCCGTATGTACTTTCCAACCCAGAAAACTATTCAGCATAACACAGAACTTTTTGTATATACATATGTTAACTGCGTTAGTTTTTTTTGTAAATTAGTTTTTAAAAATCACCCTCTCCCAATTTATTTTAGAGAAGGGGTCAATTTACAATGCTAATCTATGCTAAAAATTTGTTTCCACTTGAAGTTGCATAATGCAGTGTAAAAAGATTCTGAAGATAAAAGTAGGAAGTATTCTTGTTTCAAGAGGCTTTTTTTTTTATTCTCTGAAGAGCATTCAATCGTTCGTTTATTTCAATCATACCATCTTAATTAAAAAAAAATTAGCCACGTGTTGTTTTTAAAAGTATCAGCTACATAGATAGTGGGGCAGAGAGATGTTTCGCAAAGAACTGAAGATTTTCTTTCTGCTTTCTTTTTTTAATTTCATTTAAAGAAGCAAAGTGTGTTCATTTTTTAATTACCAGAAAATTATTATAATTTTTGATATTTCTACTAGGTTTCTGCTTTTTATCCTTTTTTTAGAATCTTGAATTTATTCCTGCTAATTCTGATGTTTCGATTTCAGAATGTTCACAGCTAGATATAAGTTCATCATTTCCCCTAATGAATTTCTAACAAGAAAAATACCGAATAACTATATTAGGTCTTTGAAAGGTTTGCCACAAAAAGTTATTCATTTTATCTTTTAGTTGCCCGTGAAATCCTTGCATTTTTTAAATGCGCAGGTTTTTTCCCAATTCTTATATTTTTACATTGTCAAGACGCTGTAAAAATTGCTGAATTATCGAAATTTTTTTTTTTTGTTTTTTTTGTTGGGAAATACCCAGGGATATAGATATTTTTTCAATTCTTATATTTTATACCGTTGAGACACTGTTATTTAAAGAAAGAAAATCGAAAAATTTGCTGAATTATGATAAGATAAAATATTTTGTAAAAAATTACCATCGCACACCAAATTTTTTTCCTTTCTTATATTTTCATGTCTTTAAGACACTGTAATTATATGAAAAAAACATTTTACGTAACATAAGTTTCGGAAGATTTTCGAATTCAGATCACTTTAATGTTTACGAATTGACAAATTTTCACGCTTTCCTGAAAAACTCCGATTCCATGGATTTTTCCAAGATTTGTCTGATATATCAGACTTGTCTCCCATTTTGGAGGGTTTTTTCGTCACGGATGTCAAATTTCAAGGGACAATTTTGGGCCATCAATAGAATACAAATAGAAAAAAATAGCATTATCCTAAACATAAAAGAAATAAAATTATTATAAAGGTCACGTTTCCTTTATAAAAAAGATATTCTAAAAAAGTCAAAAGTTGAATTTAAAATTCAACGTTCTTTACTTTCCAGAACTAAATATTTTCTTAAAATGAATCAAATTAATTATTAACTGAATTCCCATTCATCTATCTAATGTCGCTGATATTTTACAAGTACAATTCAATTATAATATTACCTAATTATGGCCATCATTTTATGACAGCAAAAGTAAACTGGTTATCAATATTGCAGATAATATCGATGCTCTTGTCTGTAATGAAAAAGAAATCTTGAAAGATCGATGTTGACTTCAATATGAATGAGGAGAGCAGGTGTTACTGAAGAAGTGAGTTGACAAGTGCTCATAAACAGTTATCAACGAGGAAGAAGTCTGATAATTTGATAAACATTTCATAAGGGGGGAAAAAATTAAAAGTTAAGTGAATGTTGATAAAGAAATAAAAAGGAAAATGCAAAAAAAAACATATCAAAGTGTAATTTAAAAAATTAGAAATACAAAGATTAAAATATGAAGTAGAAAAAATGATCTGATTAGTCACTCAATAGAAGCTGTCAAGTGACCAACTTCTTATAGCAGTATGCTATGTTCGGAGTGATAAAGTAAAAGAACATTAAGGATGAATGAATACGTTACTTCTTTTGCCCTAGGTAGGTCACTAAAAAATTCCAATTTGTGTTAACAAAGCTTCTAGACATAAAGCCAAGGAAAAGTTAAGCATAAATATGGATTAAATCATCATCATCAGTCTTTTAACGTCCGTCATTGGACATAGACCTTCCCCAGAATTTGCCACACTTCTCTATTTTGGTCAATCGGAGCCAATACTTTCTGAATTCCTCTAGCTCGTCTCTCCATCTAATACTCTGCCGGCCTCAGTTGCGCATGTGATCTGGGGGGATCCATATCATGAGTCGTGATGTCCATCAGTTGTCCGCCATTCTTGCAACATGGCTAGCCCACTGCTATTTGAGCTTTTTTAATGGATTCTATGATGTCCCTGACTCTTATCTTTTTCTGGATGTACTGTGCTGTATTGTGGTCTCTCCATGCGAGGCCCAGCACAATTCTTTCAAATGCATGTTGTGTGGTTCTGAATTTGCAGATCTGTCTCTTAGTTAGGTCTGAATCAAATAGACTACACAAACCAAAACCTATTCTGGGAGGAAATTTTCTCAAAAAAAACAAACCCAAGATTTTTCTTAGACGTAAGGATTTTTTCTCAAGATTTACAGTGAAAATTTTCCAATTTTCAGCCCTCTATTTCAATTGGCGTGACTCGTACTCATACATACATACATACATACATACATACATACATACATACATAATCAGCAAAGCAAAATCGCTGAAAAACTGGGGAAACGTGTTATAAGTTTCGGTTGACAAAGAAAATGATACGTGATATATTCACAGATGTTGGAGATACCAGCCGAAAAACAAGGTCTTGTTAGTCACTCAATAGAAACCCCCACATAACCAATGTCTCTTGATATAAAACAATGAGGGCAATTTTCTATTATAAACTTCGAAAAAGATGATCAATTAAAAAAATGTTCCTCTCGTCTTTTGTTGGGCACTGATCACTAAAAGAGTCTGAATTTAAAAAAAAACAACTGAACACTAAGTGAGTGGTCCATTGAGCATGTGTTTAAATTGCAAGTTTAATCCCCTCTATAAACCTATTTAGGGGGAGTTCAAAAATCGAAAAAGAATTTTCCAGATAACATCATCGTCAGCTGTAGCAGCAGCTTTTCATCGTCCGTCGTTGGATAGATACCCCCCCCCCCAGATCCACCAGACTTCTTTATCATGGGCGTTGTGGATTCAATCCTTTCTGAATTTGTCTGGTTAGTCATGCAATTTATTATTTTGTTATCCACAGTTTCGTATTTGATGTCCTACGGTTGTCCGGCAATTAGCAATGTGACCATCTCGTTGAAATTTGAGTTTTTCTAATCGATTCTATGACATAACTGACAGCTGTTTTTCCTCTAATATATTGTGCTGTTTTGTGATCTCCCCTCGTTATGTTGAGTATGATGTTCCCCTTTGCATGTTGCATGGTTCTCAGTTCAAGGGTCAATCTTGGGGTCAGGTTTCATGTTTTAGCTCCATGGTTGACTATCGGACGGATGCATTGATTTTACACCCTCATTTTTAACACTAATGAGATTTTCTTGTTCTTGAAAGTAATAAGGAGTATAAGTTGAAATTTTCAACCCTTTAACCCTATCAATCCGGTCTGTGCACGTGATATATGTACATACATACATACATACATACATACATACATACATACATACATACATACATATATATGTATATATATATATATATATATATATATATATATATGTATATAGATATATATACACATATGTATATATATATATATATATATATATATGTATGTATATATATATATATATATATATATATATATATATATATATATATATATATATATATATATATATATAAAGCCAACTGGACTAACTTATGAACAGAAAAAAAACTATAATAGATAGTTTTGGTGACTATTTTTGAACGAAGAAAAGGAAATTAAGAATACATTGGACAGTTCCAATGAAAGATGCTATAAAGAATGAGAACATATCACCCCAGCAGAGGAGCAGGTCAGGTTACTCGTTCAATAGAAACCGTCACGTGAACAATGTTTTTAGGCAGTATGCTGTGTTGGGGACGAGCAATCAAAAAATTGGGAGAGAGGGACAATCAATGAGTCAAGTCATTTCCTTCGTACATCGTTGGGCAATGTTCATTAAAAAATGCCCTAATTCCATAAAACAAGCACGCGTGGATGTTACCAGACGCAAGATAAAGGTTGGATTCAGCATGGGGGGTTGATCCAGGACCCTTAAAAACTATTTTAGAGGGGATTTTCAAAAGACAAAAAAAAGTACTCTGAAAACAATAAGGGATGAATATTTACATTTTGAGCCAGACCAGCTTAAAAACTAAAGAAACCAGAGCAGTTTTTGTGACATTTTGAGTGACTGTCTTCATAACTATTAATCATCAAGAATGCTATGGGTGAGAAAAAAAATTATTTCGAATGAATCAATGGCATGTATATCTATCTATGTTTTTTTCTGTTTGCACGCAAAACGGTTTGAAATGCATGAAGAGTAACTCCACTATTATCCTAGGAGGTAGAACTGGGGGAGACACATGATATAAAAACCCAGCAAGAAAGAAGATTTTGAAAGAAAAAAATCAGAATAAAAAAGAATGAAAAAAACAGGTGAAAGAAAAAAATAGGATAGAGAGCAAAAACAATAGATATTCACAGCTTATGGTACTAAGTAGTAACACCAAAATGATTGAAAAAAAGAGGCCAAAGAATATGGTTTTGAACGTTAAATAAAGAAATTAACACTGTAGAAGTTAAAACTTAGAACAACGATGAACGGATAATTGTTATTGATATTTTACATATATCTTTTCTGGAATCCTTTCTGATTGTTATTGTATAGAAAAAGCCCAAAATGAGACACCAAACATGGTCAATTCAAGTCAGAAATAAAAACAAAGGTGGCAGTATGTAACGCCTAAAATGACTTTTCACTGCCACCATTTTGTTCACGTTTTCATTTTTTAGTTATTTTCATCTCGCGATTTCTCGCTTCATTAACGTTATTCTCGCTCGGCTTGCTGCAGCTGATGGCAAACAGATAATGACTTCACGCTTAATCTGTCAACCCTTGATGTCAAAATCTTCCATCAGTTGAAGAGAGGGTGTAAGCATAGGTTCATATGGACAGTGAATTATCACGAGAATGAAGCAGCGTAGAAACCCATCTACTTCGTCAATTGGCTGTGCGTTTATATATTTCAGAGATTTTTTTTAAAGCTTTTTTTTCTCTCAAATGTTTAGATATTTTTTGATATTTTCTTTGCTGTTTTTTTTTTCTTCTGATCTCTTTTACCGTACATCGTTCTCATGTTGTGGTTGTTGTTGTTTTTCTTCTCCCCCTTCTTTTGCTTTTTCTTCATTTTCTTTACTACTACTACTACTACTACTACTACTACTACTACTACTTCAAGAATACATCGGTCGGAAAAACAGTGTTAACCATGTATGGATTGACAGTCAAAAGGCAAAAGTCAATTTAAAAATTAATGTCAATAGTTATATACTAAATGTAAGTTGTATGCAAATCTCAACTTAAATCTACCTGGTATCTAAAGTTGATCAAACATGAATTATTAAGTTTAATTGTCTGAATTATCACACCAGATTCCTGGTGGCCGTCGCTCAAGACAGAATGAAAGCAAGTCTTCTCAAGGCTCCCATCCTTTTGCCGGTATCTTCAATCCACAGCAACGTAGTTGTTTGCTGTTTCATACCCGTTATCCGGTTACTATCGCCGAAAGTTGAGTGACAGGGAGTCTCTTTGGGTGTTCGATCCTTTCGTCATTGTTCTCACATATCACAGCAATGCTGTGGTTTTTACCGTCTCGACCATGACTTTTTTCAGTCCTAGCTCTTTGGCAATCGCCGATGTCTGCCGGTTATAGATTTCATATTTCGAATACTCTTCCAAGTGGTTGTGCAGACCCCAGTAGTTCTGTGATATGCATATTCCTAATCTTCCTTTACAGTTCGTCCAATCATGTTTAAGTGCACCTACTATCAATTGTACTACCCTAGCCTTCATGTTGTGCAACGTCCCTTGCCATGTCCTGGTATATCTAGAGCTTTTCAGTCTCTTCCATGTTCACAGAGATTCCTAGGTATAACCACGTCTATTATTTGGTAGGTTTTCTTTTTTTTCTCCACGACTCTTTGGTCTGATGTTCTCGATGGGATGGGGTGGTTAGTTTTGATGTCACAGTTCCAGAGTAATTTGTGGCATATAGTTTCAAGGACTGCTCCTGATTAGTTAAAATACCTTTTGTCAAATCCCCATTATTTTGCAGTGTAATGTCACTGTCGCGTAGTCTTCGTACTCTTCTTGTGTTAGTTTACAACATTCATTTTATTGTAAGCAATTTAATCCCTTTCTCCATTCAGTGTTTGGTTGATCTTAGCCTTGAATTAATTTGCTCTAAGGCATTTGTTTTGGTTCTGCCATGATGAGCAAGTCCACTTCTGTTTTCCGCGTTTCAATCCAAATCCACGCAATCTCTTGTCTGAGACGGGTTGTATTATTCTTAGAATTGCCTTCATAATTTGTTCTGTTCCTATTCTCATTTGCTTTGTTAACAGCTTTGCTGCACCTTCGATTTCTCATTATGTTCTTTGCTCCATTGCTTTGTCTTCATTGTACAGCGTCTTCATTACCTACTTGCATATATTTTTCAAATCCTGTTTCGGCCTTTTGGACAGTTTTTATGCTTTTGAGTCATCTGTTACTTTCTTTCCCTTCCAGAAACAGTCCGTGTCATCCCTAGGGTGTGGATCCTTGTAGAACCTTGTTCATCGTCATAAGCTTGGCTCATTTTCCGGTCCATTGATTAGAGCCTTTCCTTAGTCCAACATAAAAACATAGACTGTGTATTAAAAACTAATACTGCCAACGTGTTCATTCCTTCTATCAGATTTCTGCAGTTTACTTTCGATTCATTTTTTTTCTCTTGAGGTATTTTAGTTTTTGTTTTCACTTTCATTCGTTCCTGTTTTATCGAGTCACATTAAAAAAATAATCTAAAAAGGTATTCGTATCGGTCCCATGTGCTTATTGTTCTGATTTTTTGTTTATCCGTATTTTGATTCTTTCTGTTATTGTAAACATTCTTTTGCGCAATACTTAATGCGCATTTACTTTATTCTGAACTCCATTCTGATGTCATCGATGTATTCTTCCACATCGTTGAACAACATTCAAAGACTTCTCCTGTCTTTTGCAAATAGCTTTATATCATCCGTATGGTTCACCTTTTGGCTTTAGAAAATTAGTACCTTCTGCTATCATCCAACATATTAATTATTGAGCTCATAGTTAGTGCACATAGAAGAAGGGGTAGAGTGCCCCGCTGAAAAATTCCCCATTTATGCTTTCTTTTGCTAAGTTTTCACCTATAGATGCCAAGTTTACTTTCCAGTTTTTCATAGAAATCGACTATGGATCTCAGCACTGGTTCGCTAATTTTCATTTTCTTGAAGTATTCGAGTATCCAGCTCTGTGGGATCATTCTAGCAGTCAGCTTTTTTGGATTTCTACAGTTGACCCATCTCCTTGTAACATTTTTCATTTATTCCTTGATTTACCCTTTTATTTCTCTTCCTGCACTCTTTCTGTTCTTCTGGTAAGTTTTCTCTTCTCCCCCTGGGAATATGTATTATCTCTGCTATCTGCCCGTTCGAAATTTCCCACATTAGTATTAGGCATGTCATTGGTCTATAATTGTTTATTTAGTTCTCTATCTCAGTGTCATTTTGGATGAGGGTCGTTCTGCCTTTATTGATCCAGTCTGGTGACTTTTGAGGCAGCAACTCCCCACTTGCTCCTGTCTCTTCCAGTATCTTTGTCGTTCTTAGAAATGCAGTTGTCTGGGCAGTCTTTATTCTTCCCGAAAAAAAAAAAAAAGAAATAGAATCTCGATTGTGTTTTTTTTTACACGGTTCAAGTTTGTTAGCTATTATTGGTACGATCATAAACGTCATATTCACCAGCATCTACATTTAGTGAAGTCTGCGTAAGTTTCGATTTTTTTCCTTTTATTTCGATTCTACCCAGTGTGCAGCTGAGACAGCCACGTGTGCAGCCTTGCAATTCCCATTACCTTGTTTGCAACTATCAGTTTCAAGTTTATTCTTCATCGTTTCCTATTATTACTTCTTCTTTAGAGATGATACTATTTGTTTAAACACAGAATAACAAGTCATTTGCACAGTTGCCAGTGCATGACGGTCCCTATACTTCGTGTTTATTTTGTTCTAATATCTTTAAAGCAAGATAACTGTCTTTACTTATGATGTTGTACCGTCTTATTTCTTTTTTTTTTTTTCTTAAAAGGCAGCATTTCCTATTTCCTCCTCCATCAGTGTCTGTATCATCTACTTAATTTTTCTTTTTTCATCTCTTTTTTTATCATATCTGCATTACATACTAGCTCAATTTTCTTATTCATTATTCATCATTCCTTTACTTTCTTTCCTTTTTCGTTATTTCCGACTCTCCCATCTTCCAGATCATCGACAGTAGTTATTTTCTTCTTCGGCTTCCCCCTTCTTCCTCTTTCTCCGAAACATTCTTTTTCTCCTTTCCAATATCTTACCTCCCCTTCATCATCTCCATCTATTTCCCATCTCGTAACTATTCATCAGAAAGAGGCTAAAATGTCGTTTGGCTCCACCTGTTCTGTTTCATCTCCACTTGTTTCGTCTCGTCTGTTTTCTTCTACAATTTGTTATTTTCGTTCCTCTTTAACTTCACATTCCGGCTTTTATATGTTTACTTTGATTAATCGGTTGCTTGACTTCATTAACAAAATGGCGTTTTTTTTTATTTGCATCAGTACGCATGCGCAGATTTTCACTGCTCAACGTTTGCTTGTTCGATTGCGTATTCCTTTTTGTACACATTTATTTGCACGTGTGCGACATTTTTCCTGTGCCTTTGTGAAAGGAGAATATTTGTGGCTGCTTAATTAAGACTACATGTTCACATTGGAAATATGAGAACTAGCTCTTCCTGAGACTAGAATGTTCAAGATGAGGAAGTACTGGGATGGGGGGTAAAGTAAAGATTGTAGAGGAAAAGAAATAGACGATAGCAGGAAACAGGGTATACGTGGAAGGAAAGAGATACCGATTGGTGAAAAAGAAGGTGAAGGAAAGAAGGAAATGGGTGAGAAAAAAAAAAGAATCGATGGAGGAGGAAAAGAAAAGGAAAAGTTAGACATTGTATTTTACGGCACATAAGACGCAGAGCTATATACGGCGCATCTCACTTTTTTCAGGCATATTTTAGAAGTAATTAAATATAACCCTATCCTTTCCGAGGATCTGCATGGCCCTACCGGGTAATGTTCCATGCTCTCATCAATCAAAATCTTTATCAACCTCCAATAGTGGCTGGCTGATTGCATTATTTGCATAGCGCAGTTACGTACGTTATTGAGCCAGTGATAATGTGTTCGTCTCCTGCGACAGGAGTCAGAAAAAAAGTGTATATGCCGTAAAAAAAAGCTGTATAACCATATATGTGCTCAGCGTGTTTGATTTTTTATAGGATTCCGCTGAGTGTTGCGTTGTATCTTTACGAGATATGTCCAAAAAGTATACAGACATTTCAAACGCTTCAAAAACTAGGGACGCTGTCTTGATGTAACTTGGCTACCCGTTAGTGGAGACTCTACAGTGTATGTGTTAACGAACACTCTCTTATGAGGTTAGCCGGTCGCATGCAAGACACCATTGAGTGAGCTTTCCAGCTCTATGGCCATTACATACATAGATCGAGTAAGCACATTAACCACGCCCTGTTCTATTCATTTTTTCTGCAAAACACTCCATCGTCACCCAGGCCCGTCACCATTTCCTAGAGTCTATATTTGGTTCCGTGCGACCTTTCTTCCCTGCCCTTTGAAAATAAATTATTGAAGACTTTAGACAACATTTTACATTGTAACTGATGGTGATCCTGGAAAAAGTCTTTGCTGATTGTGTTTAAAGGTAAAAGGGAAGCTTGGATAAGTGCTTGAGGTCCCAAGAATAGTACGTTTAGGTGGGTAACCGCTATTACCCCAAGCAGGTTATTATATCATTGCTCCACGTACGTTATTTTCCTCGTTAATATCAAATGGCTGGGCAGGTTTTAGACGGACCTTGCAAATTAAACTTAGGAAATAACTGAAAGCATCTATAATGAAGCAATTGTTAACCAGCAGGTCGATTCGCTTTTGTAGTGGGTTGATCCTCACTGGATGTGTTAGTACCTTGACAATGCTTCAGACTCCATACTAATGGACGAAAAAGACCTCTATTAAAGTCCATTGGGGAAAATTATATAGGTTGGAAGAATAGGCTATGCAGTATTTGAGGATTATATGTAACTGTACGTGGTTTTAATGATTTAAAGCCCACAGGGCACATTTAAGGCAAAAGGGCAGAGATAAGCAGCTAATAACCCACTTGAAAGTGTTTGAACAGGTAGATGGCAGAAAGAAAAATTGAAGTTGTAGATGAGAGAGTGTAGCAAAGAATTACAAGGGGATGGAGACTGTGGAGAGTTATCTTCACTGAAGTCCCGAAATACCATGGCACTTGAAGATTTGGGGAAAAAAATCAAAGAAAGAATCAGGAAGACATAACAATATATCGTCTCTAAACTTACCATGAATGCCGGTATATAAAACACATTCGATTAGAAAAATTAGAAACAGAGCAGAATCTATTCAAAACCTGGAACTTTGTTTACCCAATTTTCGATAGCATGTGACAACTTCTGTTACTGTAACGTATGTTTTTGTTTTAGGAAAAAAAAATAATGCAAAACTGTTCAGCGATATAGAATTAAAAACTGAAAATGGACACTGACTGGTTTTCTCAAGATTCACAGTATTTCTGCTCGTATTCAAGTGTTACACATCTATTTATGCTCTGCAGAAGTTGGAGATCATAATGATACGCTAACAATATAAAATATTCTAGCTCTTTGAATTATCAAAACTTTTCCTTACGTCACATTTTCAGGATATTTTAAATAAAAGGACAGGTTTAGTTAGTCACTATATACAAACCGTTTCGTGACCAAAGTCTTTTAGCAGCCTGCCGTGTAGGGATGATCAATTGTACGTTGGAAGAATATATGTGTCTCACCTTTTGTTGGGCAGTATCTGCTCATGTAGAACCTAACCAAGAGACAGACCCGCAAACCGAGAAACATGCAACGCACACATGAGAGAATCATGCTCAACTTCACATGAAGGGATCACAAGACTGCACAATATATCAGAAGGAAAACGAGAGTCTTAGATATCTATTCGGGAAATTGAATTGCGATGTGCAGGCCATGTTCCAAGAATGACAGACAACTGATGGACATCTCGACTTGCAAGATGAATCCCCAGAGATCACAGGCGAAACCGACGCCGACGGAATTCAAGATGGAGAGATGAACAAGACAAATTTAGAAAATACTGGCTCCTCTTCGCGTATGATAGATAAATATGGCGGGCGTTGAAAGACTGATGACGATTATCCACTTAAATGTAAGAATTTAAAAAAAAAAACAAGCTGTATTAAACCAGGGATAAATTTCACGTAAACTCAGTGCAAACTAAATCCCAAACTTTAACTTATTTAGTAGCTGGAGAGATTTTGAATAGAAATGTTCAGAAATTTTACCAATTACAAGCATAAAAAATGCTTGGAAATTATAACAGAGCCAATTGATAGTGAACCAAGGAGCGGTGTTTACTCGTCTCTCTACAAAGGAGGAATATGACACAAAATACAGTTCTAAGTAGTGACCCATAGTGCAAGAAATCGTCCAGATCCCTGGGTACTTCCTTCTTGGGATGCTTTGGCACCAGGGAATAATACAACCTATCCCCAAAGATCGTATTCAACCGGCAAAAAATAAGCTGGCGGGACAAACTAGACAAATCCAGAAAATATTTGCTCCGCAACGCCCATGATAGATATGTATGGCAAATTTCAAGGAAAGTCTATGTCCAACGATGGATGATAAACGGGGGATGATGGAGCTTTCAAGGGAACTGAAGACATGACGAATGTGGGCAGACAACATTTTCAAACTAGATATCAAGAAAATAGGGACTACTTGTTGCTCATAGCCGTCTAAATAGAATGACATGATTGTTTGCCTTCTAAGTTGGCAGACATACCAGTCTTTAGATCTTGATGATGTCCGTATTCACCTATTTAAAGGGGTTAATGAATTGTTCAAACTTGGCACACTTTTCTGCCAAGGTTCCAAATGAAAAAAAAATTGAAAAGAAAAAAAAAAACAAGATATATGATGTAGAAAAGGTCGGAGCTCCGGACAATTCTTTCTCAAAACTAAAAGATTGAAAGTTGGAAAATTAAGGTCACACAATGCGTTAATCAGCAAACCCTAATGAGACAGTGAGTTAATTGGTGAAAAAATTAGCCATGTATAAGTAATGAGTGTCCGGTGCAATACTGCTGCCCAAGGTAATTAAACTGATCAGATCTCCTGAAAATCGAATTAAGTATTTGACGTTGGAGGTAAGGTCAGAAAAACGAAGGAGAGACGGTTGGTTGCCATTATGAATATTACTCCTCTCAAATTAATAAATAAAACAATGAATCGCTTTAAAAACGGTTATTGCTTTTGTATCATTAAACGTCAAAAGCAAAATGGGGAGATTATTTATTTTGCAATTATTACAGAATTAACTTTAAATTTGCAATAAAATGGTAGATAAGATAGCCTCATTCTATCGGTAAAGCATCCCTTATTTCCCTATCACTGGTATCTTTTCTTATTGATATTTAATTATTTCTCTCGTAAAATTATTTGCAATGCACTTTTATCAGAACAAGAACCAAAAGCTCAATGAGGCGCCTACCATGTGGATTAAACGCCATTACTGCCTGATCACGTGGTCCAGGGGGGAAGATTATTCCAGGTGAGAAGCATCTTATCGAGGAGCATCTTCCAATCGGATTTCAAGTAAATCAGACTCAAAACAGCTGAGTAAATCGATTTTAAATCAAGGTTTAAACGACCTTGCTTGAACACGTGACCTTGAGTGGGACCCCTTTCTAGGTAGGACACATCTTATCAACGAACACCTTTCTATTGAGTTTCAAATAAATCTGACTCATAACAGTTGAGAAACAATATGGGGACAAACAGACTGAACGGCCAACCAATACTCACAGTGCATTTTTACTATATATTGTCACTTACATTCTAACAAGTTCATCGACTGTAAGGCGTGGTCATTATTTCTCTCATTTAGTCCTCACACCAGTAGCGACAGATGGTTCTCACTGGGAGTTATGTGACAACAAATCTCCTTAATACTCCAAGACTTCCCTCAGTAGTACTATCTTCAGTTGTATAGTCGTGTGGAAAATTTTGATTCTCCTTGGATATCTATTCCCTCACGAATTTTCATTAAGCTTCTCAGATTGATTCCAGTGCTCTGATAACAATGGGTACTACGGTCATCTTCATGCTTTGCAATGTATTCTGCTCCTTAGAAAACTCCAGATACTCGTGCAGATTTCTGTTCTTCCTTAATTCTACTTTGTGGTCAACTGGAACAACGCTATTCATTATCTGTCATGTTAGTACGATGTGTTCTTCATAATTAGATCCGGTCTTTCGGCAAGGATTGGCTGATCTGTTTGAAGAAAACTTTGAGTTTCTCATTTGCTGAGGAAGATTCTGCTTTATTTCATACAGCATGCACGTATGGTTACCACAGTTGTTTGCAAACTTTCCAGTGAATCACTCTTCCCTCCCAATCATTTCTATCTTTGCACTCATTCTGAACTAACTTGCAGTATCTACTAACTATGTGGTCATTAGTTTAATCCTCTGCTCTGTATGGTTTGCAAAGATAGTCACGTCTTCCTTTATGGATTTTTTTTTTGCAATGTTTAGGCCACCATGGAGAGCAGCTCTGATTCTCTCTTCAGATTTCCTTTTCACAGACACATCCATCTCCTTTCATCTGGAATTCTTTATGATTCATCTCCTGCAATATCCCTGCACATTTTGTCCAATTATTATTATTATTATTATTATTATTATTATTATTATTATTATTATTATTATTATTATTATTATTTCAATGGAATCTCACAGCAGTTGCCTGGTGATTATTATTATTGATAGTAGTAGTAGTAGTAGTAGTAGTAGTAGTAGTAGTAGTAGTAGTAGTTCATTGATGCCGTACAGATTATAAAAAAGTACTTTTTCAAAATAAAATCTGCATACCATGACTGTCAACATTGGTTATTTCGTTTTTAGGTTGTTCTTGCAGGATACACACACACACACACACACATATATATACATATATATATGAATGAATGTATGTACTGCACATAATAATAATAATAATAATAATAATAATAATAATAATAATAATAATAATAATAATGATACGAGACTCTTTTTTTACGTTGAAATTTCAATTTTATTGGTGGGAGGGAGAAAAACAAGGAAGAAAACATCCCTTACACTTAGAAGACTAGCTTCTCATGGCCTTGCAGAATTAGTAAGAGGAAAACGCAAAATAGTCGGAAACAAGAAGAAGCAGTTAGATTTAACACACTTGGACAAGGCTCTTTGTTTGATACTTTGGGGCACTCACTATTTGGCCAACAATATTTCCACTCCATTGAAATTATCACTGAAGAGACCTCATTTTCAACTTCAACCTCACAAAATGTGACCAGGGAAAAAGTAAGAAAAAAATCCTCTCATGTAAAATTAATGACTGACAGAAACCATTTTGACATGAAATTGGTGAAATGTTTAACATTGAATTTGTTTAGAATTAGAATTTTACTTATTCTTTTATTTACAGTTAATCTTAACCAGGAAACGAAAGGCATAATTGTATCTCCAGAACTAAAAAGACTAGTTTCTCGCGGGATTCTTACCAAGTCTAGACATGAAAGAAATGAGGGAGAGATATGACCATACCCGTAACACTTACGTAGTTTCATATTAATTAAAAGAAACAAGACAGGGGAAAGTATCTAATTCTAAAATTAAGTGACATCAGTTTCGAGAAACTGGTGGAAAGCAATTACTTTATCATTCTTTTTGAGTGTTACGCACATCCATATACTTTGTCATAAAGGGATAACACTATGACTGCTAAAAGTCTGTTGAACTTTGATGTTACTCTGGATTATATCAGTTTCAATGATGTAAAGTCTGGTCCTAGCAGTAAATACCAGAAACTAGACAAATACAAAAGTACATCCATACTGTAAAAATTGTTTTTTCATGAAATAACCAGCAGCTGCTCCCTAGTTAGCCACCTGCAGAGACCTGGGACAACTGCCTGGCAAAAATTAGATTACTGTTCCTTTTACGGGCCTCCAGGGGGAACACAGTCGCTATAGAGTTACTGTTAGCCCAAACCCTGGCTCATGCCTGCTTAATGGCTAATAGGAGGGACACAACCAACACTGAACAACTGCTAGCCAAAATTTATAAAAAGTTGAAAGATAATCATCTGTGCGGTGCTATAGAGAACGTTTAAAATATGGAGGGGAATCCACTGTAGAGTCAACAAATAAGTATCTGGCTGATAGAGTTAAACAAACCTGGAATAGATGGCACTCGGTGATAGGACTACACGTACCTAACATAAATTGGAAAGAGAAAAACGTCACTTACCCATACGAAAAAAAAAAATTAAATAGCATAACCAACATCATAAAAGAAGGACCAGAAACGAATTCAGACAAAAGAAAGAAAGACTGACTGAAGCCAGATACAAGAAAGAGATTTCGACAATCCATCGGGAAAAGTTAAGAACTAGAAGCAAACTTTGTAAGAAATGCTGCAAGAAGAGATGATACAGTTAATTCTTGAGGGCAAGGACAGGAAAAGCAAGTGTAAAAGTCAACTCAACATGTCAAATGCTCCTAAAAGCACATTAAACCTAACGATGTAAAAGAGCTTAACTGACTAATCAATGCTGGTGCAAAAATGGTGACGTATCTCTTCACAGAAGAGGAGAAAAACTACGAACAATAGGAATACAAAGCCTATCCAGGAAATGAGATCATATTAACTGATCATTTAACTACAGTTATACGAATGATCACTGAAAATACATCATATATGAAGATACCATCTGCAGTACTATGGGATTAATACATGAGACAAGCAAGTGTACCCGCTTCAGTGGAGGAAGTACATAAAAAAAGCTTTAGAGATATAGAAAACGGAACACCCAACACATACGGAACTGCATGTTCCAAAAAAAGAAAAACGAAAGAAAATTTAATCAGGGCCTGGAGGGAGGAAGAGAACATAAATCTGCATGCCACAGAGGCAACAAATTTCTGGAACGACGTATGGAGACACCCCAAAAGACACAGCAAAGCTCCAGAATGGTTAGATAACACACACACACAGACACACACACACACACACATATATATATGATGATGAACAAATAGTATTGGATTATACCACGTTAAAAATATCATCGAAAAATAGCAAACCGGAAACTACAAGGGATTTTGGTCTAGGATATTTACCACATTACACCAGTCTCATCCACCAATTCCATAATTGTTTTGATGGTGATGACGTCAGAAAATGGATGACCAAAGGTAGAACTACCGTCACCGAAACACCGGAAAAAAGGGAAGTTGCAGTTATAGACCAATCATGTGCCTTCCACAGGTGTAAAAAGCCTTGACTGGACAGACAGCCGAGACAATACGTATCGTCATAGAAAGAAAAAGACTATAATCAGGAAAACGGGAATTATGTAGGAAAGGAACCAAGGGTCTCTACGTTAACCAGATGATATCAAAAGAAGTGAAAGAAAGGATAATGTTGCAATGGGATGAATCGACTATACAAAGTATACAGCATGATCCTACGTAGTCAGATACTCCAGTGTCTCAAGATACTCAAGATCAATGAACCAGTGATGAAATTCACAGCCAAATCTATCAATAACTTGAAAGTTGACTCGACGGTTAGAGGAGAAAACTTAAAAGAGGTAAGTATAAAAAATTAATCTCCTTGGATGACTCACTGTCTACACTACCATGTGTTCTAATCAAGTTACCAATCCTAAAAATAGGACATCAATTCTCCAAATCAAAGACGAGAGTCAACCATAACCTGTTAATGAACGACAAAAAGCTATTTGCAAAGAAGAGGGAAAAGCTCGAAATCTTGTACAGCGATGTAAATAGATACGGCAACGACCCTAGGATGGGGTTCGGAATAAAAGAAATGGACACTAATGGTGATGCACAAAGGAAAGCTTAGAATTCTCCTGTCAACATAATAATTAAAGCATTGACCATACAAGACCGATATAAATACCCGCTAGTTTTCAAAAGTGATGCAAAGGTTAGCAGGAACAAAAGCGAAAATAAAAAAGAATACCTTATGAGAATAAATAAGATGTGATTGAAAACTAAGAAAATACCAGGACTTTGCAAGAAGACTGAAGAAGGCGTGAGGCAGTAAAGTCAAGGTATTATCATTAATAGGGTGCTTGGAACCGTATCAATAGCACTGAAAAAGAGATTGGAGGATCTGGAGTTTTAAAAAAAGTACTACACGTGACTATATGGACACCCAGGAGAATACTGGACTTATGATATCTACGATACGTAGCTGTTAGTACTTGGGCAACTGGTGATAGGTGGGTGTCGTAAAAAGGAAAGAGCATTGCAATACGGGCCCCAACACTGATGTGATGAGTGGGGACGATAAGAGGGAGGACTGGAGACCTGAAGGAACTTACTATAATCTCTGGGCAATAAGCACCAGACAACTAATGTGAAACTGAAATACACAGTACTGCTGAGAGTGTAAAGAGGAGGACTCCAAACATGCAGGAACTTGCAGTCACTCAGTCTTCAGCGATGGCCAGCAGGTGACTGGCGTGAAAAAGCAAATAATAATAATAATAATAGGGTC
The DNA here is from genome assembly GCA_963457665.1 of Thysanoteuthis rhombus. NCBI lineage: Eukaryota > Metazoa > Mollusca > Cephalopoda > Oegopsida > Thysanoteuthidae > Thysanoteuthis > Thysanoteuthis major. The sequence continues at coordinate 44,235,910 of OY735232.1, read as the reverse complement.
CCGACGGGATCCATGGGTATTGGTTCAAAAAATTTACCACGTTACACGGCAGACTCACTCACCTACTCCAAAATTGTCTGAATGAAGGCAAAGCACCAGAATGGATGACTAAAGGCAGAACCACCCTCATCCAAAAAGACCCGGGAAAGGGGAACATAGCAAGCAACTATAGACCAATCACTTGCCTACCACTTATATGGAAAATCCTGACCGGGCAAATAGCAGAGAGAATATACATGTCAATGGATAGAAGGGGGCTACTACCAGAAGAACAGAAAGGGTGTAGGATAGGAACCAAAGGGGCAAACGATTTACTCTACATAGACCAGATGATCTTAAAAGAAGTAAGGAAAAGGAGAAAGAATATCGCAATGGGATGGATAGATTACAAAAAGGCATACGATATGATTCCACATAGCTGGATACTCGAATGCCTTAGAATGTTCAAAATTAGCGAACCGGTGGTTAAATTCATTGGTAATTCAATGGAAGACTGGAAAGTAGATTTGACAGCCGCAGGGGACAAGCTAGCCGAGGTAGGGATAAAAAGGGGGATCTTCCAAGGAGACTCGTTGTCCCCACTATTATTTGTTCTAACAATGATACCGCTTAACAGAATCCTGAAAAACAGCAAAGGATACTACTTCTCTAAAACAAAAGGAAAGGTCAACCACTTAATGTACATGGACGATATTAAATTGTTTGTGAAAAACAGGGGAGAGCTTGAGACTCTGTTCAACGAAGTAAGGGAATATAGTGAGGACATAGGAATGGAGTTTGGGATAGAAAAATGCGCAATCATGGTAATGCACAAAGGAAGGCTTTCAATGACTGAGGGAATTGAACTTCCGGACAACAACAAGATTAGGGCATTGACTGCACAAGACCGATACAAGTACCTAGGTGTCCTTGAATGTGACACGATAAAACGGGAAGAGATGAAGGAGAAAATTAAGAGGGAATACCTTAGAAGGATAAGGAAAATATTAGAAACCAAATTAAATAGCAGAAATCTAATAAAAGGAATGAACACCTGGGCTGTGTCAGTAGTTAGGTATACAGGACCATTCCTAGGATGGACAAAGGAAGAGCTCCAATCAATGGATAGGCGAACAAGGAAACTTATGACGATGCATAAAGCATTACACCCTAGGGATGATACAGATAGGCTATACGTTAAGAGAAAAGAAGGTGGTAGGGGGCTCATCAGCATAGAAGATTGTGTCCAGAGAGCTAAAGTAGTCCTAGATAGATATGTACAAACAAATAGTGAAGAAATCATAAAGAGCGCGAGGGATAGTGCAACAAACAATAAAGTAGAAAACAATGGAACAGTACAGCAAACTAGAAAAGAAAAGTGGGAAGGGAAAAAATTGTACGGCGAGTTTAAAAGACAGATAAAAGATATAGCAGACGAGAAATCATGGACGTGGTTACGAAAGGGAAACCTTAAGAGAGAAACAGAATCGCTCATCATGGCAGCCCAAAACAAAAGCATAAGGACAAACTATATAAAAGCAAAAATCGACAGAACACAGACAAACAGCAAATGCCGCATGTGCGGTGAAAGAGATGAGACAGTAAACCACATAACTAGTGAATGTAGCCAACTCGCCCAGAAGGAGTATAAGCATAGACACGATAGAGTAGCAACGATGATACACTGGGAACTAAGTAAACAAATGGGATTCAACCATGTGGAAAAGTGGTATCAGCACAAGCCAGAGGCAGTTTTGGAGAATGACAACCACAAACTACTGTGGGACTTTGACATCCAAACTGACCACCTCATCCAGGCAAGAAGGCCGGACTTAGTAATAGTAGACAAAAAAAGGAGGGCCTGCCAAATAGTAGACGTTGCTGTACCTGCAGACCATAGAGTAAAAAAGAAGGAGGGTGAAAAAAGGGAAAAATACCAGGACCTAGCAAGGGAGTTAAAGAAAATGTGGAACATGAAAACCAGGGTAGTACCGGTCATAGTGGGCGCACTAGGAACTGTCCCCAAAACGCTGAGGGAGAGACTGGAGGAGATCGGGATTAGGGGGAGGATAGAGACCGTACAGACCACAGCACTGCTGGGAACTGCACGGATACTGAAGAAGGTGCTAGAGATATAAGGACTGCAACGAATCGTAGCTCTGTCATGATATGCGAAAGAGAGAGGAGACGTTAGCTGAAGACCTGAGGAGACTTATTGTCACTCAGCCTTCAGCGTTAACCACTGGGCAACCGGTGTGAAGCTGTAAATCGCAGAATTACTGCGACCTATGAGTACTAGGAGAGGAGGGCTGGCGACTTGAGGAGACTTGCTGTCACTCAACCTCCAGCGGTAACCACTAAGCAACTGGTGAAGGACTGGAAATAGTAATAATAATAATAATAATAATAATAATAATAATAATAATAATAATAATAATAATAATAATAAGAAGAAGAAGAAGAAGAAGAAGAAGAAGAAGAAGAAGAAAAAGAAGGAGGAGGATGAGGAGAAGAAGAAGAAGGAGAAGAATGATATTGATGAAAAAGAAGAAGAAGAAAAAGAAGAAGAAGAATATTAACTTGTGCAGAAGTATGCCTATATTCTCCCGATTAGATGAAAAAATGTTTTTCTTTGAAAGAAAAAGGGCAGCCCCAATGGAACAATAAGAAAGTAATGAAAATCTAAATGAAGCACAACGTGAGCAATCAACGAGTGAAACCACAAAACTCATAACATGGTTTGTTATGGGAAACGGAAAGTATTACATCATTATTTTTGGCACTGTCACTTCTGTAACCTTCTTCATTCATCTCTTTTTCGGGATGGACGTCTGGGAAAAGTTTTATGAGCTAGGAACTAATTTGAATTTCACTTGTAAAATCTTACACCTCACAGTGTCTTTGCTAGCAAGGGGTTGGCATTACAGCTAGAGACAGTAACTCGAAATGGCAAATTATTAGAAGCTTTTTGTATTTTTCCAGCATATATATATATATATATATATATATATATATATATATATATATATATATATATATATATACACGCACACAAACACACACACACATACACACACGCACACATACACACACATATATGTATAGTTATGAAAAAGGGAAATAGAAAAGAACTATTAAGATGCCTGTCCACACACACATATATATATGTGAGTGTGTGTGTGTGTGCTAATGTGTGCATATGTATGTGATACAGAGAGAAAGAGAGAGGGGAGGCTAAAGATGGATAGACAAAAGCGATATGAAGAGAGAGAACGGGATATGTTTCCTTTTTCTCACTAGGTATCCCTATGCGAAAAGAAATATTATACCGTTTTGTAGATGTGCCGGCACGCACAAACACACACTCACACAATCATACATATATATATATATATATATATATATATATATATATATATATATATATATATATATATATATATGTAATGTAAGTAGCATTGCTTTTATAGAGAACTACTCAAAAAATAAGCATGTTCCCTTGTACAATATATACATACATATCAATCCATTTATCTATCGATCCATCTATCTCTCCCTCTATATATACATACACATATACATATATATATATTTGTACATAATTATACATATATATATATATATATATATATATATATATATATATATATATATATATATATATATATCTTCAAATGCACACATTTATATATATGTAATTGTATATTAAACATATATATATGTATATATGTATATATGTATAAGTATATATATATATATATATATATATATATATATATATATATATATATATATATATATATATATATATATATATTGAGAAATTGATATATGAACCGACAAAATGATTGTACATTGCGTCTTATATTGAAATTGGAACGATCTCCTGTTTTATCACGGTATACATGCATATATATATATATTCATATATATATATATATATATATATATATATATATATTCATATATATATATATATATATATATATATATATATATATATATATATATATATCAGTCATTAGTATTTCTTTTTGATTTTCCCTCTCAAAAGATATTGCAGTTTCGAACTTATCCAAGGAAGCCAAAATTAAACTTGACATTTTTCTACCAATTTTCATAACAATTGAACAAAACAATTCCTTTTTTAAAGTTCAACTGCTATCAATATTTGGATCATTTTTTCCACAAACAATTAATTTAATTTTGAATGTTAATTCGAAGTTCTGGTTAGTAACACAGTGGAGAGTGTCACACGATCAATGTCAGTATCCAATGTTGGGGATGATGTACTGAAAAATTGGACAAGAGTTGTGCTTTATAGACAATAACTTCTTTTGTATTTTGCTTGGCAGTTATCACTAAAGTTTTGATTAAAATAAGACAAGCATAAATGCTGCTGGATTCAAATTGATGAGCTGATCTAGCATGAACTTACATTGCAGATTGTAACCTCCACTTAATATTGCCTGTTGGATTTCAAAAACAAAAACAAACTTTTTTTTAGACATATCAAGGATTAAATGATGAAATTTTCAGCCTTCTAGCTCCATGGATACAGCCTGTGTGCTTGATACGTAGATGAGCAGACAGGCGTCCACACTAACTTGAAAAAACTATGGTAACAATTTTGTTAGATGGCTTCCAATTAGAAAAAAGCAATAGCCTTTTTTCCCATTGATACGATGAATGGGATCTTTCGATAAACTTTTGTTATTCTTCCCATGGTCTGTATTTATCACCATCATCAGCCTTTTAGCGACCAAGATCTTTTCCAAGATTTGCCACACCTCTCTCTCATTTGCGTCAAGGAGCCAGTATCCTCAGACATTGTCTCTTTTTTTCACACAATCTTATTTTCCACTGGTCATAGTTCTGTGTAAGGTCTCTGGGGATACATGATGCTGATCATGCAGTCCACAAGTTGTCTGTCATGCTAATGGACTTTATATCCCTAACTCCTGTTTTTCTTTACTATACTGTGTAATGTTGTAATCTCTCTATGTTATGTTGAGTATGATTCTCTTTTCTCTTCGTTGCATGCTTTTTAGTTTTGGAGTCAGTCTATTGGTAACGTTCCATGTTCTAGCCCCATAGGAAAGTTGCATTGGTTGTATGAATGCCTTTCTTCTCGATAACGGTTTCTTGTTTCTGAATTTTGAACTGGCTGTACCGAAACTTCACCACCCTAATGTGATCATTTGCTTGATTTTTACTTCCTTTGAGGATTTCATGGAGATCCATAGTCTTAGATATTTGTATTGATCACCTTTCTTCAGCTCGACATTTTTGATTTTGATCGCTATGTCTGTGTCCTCTAGATGTTCGTTAGAATTGACATTTGCTTTACTAATTTTCATGGCAAACCAACCTTTTCATTTTCTCATAAAGTTCTCATAAGAAGAACGAACTAGTAAGCAAATCTGAGATTACTTAGATATTCTCTGTCTATTTTGTTTCCTTCAATTTCCCATTTTATCTTGAAGCATACCGTGAAGTACATGGATGAGCTTGTCTCTCCTCCTCGAAAAATCACTGTAATAAATACACCCATACTATAATATATAATTGTATGATTTTTCCTTACATAAGTAATCCCGTCATTTTGACAGGTACTACGCTAGTAATTAATATCCGCTGATGGATCTGTTTTTCGGAATCTGACTTCCTCTATCTCAAATTACCCGACAAGTGCTTGATATTCGCATTCTGTTCTTATTCTCCTGCTCTTACAACGTTTCCTAGTCTATGAACATCTTTTATACCTATAAAAATTCTTTAGTTTTTAAGCTGGTCTAGCTGTCTATGCATGGATCACGTTTACCGGATACACCAATGTAGCTAGAAGGCTGACAACTTGAATATTCTCTCCTTAATACGTCTGGGAGAAAAATACATTTTTAGCTGGGGTTCAATTTACGATGCAAATTTATCCTAATCTGGTGACTACTTTGGTCCCACTAATTCCTTGACAATACAAACTTTTTTGTGATCTGACCAAAGGCTAGGGAACTAATCTATTCATCATTCACCCTTAATTCCAACACGACATGCTACCAAAAGACGTTGGTTATGTGACAGCTTTTATTGAGTGACTAACCAGACCGGTAAATGTTTGGTCTAAACGCTTAACGAGTGCAGTCTGTTTTTATTTTTAACCCCGAAGGTATTGTATTCTCTCCTTTACGGAGACAGATCCTGGTTTTTCGTGTTTAATCGTATTAATAATGTCTCTTGTCATTCACTCAATACAAACCGTCATGTGATCAACGTGTCTTGGCAGCACGCCATATTGGAAGTGATCAATTGAATACGTGGAGAAATTCGTTGAAGTTACTTGCCATGTTCACCAGAAAGATTCCTAATAAAAAAAAAAAAAACATAAACAAAAAAAAACAAAACAAAAAAAAAACAGGCGGGAATACAACAGGACGCAAACTAAAAGACTAATTCAGCATAAATTCAAATTGTAAATTCATCATCTTCATCATCAGTCTTTTAACATCCGTCGTTGGACATAAACCCTCCCAGGGGTTTGCCAAACTTCTCTATCATGTGTGTCGCAGTGCCAGTATTTTCTGGATTTGTCCACCTCGTCTCTCCATCTAATATTCTGCCGGCCTCGGGTTCTGCATGTAATCTCTAGGGATCCACATCATGAGTCGTGATGTCCATCGATTGTCTGCCATTCGTGCAACATTGCCAGCCCATTGCCATTTGATATTTTTAATCAATTCTACGATGTTCCTGACTCTTGTCTTTTCTCAGATGTACTTTGCTGCCTTGTGGTCCCTCCATGTGAGGCCCAGTAAAATTCTCTCATGTGCATGGTTGCATGGTTCTCAATTTGCAGATCTGTCTCTTGGTTATTAAAATTTGAACTTCATGAACGTTTTCCTATGCATAATGAGGCACTAATGTTTGTATTTTTGAGCCATATACCTCCATCAGTGTATCTAGTATATGTGATAAGTATGTACGTATCCACACATTAAAGCTGGAAAAGATGATAGATTTGACTGATGGTTTTTAACATTTGATTCGCCATCATTCTGACTGGACGAAGCCCTTTTTGTGATATTCTTGTTTTGCATGTTCTGATTTCCAGTCAAGTGGTCATTGGAAAAAGAAAAGAAAAGCATCAACATACTTTCAACATGTCTACGGTTCATATTACAAGGGAAACAGACCACGAATTCAAGTAAGATAACAGCTTGTATCTTTCTTTGTTTTTCGTATTTTAAGTACACACGGAAGCAAGCAAATGGGCGTATATATAGATAATCATCCATTTATGCATGAATGTATATACTTACGTGAAACTGATAGAACCCAAATCAAAACAAAACAAAACAACGTTTCTGTATGTATAGGTAGAACAACACATGTGCACTGAGTATATCTATCAACCTAACCCCCCCTCTCTCTCTCTCTCTCTCTCTCTCTCTCTATATATATATATATATATATATATATATACTTACATACATACATACATAGATATATATATACATATATACACACACACACATATATATATATATATACACACACATATATATATATGTGCCAATATATAAATACATATATATATATAGCTCTCTCTCTTTCTCTTTCTCTACATATGCGTATACATGAACACAGCCGTCTCTCTCTCTCACTCTCTCTCTCAAATATATATATATTGAGAGAGAGAGAGACAGAGAGAGAGAGAGAGAAAGAGAGAAAGAGAGAGTACAAATGATCCAGGAACTTATTACAGTTGAAGGATACCAGCATGTCTGCAGCATATTATCTACGTTGCATCTATTTTCAGCGGTAAGTCAAACTGATTTATAAACTGGTAAGTACGATAATTTGTTGGATCTCAAGGAAACAGAACAGCTCCGATTATAATTGAATTTGTAAGATTTAATCATTGTGGAATTACAGTTTCATTAGTATGGGGCACTCAGAATCTATTTTTTTTTCAAACTACATACGAGTTTAAACATATATATATATATATATATATATATATATATATATATATATATATATATATATATATATATATATATATATATATATGAATGATCTTCTTGGACATATTACCCCAGAATGATCCCTATTTACACAAGCAAGTGACCAACTCTCAAGACAGTCATTATCATCATAGCAGCGGAGTTAATTTGAAATGTCCCATTTTACTTATTTTACGTTTCCAGAAAGGATGAATCTTTTTCGTCACGAAACATGTTCAAAATCATTCGTTTTGAACAAAAAACTCTATATACACCACACAGCGAACCATTAATGCTGGAATGAAGGTGGTCCTAACCATGTGTCAAATAATGTAGTTTCTTTTACATGAAAGTAAGCTTTAGTTTGTAAAATATTTAATTTCCGAAACTCATATATTCTTTCTATCCATCTATCCGATGCCCTTACCAGTTATCCTATCGTCTAACATAATAGGGGAAGTTATTATGTATTACATATATTCTCATGAAATTATGGCTGTGTACAAGTATTTATAAATATAGATATTCGTCAATGAACAGGCAAACAAATACGTTTTTTTTAGTATGTTTGCCAAGCACCCATTCATAGATGCCTGCATTCTAAATTGACGGATCAATTTTCACTATTCTCTATTTGACTGAAACGTTGTCCCTCAATCAAATGCTAAGTTGCAATTTTCCATTCCAATCATCTATTTCCAATATTTTCATTGAACGGATAAATACGAAAAGCCACCCGGATCGTAATTCTTTCCATTTATCCTGCCTACACATCTTGCAATTGATATCCCTTAACAACGTAATTAAATTTCCTAACTACTGTAGGATTGCGTTGGGAGCCATAATGACGGTGTTTAGTGAATGTTTTCGATATTAATGAATTATCAGTGGATATTTCAACTATCATATAATATAATCTATCGATGTCGATTAGATTTTATTATCACTCTCAACAAAATGAATATGGTACTGAACTCTCATATAAGACACCTAGCAATTGGCGGTACATACCAACCCAGTCATCCCAGATGATTGTCCATCCAAGCCATGATTCCAAGCGAGAAGAATAAACATCTTCCAAACCTTTTTATCTCACTTTCTTTCAATCTATCGTGAAAAAAGATACCCTCTCTCTCTTTCTCTCTCTCTCTCTCTCTCTCTCTCTCTCTCTCTCTATATATATATATATATATATATATATATGTATATATATACTTATTTTACTCTGTCGCTAAAAGATATTTCCAGATAAATAGCTCGAATTACTGGCTGAGATAGCTTATCATCCAGGGTAGCTTATCAACTGGGATGGCTGGGGTGGAAAGTAGCTCTGCTCACAAAAATTTATTTTATGATATGAACATTTTAAGAATCAAACACATCAATAAGTTATCTTTGAGACGGTGAACAAAGATCAGGAGTTTTATTTTGACTGTCTGTCAGTAAAATTTTTTTCTCGATCAAATGACAACAGCCGTTGGTAAATGCATCCCTTGGATGTGAGAGTTCGAAATGCCTATTTCATTTTATCAAAATGGTGTTCAGTTCACTGCTTGTGTCCAGATTTGATCTTTGCCACTCTGTCTTGGATTTCAGCTTTTTTTCGGTTCCACGAGTTACACACATGATCAAACGGCAAAACCATTGACACAAAGAAAGCCGGGAGGTATCGAAATTGTCACCACCATCATTTGAGTACCTGGATACGTGGCAAAGCGCTCATCACCTGAGAGCTGAACACTCTAAGCAACCAGACGGAAAATTGCACTTGCTAGCCTTCACCTGTCGTCAAGTTGTCGCAAAAATCATTTGAAAAAAAAAAGCTAACCTTCCTCCGAGGGTAGCACAAGCAGTATCGAGCTTAATGGAATCATGCTGTTCGCTAAAATCTACACCAGCCAGACTCACAAATATCCACGTGAACAGGATAGATTTCCCTTCCTATATGGCGAATCCCATCCAAATAAACTGAACACAACGGCACTTATATAAATACAGCGTATGCAGTAGACCTCTAAACAACCAGTTGAAAAAAACAACAATTCACAACTTAATCTCTATCCTGTAGTCCACAATCCCTAAGCAAATTGTACAAGAAGAGTAGCAACGTAAGAAGTAAACTGAAAATTAAAGACCCCAGATTTACAGCTATTGGTGACATTAACTTAATGGCAGCTGTATCTAATATTACAAACATATATTTTACTCAGCAGTCCGATGAATCTTTTCTTCCGTCAAAGAAAAAAAATATATTCAACGATGCATTCACGATCCTTCATAGTGGTATCAGTAGGAAAAGGAGGGGTTTGTAGTTTTTCTTACAGTCGACTGCTTCTCATACTTGTAAAATACTGCGTTATGGGAATATTCTGAGGGTGTTATTTTCATTTTTGACTTTTTTCAATACAAAAATACCAAACCCGCATGTGCTACACTGATATAATGGCAGTTGGTTTCTTAGTGATATTTAATGACATTAAACTTTTTTCTTTCCCCTTTTTTTCCCGTTTTCTGCTGTTTTATATAAATGGGACCGATTGACCGACCCAAAAGTGTCTTATGGAGATATAAAGACTCATTTAGTGATATATACAGGTTTCCTCTGGTATCTAAAAACACATGTAAGCCAGAATGACGTACAGTCAAAAAGTAATCATTTTATTTAAGTAGAAAATATGTCGATTGTTCACTTCCCCCGACCCAGATAGTGATTATGGTATGTTATGTTGAGTCGTCAGAGGTTGATTTGTTGGATGTTATAGGGAACCAAAGCGTAGGTAATAGAGGACAAAAGTGCATGCTGCTTCTCTGATGATATGTTACGAAGCAATGGCTTTAGGCTAACTTTTGCCTTTTTCTAAGAGCGGGAACATTGGTGCAAAAGTAACTTTTGGAAACAAGGGAGAACTGTGTGCAATTACCAAGTCTTACCACAAACAGCCAAGGTGTTGAAAAAGGCACCTGTCTCTCTCGTAATCAAGAAAAGATAACTTCTTTTATTATTTATAGTAGGAACCGTAACAAATTTTCTGTCAATACGTTATGAAAAGAAGAATAATAATAGGAAGATAAGGAAGGAAGAGAAGAATGAGGGTGTTAGTCAAGAAAACTGAACATACTTGATATACACATTGTAGAGAGAGAATGGTCTCACTCCAAATTCACTTTACTGCCTAACATCCCAGAATATTGACTGTAAAAATCAACCATATTTAATTTTATGATTATATATATATATATATATACATATATATATATATATATATATATATATATATATAATGTATGTATGTATGTATGTATGTATATATATATATATATATATATATATATATATATATATATATATGTAATGAGAAAAAATGAGAAATGAAACCAAGGCAACCTGTTTCAGTGGAGAAATGCACGTCACGATTATCACATCAAAGTTTTGGTAGGGGTTAGAGTTTAGATTAAAACATAGAAACTTAAATTTTGAGTCTTAGACGGGAGAGATATGAAACACCGATTTCCATTTATATCCCTACCGGTAGAAATGGACAATCGTAGCAAGACCTACTTCCAGTTTTGCAAGCTTCTATAAAAAGAGCATCAAGATATACCAAGCACCCTGAGTGTCCGATTAACTCAACAAAAACCTTGCAACTGCAAATCACATAAATGTTGAATTGCTACCGTCTAGAATCCATCACAAAATTCATGACAAACCAATTCCCTGTCATCATAAAATCATAAAAATCCGTCCGTCATTCAATATTGATACAGATTCCCGCTCACAATGAATCTGAATGCGTTTGATGCTCTCACTGTTTACAAAAGTTAACAATTGCATCAAAAATAGAACAATCACAGTTCACTGCCTATAAATGAAAAGCCTTCAATAGTTATCTACTCAGTGGAACTTGACCTTGTATCAATCAAAGAAGGTCGCCAAGTTGAATGAGTTTCACTATCCCCTAAGTAAGGTTAACCATGGTATAATTTTGCATGCTGATTCTAGGTGAGGCACCGACATTACGCTGTGGAGAGGAAACAGCAAGTTCCAGCAGGAGGATAGATTGGTGCTTAAGCTAACGTTCGTCAAGGAATCACCCGGTCATACCATTCATATGGATGGTTCTTTGTAATAATGGTAATGTCGTCTTTCATCCGGCAAATGCACCCAGCCACATTGTACTCCTTGTACGGGAACGACAGGATTTTACTGCATTGACTTGGGCCGCCAATCTCTCATGACCCTAATCCAATTTAGCACTTATTGGATTTTGAAACTTGCTCTACAATCAAGGCACACCCATATTTTCCAGACTTATTAAGGACCTGTCACAAATTCGGCGTATCGTATTTTCGAGAAAGTTTATCACGTAGAATAAACTCCTGTTTGAATATGTTTACAACTTGGACGATTTTGACATCGTTTTAATCAAGAGTTGATAAGTGCTTTACCCAATGTAAATCTTTTTTGTCATTCTCAACACATGTTTTATTAATTCCAACATCACTATTTCAACCTCAGTAATTTATTTTAGCATGTTCTGGCATATTTTTTTTTCAACTATTTCTAATTTTTTGGCATGATGTGAGGAGAGGACGGAAATCTTTGCCTTGTGTGATTAGGAGTAAAAAAAATATGTTGAACGACACAGTTCGATTAGAACTTGAAACTCCCAATATGAAAAAAAAATGTTTCCACGCTTCTTTGACTGTCAAAAAGTGCAAAAACTGCATAGTAAGAACAA
>OY735232.1:44205689-44220689 GCA_963457665.1 Thysanoteuthis rhombus | reverse complement strand
AAAAATGAGAGAGGTCCTGTGAAGCTGAGAAGGTGAAAAGGCGGATAGGGATAGTGGAAAAAAGAATCAAGTCCCTCGAAGGAAAAAGTGTCTGTGATATAATTGAGGGTTGGAGAGCCTGAGGTTGAGATTGATGAAATTGATGAAAGTAATGTGATCGAAAAAACAACAACTATAAGTTCAACGATGCGTCCACCATCCTCACATCCATATCTACCCGTGCGGTTAACTCAGTGGTACACCCGATCGACCCGAAAGTCTGACCTAGATTTAAAATTTGAAGTTCATACATTTTAAAAAGTTGCAAAGCTTCCCTCGCTCTATGAAAAAGAAATGTAGTGGATAAAGGGAAAAGGAGAAGAGGCTGGATTTAAAAAAGAATGATCTGAAGAAGAGGAGAAGGAGCTGCATGCGATTGAGTTCCCTAATTAAATTGCAAAAAGGATCCTCTATTAGTAGTTGCAACAGAATAACTTGCTGTAGTAGTAGCTCAAAAAGGAGATAGAAGTCGGCAAGGATGGACATGTTTATCCAGTTTCATATCATCCAACATGATTCTTCTACCAAAAAAAAAAAAGAAGGATATTCAAAATTAGGGACCGATCAACCTACTGAAAAGTGTCTTATAGAGATGCGCGGACGCATGTAAAATAAATGGGAACAGGAGAACCTTATTCTACCAGTATTTCTTGACCATTAACGATTCCCTTTTCACCGATTGAAATGCATTTTACAGTGAAATCATTAACAATACATTCACCGTCCATCATTCAATATTGAAACCAACTGCCGCTTACAATGAACTTGATTGCATTTGTTGCTTTTACAGTTTACGAAAGTTGACGATTGCATTAAAAATAGAAATATTGAGTAACGTTGTGTATGGAACTGTGCATATAATAGCCTTATTCTAGCTAGCCCTCGCCCTAGTTCTTGGCTATTCACAAACACTTTTCCAATTGCAATACCTGTATTCTGGTTTTTAATGCCTATATACAGGAAAATCATATGCAATGTATTTAAATTGATACATGTAACAGCTTTTTTTCTGTCAGTTACAGTTGTTTTATTTCCTGACCAAATTTTCAAACTACTTGATTTTCAATATATTTCTATGATTAAGACCGTCCCAATCCAGTTTTATTGTGAACTCATCCGCAAATATTTTGGGGGTCATTTCCGTTCATTCATAGCCCTGTGAGAACCTTTCATCGATTTGCACCAAGCTCTTTCCAAAAGAGAGCAATTGCAAATTTTTTTCTGTGAAGATCATTTTTTGTTTTCTCTGGCCAGTTGCGTGATGTTGAAGTATTGTGTATGTTTATTAGAGCAACACCATAATGCATCAAGAGATCAGCTCTTTGAAAAAATTAATATCACATTTGTTACTCCTAATATTTATGTTGTGTTACCACGTTAAACTGGATCGATCAGAGTTGAGTTTCCAAAAGAAAAAAGGTCAAATTTCCGGTTAAATATACATAGACACTGTTATATAACAACATCGACCAGCAGTATGTCTTGTTAGGGATGATCAATTAAAAAAATAGTGATATAATTTATTTCGCCCACTGTGGCACTGTGATCACTAAAAACGTCTGAAATGTCAAAGGAGCGTGTATATGATGGCGATCACAGACTAAGAGACCAATTTAGCACAAACTTATATTGCATATTGTGCATATTGTGTGCGGAAGTTCCTTGATTTTGAAACTTTTTTTTAGATCTGCGTCATTTCAAGTTCACTGAATTCTTCCGTACCCGGTGCTTGACCGGGGCACAAAATATTCATAAAAAAAAAGAATTAGAATCTTTGTGAGATGTGCTATGGACAGACAACGGTAAATACAGAAATGTTTTGAATAGAAAAATATCTCCCCAACGAAAAAAAAAAAAGGTTTCGAATATGCCCAAACATTAACTCAATGCTCATTCAATAGAAGGCCATCCTTTCAAAAAACTCTTATTTCTTCACTGCACCTTGTGAGTTCGGTTTGTTTATAATGAATTTTCATCCGGGTCTGACTTGAGGAGGGATTTGACTGAACTATAATCTTCGTTCAATCTAGTTTTAAAACCCAGCTGTTGGTAATCCATTTGGGATGAAATTCACCATACCGGGCAATTGGTTTTTAAGCTTTCAGGTTACGGTAAATAACCATATCGGTATTCACTGAATTTAGTATTGCTTGACAAGCGTAAAGTATGTTGGTGAGGAGTTGAAATCTTATATTTGAGCATTGGACTATTAGACCAACTCGCTAACTATCGCTCTATATATTATCATTAACCTCTCAACGTCATCTCTCTTCGTCATCTTTAACCTGTATGAATTGTCACATCATCCCATTTCTGACGGTTACAATTGCACATATGGCCTTACCCTGAAGAACTACGTTGTGAGTCAAGATGTCCAGTTAGTTCGTTGGCAAATCTTTTCGTATGGTTTTACGTTTCAACACCATGGATGACTATCAAGGGGGCACTTTGGTTGGTGATTCTTTTTTTTCAGTAGTATTAGCATAGTTTTTTTTATGAAACTAAGACCATGGCCCTGTTGGGGAGTATTAAAATTCCTACCATGGAAGTATATATGTAGGGATGTTTGCCATCTATCATGTCACAGTAAGCACCCATCATCCACTAAGTTTAGCTTAGTCTAGTATGAGCATGCACAAGCACAGCACTATAATAGTGATCTTGTCTAACCCTGACAGAATGGGGATTGCTTTGTCGTTTTACTGATGATTTAGGGGTCAGAACGCTCAAAAATCTTTTAAATTGGATGAAAATCTTTACTCAATTGAGAAGTAAATTAAATGTACAAAACCAATTTATTCCATTATATAACTCTATTCTATTATAACTGAGCACTATATTCATAAAGACAACAACAAACCTCCCTTGAAACATATATATATATATATATATAGAGAGAGAGAGAGAGAGAGAGAGTGAAAGAGAGATGGGGGTAATATTTTTCTGTTTTCTCTGAGGTATATCATCTTTTGACATATAAACAGATTTAAACATGTTTTGAAGCAACCTACCTATGAGCGTGATTATATATATATATATATATATATATATATATATATATATATATATATATATATATATATATATATATATATATATATATATATATATATATATATGCAAACAGGCTGATATGAGTCAAAGGAATTGCGTGTAACCGATGGCGTGTATGCAGATTGGGGTACAAGTTCATAGAACTATCATTACTCGGTTTCCTTTCGACATTTTGAGATCCAAAAACAATGACGTGACAGTCATACGTGTGTGGTGAACACTTGTTTGATCAGCAGTTCAAACGGGCTACCCGACACGTAAAAGAGACCCACATGTATGTGATGCCAGATTCTCACACACACACACACACACACACACACACATATATATATATATATATGTATATATATATATATATATATATATATATATATATATATATATATATATATATATTGATTTGTGCAATAATAATTGCAGTTTTCTTATTTCAGACATTGATGCTTAAAGGAATCAGAATAGACGGCGAACATCTAAGCAACCTCATATTTGCAAACAACATTGTCCTTTTTACTAAGAATTTTCATGACCTTCTGATGATGCTAGACAGACTGAATGAAGAAAGCAAAAAGGTTAGTCTCCACATGAATTTCTGTACAAAAAATGTTATGCAAAACGATTGCGACCAAGTCAAAGACACAACAGTCAAACCCCAAGACTCAGAAATGGAGGAAATAGACCACTACGTCTACCAAGGACAATCGATCTCTATGAAATCTTTTTTTTAAAAATCAAGCGGAAAATCACACTAGATTGGCAAGCTTTCAGAAGGACATACAACCAATAAACCTTATTGATAGTCACCTATGGAGTAGGAGCATGGAACTCATTCAAAAGAATGACCCTTAAACTGAGAACAAATCATGCAACGTGCTCAGTAGGTAATCATTCACAATATAACAAGAATACGAAATATCTGAGAATTCATTAGAAAACACAATTTGCAATGGGCTGGTCATATTGTATGAATGGTAGACAAGTATTGGACACCACAGTTCACGACATGGATCCTCAGAGATCCCCAGCGAAACCGGGACCAATAGAACATATAATGGCGTGACTAACTAGATAAGTCAAGAAAGCATTGGCTCCGTGACGCCCACGATAGAGAAGTTTTGCGAAGTCTATCTCCAACAAGCAGCAGCTTGAAACCTCTCAAAAGAATCCAATAGGTCAAAGATTCAACAAATCTATGCTCCTGGTATAAATTGATTTATTTCAAGTTGGCAAAATGAGAACGTCCTTGGGTTTCTCATTTCGATTAATACTTCCATTCTATGTTGCGATATTTGTTCTATAATTGATGGGGGGGTGGACAGCAATTTTAGTAATAGTACAAGTCATGTATTTTTTGATTAATGAAGACTATCAATTCAAAAAGAATTTCAAATATGATTGGGTAATCCACAGTAACATTGCTTCTTTTTGGTGAATAATCGTTTCCTTTGACAATTCTCTTCCCTTTGACAACGCACTTTCCTATGACGTTCGACGCAAAAAAAGTCGACGTATTCGTAGCAAAAATACGTTTGATCACTATTCCACTATCTCAGAACTCTTGAATAAAATTTCACGTGTTGATATTGCAACTTCTATAAGAGCTATTTCAAAATGCCTGTTTTCAATTTTTAGATTTTAATAGTGGCGAGTGGGTAGCTTTGATATAGATATCCTCCACGATCTGAAGATTCGTACTATTGTTTGAATTATTTGATGTTTTGATGGTGTGTTTGGAGTTTTTGTAGATTTCGGTGGTCGGGCAGTGGTGATGTGTGACATATTTGTTGATGGAACTTTAATAAGGTAGGTATCAAGTTAAGAAACGTGAACATGTGATTGTTGTGTATCTAATGTAAGACACTTTTTCATTACAGTTGGAGATGCGATCTCCCCAAGTGCATGCAAATTGGTACTCAATGCTTATTTTCTGTAAATGGTGTTTTGGGTGGGAAAATCGTTGGCAATTACGGGGTTGGAGGTTTTGGAATCCTTGTAATAAATAGTTAGTCTTGGGTGTATCGGGATCAATTGGGACATATATATATATATATATATATATATATATATATATATATATATATATATATATAGATAGATAGATAGATAGATAGATAGATATAGATATAGATATAGATAGATAGATAGATAGATAGATTGATAGATAGATAGATATAGATATATATATAGATATATATAGATATATATAAACTTATACACGAATTATGATATATATATATATATATATATATATATATATATATATATATATATACATACAAATTATGATATTTATGATGACGTTTCTGTCTTTTCCTTAAAAGTTATATGATCACTATAGTATGGGCTAATGTCGTTAGTATTTTTGTTTGGATGAGAGTTGTTACTTTTATCGATATTCTGTAACGTTAGTTCAATGTATTCATCAACAAAAGGACTTGGAAATCCGTTGTTGATAAGAGTTTCTTCAATATTTTTTCCATTTGATCGTGGATCATTGTATTATGATAGGATATTACTTTATTCATTCAATACCTTCTGATGGGTTTTAATGAAAGCTGAATAGTTTCATGAACCCATATGTACTACATCAAATATACTTGCCCAACCAGACAGACAAGATAGGATTATGTTAATACGAAAATTCATAGTTAAAATCTGATTTTCCTATCTTTTTCATCAAGTTGTTTGAAAACAGTGGAACAGAAATTATTTCTCAGTCAAGTGGTTGTCTGTATTTGAGGTTAGTTACAATGTTTTTTCTTTTATTAGATAATGATAATGGAAACATTTGCTTGCCGATATAAAAAAAGCAGAGACAGTTTTAATTCGAAGTCTAGTTTACCATGGTTTAATATTAGTTAATGTGCGTTTATTCGATTTTTTTTTAATCCAAAAAAGAAAGATCAGTTTTTCTCTCTTACTTTGTAATTCAGGATCAAATACATTATTTATGTTTGATTCATGCTGTTTAGCATTGCATTTCTTAGGGACGTGCTAATAGCGTCATCAGATCGACAAAATTGCGTCATTGGTTAAATTCACCCAATTTTTGTAAGTTAAAATTTTAATTTCACTTCAATTACATTAATGACTGCGTGTAAAAAAGATAGTTGTTTTCTTTCCTCGTTTTGAATGAATTATCATATTTTCCACTAATAACTATGCATGTATTTTTCTTTCCCTACAGCAAATTAAACTTTAAAGAAAAAAAATCCTGCTCATACATGCAGAAACTTGCAATTGCGTAGTTTTATATTTAATCACGACCACGATTATACACACACGCACACGCTCTAACTGATATGGTACCAATGGAAAAAAGACATTATTCAAGTATGGATAGGTAGTCTTGTGATATCCACACGCTCTGCCTGGGGAGCAAAGTGTCACTCCACTGTTTTCTCCCAAAGGATCAGAGTACAGTACATGTGAGCGAGAAGATATTCTTTTTTTACACGCAGCGTATAATCTTGACTTCTAATATTCACACAATTATGTGATTTCCGATTGCCATGCAATATTCATTGTCTGACCAGCAGTCTCGATAATTTAAAGATATAAAAGAAACTTTACCGAATAATTCATCAAATCAAAACAAAGACCTTCAGCTCTGCTGAAAGGTATCTTCAGGTGAGAGGAGGCTATTGAACATAGTTTGATAACTGAATAATGAAGCAATGAATTTATATGAATAAAATATTTTAAAAAATGATGCAAAATACGGTATCAATCCAATATATTCATGTGCTTCGCGTTTGTACAAGCTAGCATGTTCATATATCGACATAACTTTGAAAAGATCTGTGTATTCAGATATTGAATATTCATAGATATCTATGTCGAATAACAGGCCTGTATATGAATATCTATGTAGATATAACCATGTATAAAAGAACATTTTGTAGACTGATATGTGCATAAACGTTATCAATAGATATATACATATGCACTCACATACTATAGTCATTGGAACTCTCCCAAAGAATGTCACAACAAAAGCTACCAAAGTTCATGTATATATATATATATATATATATATATATATATATATATATATATATGTGTGTGTGTGTGTGTGTGTGTGTGTGTGTGTGTGTGTGTGTGTGTAAGTGTGTCTTTTTGTAGATATATGGATATATTAAGCACCAACCAGTACATGCAAATGCTCTCACGCACGTATACACGTATGAAATATATTCATCTGTACAACAAGCACACACACATATACATATATATATATTGTATGTGCATCTTTATATATATATATATATATATATATATATATATATATATATATATGTACGGATATTGATTCATTGAAACACATCGTTGTTGGATCACTGACAAGTTATCATAGCCCAGCATGCAATGTAACACTATTAATTTAAAATTGTAGCCAACTCTTACTGTGACTGATGCGATTGAAATTGTCTAAAACAGTTAGAGGTAATTGAAAATCTTCTGTATATAAATGCAGTGGCTGATGTTGGACTGGGGAGAGCAGATAGCATATGATCCTAACAGTTGAAGACTAGCGATAGAGGGATAAACTTTTGCGTTTGAATTTCGATGAAAGAGACAGGGAGTTCTTGTTTGTTATTCAAAGGGCGTATAGGAGTCGGAAAAAGCAAAGGTAGGCAGCCAGGAAGCTACTTGAAGGGTTTGAGCAGATGGATGGTAGGAGTTGTTGAGAGAGACAAGACAGAAGAAGCTGTGCATAGCAATGATCGTCCACGTCCCTGGGGTGACACGGCAAATAAAGAAGTTCTCTTGGTATTCAAGTTTTGGCTGGGATTTGAGAGACACACACATGCGCATGAACACACAACCACATCTACGTATGCACACACACATGCACACATATACACACATATATACAATAATGCAAAATGTATCCGATACATTTCAAAAGGTTATTTCGAACATTCTTGAACAGATTCAAAGTTTCCAACGATTTGGACAGAAGATTGAAGAATACAAACATCAAAAATATTCTGAAACGAAATTCAACGAGGAATACTTTCATAGAAAAGTCAGAATTCTTTGGTTTAAATTCTGTCGATTTCAGAGATGACTGAAGTTTAAGGAGGATGAAAAAACCTTTTTCAAAATCCATTATAAACGTTTGGCACTCACTGTATATATATATATATATATATATATATATATATATATATATGAATGTGTGCATGCGTATGACTCTGTGTGAGTGTGTTTGTGCGCGTGTGTCCCTATATCTATTGATATACATAGCATAACCCCAAAAATATACTGTCCTATTTCTACGCTGGCAAATTTCAAGCTTATACAAAAGAATATCTTTTCTTCCAATCTAACTCTATTGGTGTGGCCTGATACATGACCAGCTAGCCAGCCAGCTAGACCCTCCTCAAAATTTGAGAAACCTATATTAACAGTTTTTTTTTTAAATAGCTTTGGTTGGCGAGTTGTCACCAATCCATCCCGATTTTGTCAGAATGAAAAAATAAACATTACGTGCATAGTAAATATATACTTTCTGCGATGAATAAACTAATAATTACTAGTTTAGATTTTTCCCTCCTTCAATGCTTTTCCTGATTGTTCAGACAATAAACAATTACTTATACACCGTGGCCTATAAAATGTCTGTCCGAAAAATAACCGGCGATTTGACATCAATGTACAAAGATAGCCAAGCAAGAACGCCTTTCTTACTCCAGACCAACTTCCAAGAGATGTCATATTTATATCCAAATATCCTGTGAACTTGACAAACCAGTTCACAAAATCTTCTCTACAGATCACCATCAGCTACCCTATCACAGTCTCCTTAATGTGATCAGTTTAAAAATCACTCTCAAAGAATCGAGAAGTTACAGGATGCCCAATCTGGACTGTAAGGGGCTGACAGACCTAGATGAAACAACGTTTTACCCCTCCACGAATACATCACTGGACATAAAGAATAGGCAGGGTTGGTGTTGCGAATACAAAAGTCACATAGTACAAAACAACGTTCAATCAAAGAACCACCTATCAGGACGATGTTTATTAAAGCAGACAATGTACTGTCTCTGTTGATTAGTTGCCTAGTTACATTTAGGACAAGTATCTGGTTCTCGAAATAATGAAAGTGACTAGTGACATTCTGGACGGAACCTGTATTCTTGTCCGAAAATTGTAAATGTCTTCTCCCATAAGCATTGATATGATATTAATATGATAATATTGGTTTGTATTTCTTTCTCTAATTTGTTGGATATTTTTTATTAGAAACTGACAAACTACACTATCACACGAATTGTCAACATAGGATTTCCTCAATCTTTAATCTAGTCTAGATGACTGGCAGGTTATGCATGTATCATGCGTAGAAGCCACATCAGCAAAGTTGCAAGGTTGTCAATTTAAACATCCACTCCTTTTTGTGTAGAAAAATATTTCTGTTGTTTGTTCGTTTTTATTTTTATTCTTCCCGTAGATTAGGCATTTAGTATGGGTTCACTCGGCAATGCTAGCATATGCTAAATTGATCCTTTACTTTTTGGTCGTTCTTCCCCCGAAAATTCGGTATTTTTAAGGATTACTGCCCCAAAAGGTGACAGACGTACCTTGATCATTGATTACCTATTTTACTCTTTTTTTAATTGATCATGCCTTACAAGGCATACTGCCAAAAAACATTGGTTACATGACAGTGTCTATTCAGTGACTAACCAAACCTGTTATTTTTAGTTAATATTTCGTTTCCCTCATTCCTCTATCTCATTCAAAAAAAAAAAAAAAAATTCGTCTTTTCATTTCTCAGTCGTTACCGAAAACAGACACAACTAAATATTGCCAACTCGTACGTAATCATATCTTTCATCAATTATGCAGGTATGGTTATTAAGAAAGTGGGAAAAAATAGAAAGAAAAGTAATGAAGTATACTCTCCAACCATTCCTGATCACAAGCCTCACCAAACGGCGGCCACACCCATCAATCGATTGTTTTCTCCAACCCTCACGCCCCAAATAACCTTTTTTTCCCCGCTTTTTCCCTTAACCAATAAAATGTTGTCTGTATCGAGGCGTGTCTTTTGTGGGCAGCCATTGAGAAGCAACTAAAACCCATTTTAAATTATCTTGCAATATATAATCGCGTCTCGCAGCGTGTTATACTTTGAATTTCTCTTATAAATGTAAATTCTTTCATAAGTGATCGACTTAAGGGTTTCACGGACAGAAAACGGGTCGGCAAATAAAACTAGACGAAAAGTCCTGAAACCAAAAATAAAAAGCTATAATTACACTTGGAGCAAAATTAATGTACAACGTGTGCAACTCCAATAGCTTGCGCTTTTAATGATCTCTTCCATGAATATCCAATGATAACTTTCTTTGTTTCCCTAATCAACCACTGGTTTTTAATCCATCAGGTAACATTGTCTGGTGCTCGGTTTAATCTATCATTCTGAATGCAGATTACTTATATCTATAATTACAATAAACAGACTGTTATGAGCCGGGTGATAGATAATGAACTTTTGTAGAGGGGGGGAGAATTGGATGACAAGAGAAGATTTGGAAAGAATTGAAAGGTTGGAAGATGTTGGAGACAGTCAAAGGAAGATCGAGAAATTTAAAAAAAAAAACGAACAGAAAGCCTGAAGGAGTGTCTGGAAGTGATATTGGTCTTATAAATGGTGCGACTTTATTGAAAATTACATCCATTGTCTAAAGCTGTACTTCTGTGAGTCCGTGCGTTCATGTGTACACAAAGAGGGAAAACAAGATTTCGTTAATAATTGAGCAACCTCTCAAGATTTGTCCAGAGAACAATAGAGGAGAAGACTGAAATGGAAATGTTTTCCTGGGCTTTCAATCGAAATATCAAACAAGGAAATCGGAAACTCTCAGAAGAGGATCGAATACTCTAACTGATTTTATTTTGGGATAAAGAAAACAAAAGTTCAAATACAGGTCTTTAATGGAAGCATTTGCATAAACAGGAATGGTTAGTCTTCCAATGGAAACCGTTTGATAAACAATGTCTTTTGGCAGCAGGCCAAATTGTGGGGGGTGGTAATCAATTAGAAAAATTGGAAATTGGGTGATCAATGAATAAGTTACCACAGTCGCCTTTTGTTGGGCAATGATTATTCAAAAAATGTCTGAATTTTCAAAAAGCAAACAAGATATGATTAAAAGATGTACTCTACATAAACGCGAATAGAATGCTTCCCCCACTATAAAAAAATAGTATTTCGGGGGTAATTTTTGAACATAGAAAAAAAAAAGAACAAATTTTTCAGGTACAATTAGGAGTATCTTTTTTTAATTTTCAGTCCTCTTGCTCCATAATCGTGGTCATTTGCGCCATAGGCACATACATACATACATAGATGCATAAATACACAGCCAGCCAGCCAGACAGACAGACTAACATGAAAACTTGAAGAAATCTATTCTGACAGTTATAGTAACAATTCTTCTTTATGGTTTCCAAAACAGCAATCCAATGCTTTATCCAGAACACTTGGGACCAGACACATTGCGGAAATCAGACTTTGTTTTATTTTGGAGCAAAAGGAAACCACTGCCATCATCAATACGGTACTTGTACTACCGTATCGCTGATGACAGTTGCTTCCTTTCCGACTTACCAAGAGAGAAATGTGGAACTCTTTCAAACAATTTTACACTCTTCGAAGTCGAAAACTAACAAAAATCAAACAGGTGTCGTTAGTCATTCTATGGAAACCATCATGTGATCAATATATTTCGCAGCAATTCGTGTTGGGGATGATCAACTACAAAATTGGAAAAAGCTGTAAGCGATGAACAAATCTCTCACCTGTTGTTGGCTAGTGATCACTGAAAAATATTTTTAAAAATTTCAATGGCATAATGAGGAAGAAAGGTTCAAATATTCAGCCCTCTAGCTCAACTTGTACTATTGTACCAATGATGACGGTTTATTCCTTTTCAGTTTCTCAATGTTACGAATTATGAATATTTCCAGTCTTTGAAAACAGGTGTGGTTAGTCAGTCAGGAAACTGTCACGTAACCCACACAGATGTATATATGTATACATATATATAAATGCAACATTCTGTGTCTAGTATGATTGATGAAATATTTGGAAAAAATATTTGGGAAAAGTGGTTATTAATGGATAAGTTACTTCTCCCACCTTTTATTAGCTGATGACTAAAAGGGTCTAAATTGAAGGAAGACATTTTTAAAAGGCATAGTAAAGAGAGAAGGTTTAAATATTCAGCCATCTGACTCCATCTATGTGGCTTATACTCGTGATGGATACATGATTAGCCAGCCGGGTCGACTTGAAAAACTGAATAAACCTTCTAAGACAGTTTTGGATAATGGTTCCTTATATCTCTGCGTAGCACAGGCACCTTGGGCTCTTCACAACTGCTTGATATGGTTTGAACCAAGGCCGTCTCAACATGATAATTTCTCAAGGGTTTTACAAGGTCTGGTAGAGCACAGCATAAGTAAATGCGACGGATTTGGTTGAGAATAAGTTGTATCGGATCAGGTTCAGCACCAAACATGGAGTTTTGATTTGCTGGATAAGATATTCATGGAAAAATGTTCCGCTTTTGGAGCTTTTTAGACTTTCGGATAACAGATCAGGATAATATAAAACCTGATTTTTTGTGAATGGGGGATATTGTTACTGTTTAGCAGTAAGTTTTCACTCGTTGGCAGTATCAAACAGGTATGGCATCTTATCTAAATGTTTTTAATCGACAGCCCGAGTGAAGATGTGGTGCAAAGCAGTTAAGAAATTGAGATGGAAAAATACTTGTAAAGAGTTTAATGCTAACTCACCATCATGGAAAATCAGTGAATAAACTTAGCATCAAAATCTCAAGTCATGTATGAAGAAAAAATTTCATCAGAGAAAAGATACGATCAGAAAGAATCCTATTTATGACATCATTAGAGTGAAACAAAAATCTAGGAACACCTACATTCTGGATATGTCATTAATAAACCAAACAAGATATGACCAAGAAAAAAGGTGGAAAAGAGTCGTTGCTTTTTAATGAAATAATAGGAAAAAAAATTTTTTTAGAGGGGCATTCGTGGAATACCGGCGCCAATTTACAAGTCTGTAGATAAAACAAATGATATCGACAGAGCAATATAGGACACAAAAACAGGTCCTCATAAAAAGGAATATGACACTTCACCACTTTTCGTGGTGACAGTTGTGCAATGGTTGCCAATTCTTCATCAAATAAAAACATATTAAAAATCTTGCTGATGCATTTACAGAGAGTGTTGTCAATAATCTTGCTTTCTGTCACAACTGGACAGTAATTTACGGTCAAAAAGACACTTACAGAGCCTAAGTGTTCTAAGAATTCTGCTATGAGAAATTAATCTTAAAAATTTTCTTTAAAATCATTTTTGAGGGAGGTTGAATTTTAAACGAATATTTATCTAATACTCATCGATAATCAAATATCTCGAGTTTTTTGGACTATACGTACTGACTATCTTAGATGCCATGAGTTTAGTTGATTCTTTTGAGAGCTGCGCGTACTTGACTGTATTTCTTAGGCAATACATTTTATTTTACGACAAAAAATATTATTTACCTAAATGACTTTTTATCATTCGATGTTAGTTGACTGCATTCAAATATAAATTAAGAAAAAAAAATCAAATTACAAAAACATCAAAATAAAGAAAATCAGGACTGAAAGGGTTAATGACGAAAACAGCGTTATTAACTGAAAATTTCCATCATGGTCTTCCATTTTGTGCCACGACATTTTGCTTAAGAAATAAGTAGAGTTTTATTTATTACTCTTTTTTTTCATTTATCATTCTTCAAAAGACGATTTAGTTACTTCTTGAGTGGCTCGTCCGAATTGTAAATGTCAGTCTACCAAGCCGAGAGTATCTAAAAACATTTTATGTTCAAGAATCAGTATGTATAAAATCAAAAGCGAAAAAAAAAAAAACGCCAAAAGCTACTTTACCGCTAATTTCCCACCATTTTCCCGCCAACACCTCCTCCATTTTTTCGCCGTTTTACGCATTTAGTGAAACTTCATAACCGACAACTCTAGCGCGTTCATTTTGTGAAATGATGCCTTGTGTCCAGACATACTGTCAAAACGAATATTTTCCAAATCTATCACTTACAGAACTGCACTAAACTTTCTATATTTCTTTAATTGAGCGAGAATTATCAAATTTGGTTTCTTTATCCTTTGTTATCACTATTTGACTGTTTTTCTCTTGATTCATAGATTTTATTGTTGATTTTTTTTCCAGTAATGTAAATTTTTTCTTCTTTTGTTTGTTATTAATGAACATTTTTTTAATGCGTTATGAAGCGATAAAAGCAACGTTCTGCAACTGATAATGGCTTGACACAGGAAAATACGCCAGAAGAAGTTCTAGAGATTTCACTTGTGGACGTGAATACACACAAGTAATTGCAAGTAAAAGCTCACACACATACACCTACAGGAAGAAGAGAAAAGGTCATAGTTATTCTTCTCATTATCACCAAGCAACCTGACTGTGTTCATCGTGTTATGCGACCTGCGTGTAGGGTGAGTATTACTAGGGACAAATCCTGGAAACATTTTGATTGCAGTTTCTGGATAATGATGATGTCCGCATGATAATTAGGGAGAAGATTTTAATTCATCCCTTCCTATCCATTGATATTTACTGAGCATTGGTTTCTTTATATATATATATATATATATATATATATATATATATATATATATACAATGAAGTAAATTATTTAGTACTCAAACATGCTTATGATTTGGTTTTCCAAGCGATTTATTTAGTTTATTTTAGATCCCTATTTAGGACATGCTCTTTTTGGAGGGGGATGGGTGTATTTCTCTGCAGTGTAGGGTCTTTCGCTTATTCTATCAA
>OY735232.1:44173189-44203189 GCA_963457665.1 Thysanoteuthis rhombus | reverse complement strand
TACTTACGTACATAACCAACCAAAACGAATTAAAAACTGAAATAAACCTATGTTGACAGTTTCAGTAATATTCTTAGTGACATTATTTTCATTAGAACAATTCACCTTCATTGTCATTAATTCATTGTTGAGTAAATCTTTATCAAAAATATCTAACTTAAGAGATTTGAAAAATGAAGATATGGAATTTCTTTCTTTTCAAATAAATTGTTTGGGGCCATGTAATTTTGATAACACTAACCGTTTGATGACATTACATGTGACTATAATAAACAGCTCCCTCTGTACATAGATACAAAGCAAGACATGAAAAGAAAAGAGGTGGATATTTTGTAGAAATGTTTTTTGTCAACGTTTCCGTCTCCCTGGACAAACAGTGATAACAAACCCTGTGACAACATTATTTGTGGTCATAATAAACAGCTTCCTCTATGTATAGCTGAAAAAAGAGAGAAAGAGACAGACAGACAGAGCGAGAGAGAGATGAGAGATGGTGGATGTGTTGTATGAATGTTTTTTGTCTACTTACTGTCTCCCTAGACAAACATTTACTGCTTTTTTTGAGAGAGAAAAAAAGCAATCGTTCCATTATTGTTAATGACCTGTAACGGTAAGTATGCGACAAGACATTCTATAAATTACACTCCAACTAGGATATGTGAGAACAAAAGTGATTACAAGGCGCATTTAAGTATTGGCTGAACATACTAGAATGTATGTATGAGTGCACAGACAGACATGCAGACGGATAAATAGATAGATTGATACATAGATAAAGAGAACGGATTTGATGGATATGTATACATTTGTTCCGTAAGGTGTGATCCCCAAATCATGGTCCAGATAGAGGATTAAAGGAAAATGGAGAGAACTGCGTTTTTTTTCTGCTGTGATTACATGGGGTGGGAGTACGTTTATGATTGTCCGTAGATGGATGACCAGACCTTGTGTTCGGATGAGGGATCATATACCAGTTATTATGCCATATATGTTAAGGCATAGACATTTGTTGTAAGCATGGCATTTCCCTATCTCCATTTCTCTCTCTCCGTTTCTTCCTATTATATCAATCTATCTATCTATCTATCTATCTATCTATCTATCTATCTATCTATCTCTCTCTCTCTCTCTATATATATATATATATGATATATTTATGTGATATATATATCTATATACATATATATATATATATATACGTACACACATATGTATAAACAATGTATATATATATATGTATATATATATATATATATATGTATATATATATATATGCATACATACACATATATCATACACATACACACACACATATATATATATAATCATTTTGTAGGAAAAGACAGACACATTATGTCAAGTTAACTTATTTATCTAATAAAAAACTTAACTCGACAAAATTTATCTATTTAAGAGAAATTCTCAAGAGAAAAAACTGCAGTCGGTATACATATTGTGCATATATATATATATATACATAAATAAATATATATATATATATATATATATATATATATATATATATATATATATATATATATATATATATATATATATATATATATATATATATATAATGTGTTTTCCAGCAGTGGATTTTGCCACAGACACCAGATTCACAATCATAGAAAAAATATACCCACTGATATAACAAAAATTCTAGAAAGACATGAAGATATACGGATCAACAAACTCAAAACTTTGTACTCTTATTGACTTGACACTGAACCTAACAAACCTTGCCACACAGATCTCTGAATCACAATTCTCCCACTGACAACAACCTCATATCCACATTCTACCCACTTCATGTATATATGATATTGGTAACTTCACAGTCACACAGACCCCTGCCTGTTAGAACTTTTATATGGTATTTCATTTGCAGAAATCAGAGTCAACAAACTTTAATAACCTCTAAGGATAATACTTACGAAGTTCGTTAATCTCATCATCCGACCATCTGTACTATCCCCACCTACCCACACAGTCTAATACTTAACCACTACCCTCCAAACTTGACAGCCTCTCCAAGACTCACTACTACTATGACATCTTGCCACGGACCAGTTCAGACTCCACTATAGACAAAGCAAAGTCCCACACAGCATGATAACCCCAAAAGAATCCTTTACCATGACTACAATTTTTGCTTCCAAAAAATACATGTGATGTCGAGTCAATTTTTTTTCGGAAAACTTTTAACCACAGAAAGTAACACACACACGTGCGTGCTCACACACGTGCACATACACACACACAAACAAACAAACAAACACACACACACACACACACACACACACACACATACGCATACACATACCACGTTACTGAAGATGGGAACACCTCCAAAAAACATGCATAACAAACCCATAATTTATGGATTAACTGATTATTAAACAAAGTTTTCATAAACTCTCACTCCTGACTCTGTCTCACTTTCTATTGTTCACATTCACATGTATATCTATGTGCGTGTAACTGTGCGTTTATATATATATATATATATATATATATATATATATATATATATATATATATATATATATATATATATATATATATACGTATGTGTGTCTGTTTGTGTGTGTGTGTGTGTGTGTGTGCACGTGAGTATGTGAGTGAATTTGTTGACTATCAGGAAGCGTTTCATGTCTGGTGCAGGCCTGCCAGTGGCTTACGATATGTCTGTACGGCAGAGGCATGTGTTGCTACAACAACCACAGGAAAAAAGGTTCACAAAGTTGGAAAATAATGAATCTATGGTGAAACAGTTGTGAGTCTTCAAACACTCAGACGTGCTTTCTGTCGATTCTTGCTTGTTATCAATGAATAGAATTTATTGCACTCTCCGCTGCGATAGAAAAAGATTTGTTTTGCTATTCTTATTGACCTCATCTGAGCAAGACGCATTACAAAAGAGTGCATTTTCACCAGCAAAGGTAAACAAAGACATAATTATAAGGAAAAAAACTCAATCACATCAAACCTACACTGAAGACTATAGACTGGAGACATTGTACTAATTTTGACTACGTCTACCTTCATCTTAATTTTGCCAAACTGCGCTTCAAGATATTTTTCCTACCAGAACAACAAAAACAAGCCTCACCTATTTAGGGGAGTGAATTTATCGATGTTTGTCTGTTCCTTCACGTTGAACTAAACTAATGTCTGAACTCAACATTTCACTACTGTGATTTGATAGCTCTTTTTTCAAGTGGGCCGTTTGGATAAGACTAACAGATACAAAAATTTATGTTACATTATGCAAGGGCTTACATTTTAGTAAATAGATATTTGTACCAGAAATATATATTTTTAAAGTTTATTTTGTATGTGATACAGAAGTTAAAGTAGGAATGGAATATGAGTTTCGGATAATGGAAAAAGAAACTTGAGAAATTGTAATGCATAGAAAAATTTTGTTTTCGTGAAATTTTAAAAGAATACCAGGCATGTATATGAGAGAAAGAAAAACAAATCTAGATAGATCTGCCAGTCCTAGGTTATTTGAACATCACAAAGCTCAATACAATGTAGTTTATTCATTTCTGGTGCGAAGGAACCCTTGTTATTTTACTCAGCAACTGAGTACAGCGAATGCAAGTATGAAAACAGATGTGAAATGACAAAACTTTTCGTACATTGATATTCGAATTAGGACAGATCTGTTGCCGTTCAAAAGCAGCAACCAAACTTTCAATATTTTTTATTAGTACCAGTGGGCTGTCTGCAACGAGTGCGAATATGAAAGACGCCGAAGATCGAACTCAACCATTACGTCTACTTGTCCGAAGTTCGGGTAGCTCCTAAAATTGAAGTGTATTAAAGAACAAAAGACGAGGAAATGGGGAGAATGTGAGAGAAGAAACAACTCCAAAACAGATGAAAACTTTAGGCCAAAAAGACAGAAAAACCTGACTGCATGGTCAAATCTCGACTTGGACACCGCCATATATTTCTTCTACTTGTTATTTATTCATATGTCTCTTCCTTTTGATTGTTCAGTCCAGTTACTTTCTCTTTCTTATTATCCTGTTGAAATGTTTTCACTATTCGATATTTGACAAAGACAATAAGAATAATATGTCCTGTCTGAGCTGCTGTACACAGAGAGAAAACCATTTGTCGTCACAAGTCCTAAGTAGCCAAAAAGGATCTTCATTTATCAAACAGGAAACGAAAGGAAATACAATACCTACCATAATTTGTGCAATTCCAATGAAAGAAAAATCAATAAGCGTTCTGAATATGATTCGTCTTTTTTACAACTCTCGAGACATATTAGACATATCGGGATGAATATTTTAACTGGCATCTCAATGAAATTATATATCTTGAAGTGTTTGCTTCTGAAGCAACAGATTCATCAGAATTAATTATTTAGTATTATTTTCTCTCGTCGTCTTTACTTGCTTTTTATTGTAACTTTATTCGAGCTACAATTCTATGGCATGAGTACATAACGTGGATTGAAAACAAAGGATGAACTATCATTAAGACCCAAACTCATGTCATATCCCAGCAGGAAGTTTGGTTCAACGTACCGACCATTCTTACCAATTGAGCTGCGAGAATTTTACTGTTGGAAGGAGAACAAGTGTAACCTTTAAACATGGCTTATTTGTTTAACGTATCTGTCTTAGAACCATGTTTGGTATTGCTTTTATATTGATAGAAACTAGCATTCGAAGAGGGGTTCTGAATCACTGACACTTATATATGCTGCTTATTACCTAAAAGATACATTGGTGATGACGATATCAAGCTAATGATGACAATACTGCGATATTTACTTGGATCGTTCATTCATGATACAGAACATCTAGATACTAACAAAGGGATCTATTCGGTGTATCATTTCATTGGGAGAGAATCAAAAAAAAATTTTCCCTAACTCATTGAGGATGGTTTAACATTTTCACTTTGAACATTTAGGGCTGGACTAATTCCGGAGAGAGTGATAGATTTTTAGACACACACACACACACACACACACACACACACACACACACACACACACACACACACACACACATATATATATATATATATATATATATGATAGAACCAATAAATAACCAAGATACAGCAACAGTTAAAAACTGGTCCATTGTGGGTACTGGTGATAGATGGAAGAATTTAGAAGTACTGCTTTAAGAAGCATAATATCAAACAAATTTGTACTGTTTTACAAATCATCGATTAAACTCTTGGGTAGCCTAAAACTTTGTTCTTTACTTGTCATTAAATGATATTAAAAACGCTCCCTTTCATTTACTTCCATTAAAGAAGATCGCTTTCAATTGAACGTTATTGAGAAGTCTATGAAAAAAAGGTAGATTAATCATGTGAGCTACCAAATGTGTCAAAGTAGTTCGAAAAATATAATTCTAAGGATTTTTTTTATTGAATGTCATCCAACGGTCGGGTATAA
Source organism: Thysanoteuthis rhombus (assembly GCA_963457665.1). Lineage (NCBI taxonomy): Eukaryota > Metazoa > Mollusca > Cephalopoda > Oegopsida > Thysanoteuthidae > Thysanoteuthis > Thysanoteuthis major. Next base: position 44,197,749 of record OY735232.1, on the reverse strand, counting down.
GAGTTGAGGTCGAAATCGTGGACGACATCAAGGAAAATGTGACGAGGCTCCTTGAGGCAATCCTGAATGGTTATTATGCTGATTCTTTTGAAAAAGGTAAATGTAAATTTGAGATAGATTTATGAGTTCAAAGGGAGATCGTTTTAAAGTGGATTAAGGCACTTTTGCCCAGCATTGGTTATTCTTCATCAATATTAGACAGCAGTTTTCTGGACAGACTTCGTATTTCTATGCTTAGCCGTTTTGTGCATATATGTTCCGAAAAGAAAATGCCGTACCGTTTTACTTCAATTTGGCATCAACTCAATGTCGCCTTATTATGAGTTGAACGATAGCCAAGGGCAAGAAAAAATACAAATCTAATTATGTCGTTGTGCAACCAGAATTGGGGAGAACGGGGAAAAGCTCGCACGTGCTTGTCCGCACATAGAGAAGAAATGAATAAATAATACCAATAAAGACTCATTTAAAACATCGTGCATACTCATGTATTCGTCGAATCTCCAAGACGAAATACAAAGGCTAAGAATAGTGCCGACTCAGTCGTAGCTAGAAGGTGCAGCTTGCTTAACTGTTAATAAGGAATATGAGTTCAAACGGATTGCGTTCATTTGGCCCACTGGGAATGTATGGAACCGCCCCAACCAGGGCTAATGTGAAATAGTAGAGCCTTTGAAGTCCTTTAGTCCTGCAAATCAATCTTTGGCGTTGGGCTAGCACCCCAGCCCAGTAAAAAAAAAATCAATAATATCGCTACGGAAATAAGGATTACGTGTCTATGGATCGTTTAAAAAGTCAATATTAAATCTTAGCCTCATGTGTTTTACGAGGCAAGAAGCAACTTTGCTCCAACCTCCAAACACTGTCTCATCGTTATAATCTTGCAAATTTTGCACCTTTCTACTTTTACTCCCATGGAAAGTGTTCAGAGGAATTACATTCCCTAGTCCCTGTCGACTGAAAATCTTTAGCTAAAACTCGGTTTTGGATCTAGGTGCATCCATACTTCTTTGATATATCAAAGATTCGTCGTAAGTTTCGAGCAAATAGCTTCTTTTTATGAACACCTGCTATGCAGAATAAACTCAGTTCAAAATATTTCCGATTTAGTTCATCATCGGCATTTCTTTTTTAGATAAAAAGTAATCAAGTGCTTTAGCCAATGTTTAGTAGTTTTAATTTTCATTTTAAAAACATGTTAAACATCTCCTAATTTCAACATCAATTAGTTAGTTTTTTCTTAACGTTCCTAATTCTTCAGCATGAATAATTCCCTCCTTATTAACCATTTGATATGAAAAATGACCGGTGGATCCGGCTTAGAGTGATTAAAAGTTTTAAAAACCTCTTAAAACAATTTGTAATAAAACAAAACCTAAAACTTAAATCATGAATTTTCCTCTTGCTACCAGAAATATATTCTTTGTCAAAGCATAGAATGACTCCAACAAAGCGGTAGTTGCTCTTATATAAGATTGTGCTGATAAAAAAAAAGCTGAAAGATTTTACTATGTATATAATGCATTACTTGGAATCTCTTATCCACTCTCTCCTCCGCACCAAATCATGTCATACCTCCAGAACACGTTTTCTAACATATGCATGGTAGAGTGGTTATGTATATACGAGATACTTCCTTGAAATGTTTTTCCAACCACTCTAATCTACTTATTATTCTTTAGATAGCTTGGTGCCATATTTTCCATTTTCAGTTTAATTCTCTTGTGCTCTAAAAGTACTCGTGAATGTGTAGATGTGATATCAATTCGAATCTTGATTAGTTTAATCATTATAAACCATTTGGATTTTTTGACAAGGTTTTATTTTATCTCAATTTCAGTTGCTCACCGATGTAAAGCAATTTAATTATTACGATGAAAGAAAGTTGATAATATTTCAGAATGTATCTATTAACTCAGGTTAGTAGATGTCAAATTCTTCGTGACTAGTTAACAAGGTAGATGGATTGTTTATCAAATGATTCTTTTGGGGGAACAGCCGTAGCTGTCGAAACACAATCCATATTATATCCAATTGGCGCAAAAGAAAGGATAAAAATAAAATGAGCGACCTTCTGGGGTGAATGATTCCTAATCCAAGTAAGGGTTACATTTGCAAAGGTTGAACCTCAGGGTAGAAAAAGACTTATTTAAATGAGAATAGCTTTTAACAGATGACTCTGCTTTTAGTAAAGAACTCTTTATTGTTCTTCTTTAATTTGGGAGGAAGGGTCCCTCGACTTTAGCTTTGAATGAGGTGTGTGGTCACGTTCCGCTTACTTCGTGAATTGATCTTTCTTAGATCTACCACATGAAGTCAGAGTCGGTGGATCAATTGAAAATACATTCGGATCACCGGAAAGGCTAAGCTCTCTCCTTTCCAATTTTGATTTCACTGATCTGGTAGTTTTGTTCATTGATTGTTGAATTATTTTTTCATTATCAAGTCTTCTTGTTGCTTCTACTTTTATTCTTAGCACAGACACATATGTGCACACAGAAAAACGTGCGCACACACGTACATATATATTTATTCTCATAGTCTTGTTTCACTTTCAATCTCCAAGCAGTCTACTTTCACTTTCCCTTTAATTTTCTCGCCTTTTAGCTTAATCCTGCCACTCGACTTTCGTTAGATTCATTTGAATGGTGTCACTTTCATTTGTTCTGGTCCCACCTATTCTTTCCGTTATCAATCCCATTAATGCCTTCCTCTTTATACCCCTGTCTTTAAATCATTGGACAGAGGTTGGCATTTCATTCCATCCCTTCGACGATCAAGCTCTTCAAACCCCGGAGATTAGGGGATGATCATCGGTTGAATTGATCTGTTGGTCCCATTATTCAATTAACCCTTTAGCTCTTGCCGGAGTAAATGTCCTTAAACTAAAGTACATTCACTTCAGGGAAGAAAGTGTATGACGATACCAAATCTTAAGTTGTTTTTTTTTTGTAAGCCTAAAAATTACTTTTATATCAATATGCAGAGGAAGCCGCTGTTTAGGATTATATCGGGTTAAGGTCTTCTAGATAAGTGGCCTGGTGATGATATTAAGTGAAGTATATATAGAGGGAACCTCTAATTGAGATGACTCCACATAAAGTGTTTTGGACCGACTGACTTTGATAACAATAACTGTTTGATAACATTATCCGTAATAGGCAGCTTTCTCTGTAATCAGTGCATTGAGGAACTGATGTTATTTGGTTTCGTGAAGAAAATTAAACAAGACAAATTTCAGATTTAAGTATATTTGTAGCTTCAATATTGGTATTCCTCTATCAACGCTAAAATAACAAGAGTGTGATTAGTCACTCAATAGAAACGAGCACGTGGCGAACGTATTTGGCATCAAGCCATGTTGGGAGTGATCAATTAAAGAATTGGAAAAAATAGGTATTTGATGGACAAGTTACTTAAACTCCCTTCCGTTGGGTAGTGCTCTCGAAAAAAGGCTGAATAAAAAAATAAAAAAAAAAAAACTAAAAGAAACAAGCGTGAATGCTGCAGGACACAAACTAAGGGATCAATTAGGCATAAACTTGCATTGCAAATTAAACTCTCCTCAAAACTTACTTAAGGGCGGGAATTGAAAAAAAAATGTCCCAGGACATAATAAGGAGTACGTATATCGATTTCTTATGCAGTAATTCTATTGGCACGGTCTGTATGCAAACATAACATGCCAGCAGAACCAGTTCAAGAACTGAAGAAACCTATGATGTCAGTTTTCGTCGCAGTTTTGATTGATGGTCTTACACATATGGGTAATTTCGACTCTTAATTGAATTGCGTAGCCGATAAATGAACATTATTTGATTATAAAAATACTTAATTTCAGACCTTTAAAACAAGCAAATTACATTCATATGGTTTTATCAGAAAATTGTTCAATTGTTCCCAGACCTCAAAAACGATAATGATGATGATACGTGAGGCTGGGTCGTTGGGGTTTGGAATAATTGTTCATGCAATAATGGTGACGGGGGAGAAAGAGGAAGATTTGTGCTTAGATCCACTGCTAAACAAACCATAGCCACTATCTTCGTTTTTTTGATTTTGGATTATTTAATGTAAAATAAAATTTGAGCCAGGGTTTAACTTCTGTTTGCTAGATCCACAGTGCTGCCACAGTGCTACTAACTGTTATGCCACCCACTACTTATTAGCGTATGTTCCATCTTATGTTCCATCTCATCAAAGCACGCTCACAAGGCACTGATGTTATATATATATATATATATATATATATATATATATATATATATATATATATGTATGTATATATATATATATATATATATATATATATATATATATATATATATATATATATATATATATATATATACTTAGGAACAATGAAGAATGTATCAGACTCAAAAGTAAAAGTATATGGAGACTGTTTTATCAATTATGAATCAATGAATGAATCAGTCATTATGTTATCCATATTCCAGGTGGGCTTTCCATTTTTAGTAGCGCATGGTATGTGAGTTTGTGTACCTTTCAGTGGTTAATTGGTTTCCGTAAAAAATGAATTTGACATCATATGTTTTGCCTATAGAAGAAAATATTAAAATCAATGAAGAGGATTTCTTTAAGATTATCATTATGCGTGGGACTTTGTTCTGTCCTTGGTGAAGTCTTTCTATGATAAATTTTCTCGATATGTATATTGACTCCAAGAATGCTCAATGCATGGAGTCGGAACGTAACTATATATATATATATGTATATGTATATATATATATATATATATATATATATATATATATATATATATATATATATATATATATATATATATATACTTACACACACACACACATATATATATATATAATTAAAATTAGTTACCGTCTGATTCAAGGGATGTATATCTGGAGGAGAGAGTCAGTTATATCGTTTTTTGTGATGATAATTTCATCAATAGGAGAGCTCCATGACAATTATGGAAAACTGTTTTTCATCAATTGATTATTATTATTATTATTATTATTATTATTATTATCATCATCATCATCAATTTTATTATTATTATCATTATTATTATTATCATTATTAATGTTATTATTAATGTATATTTGTAAAGGTGGGTGTGCGTGTGTGTGTGTTTGTGTGTGTATGTGCGTATTTACATGTTTGTGTAATCTTATACGTATATATATATATATATATATATATATATATATATATATATATATATATATATATATATGTGTGTGTGTGTGTGTGCGTGTGTGTGTGTATATTCTTGATATCAGTCCGTACATGCATGTAGTTCTCACACTTCTTTATATCGTCTATTCTTTGGCCAACTAATATTCTAATTGTGGACAAACTTTCGTCCATTTTTTTCCCATTGTAACTTTCCTCGTTTACCGACCAGAGTATTTTTATTATTCCCTCATTAATTTACTTATTCCATTGATTCTTGTTCCGTTCTTTTAATCCAATTAGTAACATTAGTGGACTTCCTTTTGCTTTGTTCTGTTTGTCATTCATGGTTTCTTTTGCATTTCTGAATGTTTATGTTAGTATTGCTTTTTATTTCCAGGTCCGCTGTCTACTATACTAACTGCTCATTGTCAACGTATATGCGCATGCGTGTACTTGGAGATCTTAAAGGAAAATGTTCAAGTATGATTTACTTGGTGAGTTTGTTGAATTAATGCTTTCTCCTCCGTTGGTCCATTGTTCTCCAGGAGGGGGACCTCGAAGTGACCTTCATGTCTTAGTTAAAGTGCATGTGATTTCTGTCATGTAGTTCTTTGTGGAGATTTAGTATGTTTGTAGCTTTAGGATCAGGATTAAATTATATATATATATATATATATATATATATATATATATATATATATATATATATATATATATATATATATATATATGTATATATGTATATTGAGAGAGAGAGAGAGAGAGATAGAGAGAGAGAGAGACTGAAACTCTTACGGCTTTGAACTCTAAATGTGTACAAGCATTTTTTTTTTAAATCATGTCACTTTAGTCAGTTATTTCCAATATATTCGATCATGCAATCATTGGAAGATTTTCATTGGGTGTTCTGTTTGACAAAGAATTAGATGTTATAGTACTGTATGTGAATTTTCCCCGTTAGAATTACTTTTTTACCATGTGATTGTCTCGGAGATTTAGAAATCATATATATATATATATATATATATATATATATATATATATATATATATATATATATATATATGATCAAAATTTGTATCATTTCATTTCAGTAATCAATTTGAAATGATCTCACGTTATTACACATTGAATGTATCATTTTGTCAGGACAGGGTAAATAGAATAAATGATTTGAGAATAATTGGCTGCAGCAGGAATCGAACGTAAGGCCGATATGTAGCTCCTGTAACGAAGCTTTGCTCCAAATTTTCATTTTTTTAAAAATTCATTTACTTTTTACATTTGCTCTGTTTCTTCCAAAATAGACGATTATATCATTGAGAAATGAATACATAATCCGACAGAAATAATTATAAATTACTTCGAAACTTTATTTGAAAGTACCTTTTGTTAATGCACAGTGAATTCATCATTTGACCTAGATAGCGGAAACTGATAAACAATTAAAGAAAGTGAACTGCTGCAGGAATCGAACTTGAGACTGCTTTAACATAGCAGAACTGTTACGAGTGGGCGAAATTTGGATATATGGCAGTTATTTGATGAATATTATATCCGTTGTGTTGGTTTTCATCTCAGACTGCATGCAAACCAACTTATGATATCATCTTCGAGGATAGTGTATACGCAGAAAAAAATTCTTTGAGTCAATTTTCTATCAACATATACAACCAAATAATCTGACATTTTTTTTCATTAACCTCAGAATTATTTTTCTCGTACACCATTTTGCTTTGATATTATGATTTCTCCTAAATTATCGAATGGATAGACCTTATACATAAATATTTCAGGAGGAACCAAAGAATATTTTACCCTGTAGTAACGCTTCAATGTGCTTTTTCCAATAACTCACATCGGTATTTGTGCCTTGCAATCCCGTGTTTGATTTCCTATTCCGCCAAAACTACCTATCAGTCAGAAAAATTGACCGGAAAAAAATATTTCCTCTTTTTCAATTCGATAATCTTTCAAATTGACAAGGATTGGATTGGTCTGTTAATGTTACATAATTCCAATCACATTATCACAAAGTATTTAATTCAATATACACTACTCATTATTTCTATTTTCATACTGTAGTTAAAATATTATTCAATCTAATGTTATTATTCCATAATGAACAGACCCATAAATTTCAAAGGGGTCAGGATATCATCATGACTTTATCAAAAGTTAAATATCGTGGAAATTCTTTCTAATTCTAATTTCTCCGCTTTGATTGTATCCTGATGTGTTCAGGATTTAGTTAACATTCTTTGGGCTCTACACAATCGTCCAAATTCTCCTGTATCATTGAGACAGCATGAGTTATCAATAATATGAGTATAACCTAGAAATGCACGGACTTGCTTTACATAAGTTCTCATTAAAGACGACATGAATATATATTCATATCTATGTAGATAGAAATTTGCCCCACTGGGTACAGAACAAATTCCCATGAGGACATCTACGATCCAATGAAATATTCCATTACCTATTTTTTAGTAACATCCCAAAATAAGATGACTGACGATTGCTTTAAAGGTAGAATATGTAAAGTGATATTTTAATATTTGAAATTTTTGTTCTACACCAGAAATATTTAGAATTTGAAAACCCAATATATTTACTATTTCCTCTGGCACATGGCAAGTCTATTATCTTGTTTGAATCCATAAAGAGGTTTTTTTTTAATAAAGAGTCTTAAATCTGTACCCTGAGATAGATCTAGCACCTTTACGAGGATTCATGATATCAGTTCATTTTTTAACAGGCAAAAAATCATTCACTTACCAGAAGATAATTAAATGGTCATACAATTTTGTTTTTGAAATGAAATTTGTGTATTCGATTGTACATTGATTCGAATAAAAGGCCGTTTTGAAAAAAAGAGGCTAGTATTATGAACTTCAGAGGCTAGGTAAAGCAATCCCATGATTTGATTTTTCTTAAGTATCCGATATATAGACAGAATTTTTTCGTATATTTTCATTTGTCTCAGGTCCCGATTTTCCACATGTTACAATTTTATTAGATATGGTATGATCAGTTTCACTGTTAGATTCTTTATACGTTAATGAGAGTGTTGTGCTAAAACTTTCTTCAAACAATATTCTTCAAGTATAATTTTTTTTCACATATAAATGCTTTATAACGTATCATCATAATAGTCTCAAGTGATTTGCAAATACTTAGACACTTTTAAGTGCTGCAAACCTTTTTGAGAGTGCTTAAAGCATTTTACATGTTCGATTTTTCATTTGCAAATCTAAGCACTTTTTTAATTCGATTTTTATTTGAAAAAAAATGTGTAATGCTTTGTAATCATACTCAGACATTGGCCAAGATCTAAATACTTTGATTCTCCTTATATATGCTAACTATTACACCATATAAGAGGACAAAACACAATCTGAACGGATAAATATTACTAACTTGAACAACATTATAAACTTTACTGTAGAAATATATATGTGTGTGTAATGTTGATATCCAGTGATTATTGATTTGATTGAGGAATATACTATGGGGATGATGCTGAACGTATTGTTGAGATAAGGACAAACTCATACACCCAAGATATGATTTAAAATTTATGCATTTAGTGATACAAAATGAGGGTGCCAAGTTGTATTTCAAAGGTTATCTTTTCACTTTGGGCCCTAAGCAAGGTTTTCTCAAACTTTTCACATTCATGGAACCCCAAAGACTGGACAAAAACATTTAGAACCCCAAATGGTGTGTGTGTGTGTGTGTGTGTGTGTGTGTGTGTGTATACATATATATATATATATATATATATATATATATATATATATATATATATATATATATATATATACATGTGTGTGTGTGTGCGTGTGTGTGTGCGTGTGTATGTATATATATATATATTGTAGAATATTGATTTTCTACACAAACTAGCTCGTATTTCTGCCCTCTCCAGGCCTCCTGATGAGGGCAGAAACATGGGCTAGTTTGTGTAGCGAATCCATATTCTTCTATTTATTTCCTGCTCTACTCTGAAACAACTTGACTTCAATATTAAGAAGTTGTTTGTCTCGGGCACTCTTTGCTTGTGTTATCAATCATAAAATCTAAATCCCTAAAACCCCGAATTAACGTAATATATAGTTCAACAGCCATCTATTGGGTGCAACCTTCTGAGACAGATGGACAGACAGACATGGAGAGATACATATACAGATATACAGTGGTGTTAAGAAACAACGAGAAATTCAAAAACATATTTTTTTGTGTTCAAGTCTGTTCCACTAGGGGTGAAATGGACTTGAACAAAAAATTTAACTCTACTAAAGTACATATGTTGCAAAGTGGCTTTATAATAACATTCTATTAACTATCTTTAGTTCACATTTTCGGCATTAATACAACGTGGTATTTCATTAAAAACTGTGAACGGTTCATTCCTCAAGATTGGCTAGGAAATTATATGAGGGTTTTACAGAACCCGGTTTGAGGCATCCAACTCTTGGCCACCGCCTAGATTTGCCTAATTGAAGGACTTGAAATTTTCCTCACTATAATATGGCTTCCTGAAATTGTCAATGAACACTAGAGGGGAGAAATGAAAAAAAAGCTTGATTTTCTTACAATATTTTTTTATCATTTAAAACCATATGAAAATAAAGGAAGGAAATAAAGATGCCACGAGAGGAAGAGTTTTAAGACAAAAAAAAAGTCACGTAAAGAAAACATAATTGAAAGAAATTAAGAGAGAAAAAATGCGTGAAAAAAGATGAAAAGATTTTGAAAAAATGTTGAATGGAAAACAAAATAAGTGAAGGAGAAAAAAAGATGTTAAACAACAGATTAAGAATCATGGAAGAAACGAGGAAAAGCAAAATGCGGGGGTCATAATTCGGAGGGATAGAAAAAGGAAAAAGAATTATAAAAAGAAATAATGGATAGAAGGAAGATAGGAAAATAGAAACAAAAAAAAAAGACAGAAATATGAAAGGGGACAAATTAGTTAAAATCATTAGAGGGAAATAAATCACATAATTCAAGAAGCTTTGGAAAAAAAAAGAAGAAAAGAAGATAAAGAGAGCGAAGGAAGAAAGAGAAAACCAGAGAACACAAAGTATTATCAAATGAAATAAATAAATGACATGAGTGAAGGAAGAATAAATTTAAAAAAGAAAGAATAAGAAAGGAAAATTAATGGTAGTAACACTGGGATCTTTCACTGGGGGGGTGAGGTTGAAAGTTTCTCTTAAGAAAAGACTTCATACTCATCGTTTTAAACGACGCACTTAGATCAATTCGTTATTTTTTCTCTGATGAACAAATATATTTCAATACAAATATATCGATGTATTATACCATTGCTATCTACAAGTAGATGATATGAAAAAAATGCATCATGATGCACGCCGTATAGCAATGATGAGCTCGCTTAAACTGCTGATCTTTACTGGTAGTTTTGATCTTTCATTGATCTCCCGCAATTATTAGTCTGGTACAAAACTACTGAGTTGATAGAGGATACGACAAAAATAGATCAGAACACATGTTGTAAATTAACAAGTTAACCTACCTACCAGTAGTTGGTGGGTTCAATCCTCATTGGATCTCTCACAACAGATGGTGTGATACAGAACACCCATGTTGATGAATATTTTAAAAAAATCAAACACACGTCATGTTGCAATGATCAGTGAGGTAATCTTGCTGGCTTATGTCGGTGGGTTCAATCTCCATCAGATTCCCAGTACAAAATACCCGATACCAACTCATGCTAAGTGAAAACACACACTCACACACACACACACACACACACACACATATATATATATATATGTATTATTATGTCATCCACAGACAGCTGTTTCCTTGTATTACAACTCATCAGTGTGGCTATACACTATCCATTATCCCATCCAGTACCACGAGGCAGGATCGAAACCTTAGTTTCAGACCCGAAGGCCGGTATCCTCTCGCTCTCTCTCTCTCTCTCTCTCTCTCTCTCTCTCTCTCTCTCTCTATATATATATATATATATATATATATATATATATATATATATATATATATATATATATATATATATATATATATATATATTCTTCCGAATTAAAATAGCTCCTATTCACTATTAAAAATATGAATTCATCAACCGTATCAAATCAGTTTGATTGAATAATCAAAAAGATGAAAGAGAGAAGGGATGAAGGAAGGAGGAAGGGGTGAGAAAAACAGAATCGTTCAATATCCAAAAAAAGAAAAGAAGAAAAAAAGACATTATCATCAAAATATCAGAAGGAAGGAGGAAAGAAAGAAAAAGGTAAAAAGAAAGAAGGAAAGATAAAGAAAGGAAATAAGAAGAGGAAGGAAGAAAATAGAATTATTAGGTAACAAAATGAAAGAACTGAAGAGAGAAAGGAAAAAGGAGAGTATTATAGAAATGTTACAGAAAAGAAGGACAGAAATAAAAAAAAAAACAAACATTAATCAACCAATAGAAAACTGTGGCCATGAAATAATGAAATAAAATGAACGAATTTGAAAAAAATAGGAAGAAACATATAAAGAAGCGAACAAACTAGCAACATGCACTAATTAACACGGAAAGAATCATAGAAATGACAGCAAAAAAAGGACAACGGAAAAAGGATTAAAAATTAATCTGAAAAAAAAAGGAAAGTAAAAGGAATGAAAGAAAATTGAAATGAAAACTGAAGGAGAATATCCATGGTTCATGAAGTGCTTTTTTGATGAACAAAACAAAGGAACCAAAGTTGTGAAAAAATCAACACTAAAGGAAAAGAAATGCGTCGCTTAAACAATTCTAATTAGTGAAAACAGAAATGGGAATAACTGCTCCCCTCTCCAGACAAAAATTCTGTTGCATATGGTAATCTTTTACAGCCTTTGGGTATCTCAGATTTTAACTACACACTCAGATCAGATTAGGCTCCCCCATGAGGTTCAGCATTTTTTTCTAAGAGAGAATTTGGTAATGACTTTTATCTTAAATCATTTTTCAAATAGATATATACAGGTTTTCCGGGAGAAAAAAATAGCTTGTACGCCTCATGATTTATACGTTTCTGAACATTAGAAAAAGGCATGAATTTATTTTCTCAACCTACTCTGGATGAATAGAGTTGTGGGAGCCCTTCAGCCTTGTAAACTTTCGCAGAAAAGAAACCAGGTATGAAGCCTCCAAGGCAGACAGGTGGTTAATTTTGCCTCCTCTCTGGCGATTGTTGGTGCAAAAAACGCCCAAGTTGTTACATCCCTTGGTGCACCTGCAAAATGCCGACCTTGGAGAATGGGATTGTCACTGCGCAAAAGGCCTCGCACTTGGAAAGCACCTTAACGTACAAGTTGCTATGCAAACCTCTGCATAGTCAAAGATATTGGAATAATGATTGCCAAAAGGATCGATTTCAACTTTGATTCGTCATTGCGTGATGGAGGGGAATTCTATTTCCAATGATATATAGTCCCTCCTCCTTTTAGATAGTATATTATTTTTTCCTGGATAAAACATTCCCCCAAAAGTCTGATGGATTACCCAATAGGAACCATCATGTGATAAACAATTCATCGTATTCATCATATTTAACACTATTTGATGCATTTTTATGGAACCACGATGAATACCATGTTTCTAACACGAGATCCAATGCACTTGAATTACAGACCGTAATTAAAGAGATGGCCAATGAGAAAAAGGTACGTCAACTGATACATATTCTAAGCCAAATCTAAAAGCAAAAGGAGGAAAAAATGATACAACAGACGATGTGTATACACAGAAATGGTCATAGCTGCTCTCCTGGGATAGGGTTCACGTAATACCATAAGAGATGCCTGAGTAGGTGGAGCTAAAGTTTCAAGTCCAAAACTCTCAACCTCAGAGATTTAATTCTCTTTCTTTCATCTCTGTCAATTATTTTAACGCAAAGGTTTACACATCCTGTTTTTTTCTATCTTTAATAAGCATTGATTAACATCAACAACATGATATTAGTAAATTAACTGCAATTATAACAAAACAATACAAATAATCAATAATAGTGGAACCTGTACCATTATGCATACATCCGCCATATATATGTATATATATATATATATATATATATATATATATATATATATATATATATATATATATATATATATGTATACATATATATATATGTATGTATATATATGTATATGTGTGTGTGTGCATGTGTATATATATGTGTGTGTGTGTGTGTATATATATATATGTGTGTGCGTGTGTCTATATATATATATATATATATATATATATATATATATGTGTGTGTGTGTATATATGTCAGTGTGCAGATCAATTGTTCAGTATATAATGTGTAATGGGTTTTTTCATAGAGTGCTTGATCGAAAAGCATTATGATCGAGTAGATTATCAAATATGGTAAAAAACAATGGATTCATAACACGGACACGTTTATGTTTTCATCCTTTTGGGTGTCTTTCAGGAAAAGTCAAAAGTACAGAAACAATTATATCACTATACAGAAACAAATCACTTAATCATTGCAATCTAATCCCAATAGAACTACATTTCTGCACCTGGACATAATTTTACAAAAAATGCCAGATTTACAATCATTAAAACATAAAAATAAGTACACCTACAGACGCAATGAAAAATTCTAGGATGACATAAAGATAACGCACTTAGAACCCTCTCTCCTAATGGACTTAATCATTTAGAACTCTGCTTTAATGGACATAACCATATACTTAACAAACCAAACCACACCAAACTCGAACATCATAACCCTCCCTCTAATAGCAATCCCTCATTCATATCTTACCCGCCTTTATGTATATTCAATATTGGGATTTCGTACTGACCATTACTCCTAAAAAACTTTGTGTGGTATTTCATATGTACTTGTCAAAGCCATCAGACTTTCAATGACTATAGAGGATACCAAATAAGAAGTTAGTTGACCCCACTACCCAACCATCTATACTATCCCTTCCCACCAATCACCCAGACAGTCTAATACTAATCCACCACACAGTTCCCTAGTATCCTTGACAGCCTATGGTCCCTTCAAAACCTGCTACTACTGCTACAACTATATCCTTGAATAGACCAACACAGATTTCATCGCAAACCGAGTAAAGTCTTGCACATCATGATGACCCAAAAGGAGACCTCTTCCTGGTTGAATCCCATTTCTGCTTCCGAAGTAAAACATCTGATGTTAAATTTATTTTCTGCATAAACCTTTTAACTGCTGAAAAGCACACACACATACACACACACACACACACGCATACACCAATTCTTCTAATGATGGGCCACCCTGAAATCCCTATAGAATACTATTCAAATTCATTTATGCACTTATTAATTGATAAACAAAATCACCATATACTTCCACCCCTGAGCCTATCTCATTGCCATTATTCACACTCACACACATATATGTAAATATATATGTATATATATATATATATATATATATATATATATATATATATATATATATATATATATATATGTGTGTGTGTGTGTGTGTGTGTGTGTGTGTGTGTGTGTGTACGTGTGTGTGTTTTGAGGATTTGGTGTACTACAGTCGCTAAATTATAACCTTGATTGTTGCCAAATGAAATGCAAATAAATGTTCAAATCCTCTCAAATCAATCCGTGTGTTTTATTACAAATTGGTTGAATTTTCTAAAGTTCAAATGCCAATCGTTTTAAATAAAGGGATATATCCATAAACATATGAGACCGTCCAATAATATAGACAAAGAAACAGAGAGAAGAATAAGTTCGTTCGTTATATACATATATCAATCCTCTATCATCCAGGAGAAGAAAATTTCTTTAGTCCTAAAAACAAGGAAATGCACCCAACGTAGTATTCCAATAGTCGACTCTGGAGCTGAAACATGGGATCTGATCGAAACATTTACCCCCAAAATGGGACACATTCTACGCGTGCAGAAAGAATCATGCTCGACATCACGTGGAGAGATCACAAGATAATACAAAGTATTAGAGAAAAAAAACAAGTATCAGAGATATCATAAAATCAATAAGAAAACTCAAATGGCAATGAGCTGGCTAAGTTGCAAGAATATCGGACAACACAACTCATAAAATGGAACACCTTCAATCATATGAGAAAATATTGCCGGCAAAAAATGAGATGGCACGACAAAATAAATAAGTTCAGATAATATAAAAACTGGAAAAACATGAAAAAAGCTCTTGGTCCAATGACTAAAGACTGCAACTGATGACGATGCTTTTTTTTATTAATTAGATTCACAAACAACGTGCCATAAAAGAAAATGAAAATATAAGACAATATCCAAAATAACAAGATTAACGTAAGTACATGCAGACTCACAGAGTAGTTTGAAAGAAAAAAATATATCATTATTTTTAATTCAACGTTTTGATCTGATCAACAGACCAGAAAAACGAACAATAAAAATATTTTCAATTCTTTTTTTTTTTCACCAAGATTGTGTGCCCCCCCCCCACCAAATCTCTTGAACTCACAGGATTGCACAAACATATTTTCAATTGATAATTCCAAGACTGGAAATTGCTCTCTTTCTCTGTCTCTTTCTCTCTCACACACACTTACACAAATGCATAGGCACTCACACCCACACACATACACACACACACACACACACACATACACACAAAAAAACGCACGTTCGAACGCAGACCGAAGATAAACGCACGGACGTAAAAAAGCTGGCATAAGCAGATACACACACACACACACACTAAAACAATTGAGATGTATTATTTTCAGAATTAATGTTTTAACGAAGATTAACGTAAACAAACAGGCAAGCGCACATACCGACACACGTACCACCAAATGGATATATTATTTTTAATCTTTATAGAAACTGACAGCCAGAACTGTCACCAAGATTGTCAACATAGTTTCAGCAGTTTCTAGGCTGATCTAGCTGGCTAGTTAGCTGTCTATGAATGCATGTATGTTATCTTTGCATTCGTGAGTTCCAACTATAGGCGGCACCAATGAAGCCAAAAGTTTGAAAATTCAAAATGTTGGATATTATGGCCAGAAAAATCGATCGGTTTTTTTGCTATTTTTTTTTTTTAATTCTCCTCTTTGAAAAGTTTCTTTTTTTGTTCGTGATTCAATTTGCAATTATAGTATATACTTAATCGGGTTTTTTTGTCCTATGTCCGTTGTAGCTCAAGATTGATGGATGAAAATTCGTCCTTTTCCAGAGATCATGCCCAAACAAACGATGAGAGAAGTGATTTATTCATTGATCGTCCATTTCTGTGATTTTTTGATTGATCAACCCCAACATGGCTTGCAGCCAAAAGACATTGCCGGCTCGTTGGTTTCTTTTGAATGACAAACCAAACTTGTTTAATAAGATTTATACACGCATCTACACACACAAATATCTATGCAAACACACAAAAAAACGGCAAGTGAAGAATATTTCTGTATAATTCTTTTGACAAGATTCGTTGAGTCATTTACAGACTTCTACAATGATAAAAAAAAATCAGTTCTTTTTTGATTTCATTGAGATTTACACATCGCAAATAGCTGTGCGCGGCATATATACACTGAATGTCACTTAAAATCTATGACTGTGCAATATATCTTCATTATGTTCGGAATTTACGTCTGAAAAAAGTTTTGCAAACTTATGGAATGTACAATGAAGTTCATTTGCGTGTAAACTTAAAATTCATTCTTCAAAATCTCTCTTTTTCTCGCTCTCTTTCACACACACACACATGCACTTTCAATTTTTTAAAAGAGATCACTCTGTCATTCTTTTATACACATTCAAACACACAAAAACTAACTTAAAAAACACCCAGAAGTTTTAAATCAATTCGTTTACAAGATATTCACACACGCAAGGACTTACACACAATCATAAAATGGAAATGTAAACGATTATTTTCAAAATTAATTTTCTATCTACATTAACATGAACTATAGACATACAAACAAATTCATGTACACGACATTAGATTTATATCATTTTAAAACTCATTTTAATAAGATTCACTTCCATACGTACCCACACATGAACATAAAAACTGGAAAAGTGAAAATAAATTATCCGTGTATATTTTTTTACATGATTCATGGACTCTTCTACAGATTTCTACGAATAAAATAACGGAATTATATTTATGGACATTCACAAACGTAAAATTGAAAAAAGAGGAGCCCAAACTCACAGACACAGACACACAGACACACACACAGACACACACACAGCCAGACACACACACACACAGACACACATATATATATATATACCCACCCACGCAAGATTTAAAAATGAAAGAACATTTTCTTCAATTTGACTAGTTTTCTACTTTCATCCTAATTTTCTAATTTTTTTAAACAATTTTCAATTTGGGCCATCCTTTCTATGATATTTGTTGCAATATAACAATGTCTCAGATTGAAAGTTTTATGAATACAAAAGACACGTTGAAGATAAAATCTTGCCAAATTTGATTATGCCTCACAATACTCGATCCAATAGTCTTATTCTAAAATCTAGATCTTCAGCTGAAATCACCTAAACAACTTATACAATAGTATTTGGAATTTTCTTTTAAAAGTCTCTAAAAGAAAACATAGATCGTTATCTAAAAATATCTTAATGGTCACAGAGATCCCAAAATGCAGTTTGAAAAAAATAGTGGTGTACTCATGTTTAGTAGCCAGAAATTTTGGACCAGGAGTGCCCGGACTCACCAACAGACACATAGACACTCAAAGAAAGGAAAGAATTGTCCTTCACTTAGGTGGTTAGTGGCGCTCAGGTGATTCACAAAACAACGAGAACCAGACAAATAATAGACGTGGCTTTGCCTGCAGACCATAGTGTAAATAGGAATGAGGGTGAAAAGCTGGAAAAATACGAGGACCAGGCAAGAAAATTGAAGGAAGTATGGAATATGAAAGTCAGGATAGTAATGGTAATAACATGTGCATTCGGGACCTTACCAAAGACACTGAAAGCGAGATTGGAGGAGCTAGGGATAAAAGGAAGGATTGGGACTGTGCAGACCACAGCACTGTTAGGAACTGCAAGAATACTTAGGAAAGTGCGGGAAAAAAACATTTACCAGCCAAGCTGAGAGCAGTGGTCTAACAGAAAAAGAGAAGAGAACAAAAAACACAAATACTGGTGGAGGTACAAACCACAGCACAGCAGTGATAAGAAAGGAAGGGATAAAAAGAGGATTGAAAACGTGAGGAGACTTAATGTCACTCAGCCTTTTAAGATAACCAACGGGCAACTGGTGTAAAACTGTAAGCCATAGTACCGCTGTGGACTACGTGAGTGTAGAGAGGAGGGCTGGAAACTTGAGGAAACTTGCTGTCACTCAACATCCAGTGGTAACCACCAGGCAACTGGTGTGAAATAGTTAATAATAATAATAATAATAATAATAATAATAATAATAATAATAATAGACCGTAAACCACATAGCTAGTGAAAGTAGTCAACTAACCCTGAAGGAGTATGAACACAGACACGATAAAGTAACAACCGTGATACCCTGGGAACTAAGTAAACGAATTGGTTTCGAAAAAATGGTACTGGCACTGTAGAATGGAAACAACAGATAACTTTGGGTCTTTGACATCCAAACGGACCGCCTCATCCAGGTGAGAAGAGCGGACCTGGTAATTGTAGACCAGAAGAGGAAAACCTGCCAAATAATAGACGTGGCCTTGCCTTCAGACCACGGAGTAAGGAGGAAAGAGAGTGGAAAACTGGGAAAATACCAAGATCTGGCAAGAGAACTGAAGAAGATGTGTAACATGAAAGTTGGGGGAGCACCAGATGAAATAGGCACACTCAGAACTCTTCCGAAGACACTGAGTGCGAGATTGGAGGAACTCGGAATAAAAAAAGGGAGGATTAAGACTATACAGACCATAACACCCCTAGGAACTGAAATATAAGATCTGCGACCCTAAATATCATCAGTGGCCTAACAGAGGAGGGAGGAAAATCACCAAAATCGTAATCGAGACGTGAACCACGGCACTGGTGTGATTGGCAAAGGGGAGGTGAAATATGGTCTGAAGACCTGAGGAGACTTACAGTCACTCAGCTTCCAGCAATAACCACCTGGCAACTGGTGTGAAACTGTATAACACAGTACTGCTGTGGACAACAAAAGTGTGGGTAGGAAGTCTGGAGACTTGAAGAGACTTATTGTCACTCAACCTCTAGCGATAAACAACAAGCAACTGGTGCAAAATTGAAAATAACAACAACAACAACAACAACAACAATAATAATAACAATAATAATGATAATAATAATAATAATAATAATAATAATAATCCTCATCATCTTTTTTATGTATATATCAATTTTTTTGCTATTTTCAAGGTTGACGCACTGATCAATTCTACGATAAAAAGATCACTTACACGTAAACAACTGCAGCCCCCTCCCTATCTCTTCAAGTCCTTACTCATGCACTTGTGTCTTTCATTTTTTATCCCCTGCCTCTAACCTCCAAACTCACGTGCACACACACTGACATGCACTCACACACACACACAAACACACACACACAACACACACACGTTGCCGTTCATAAAAGAATTGGAAATCGAACTGTGAAAGAAAATATACTTATAATGTAAACTTTTTTCGACAAATATCGCATTTTTATCTTTTTGTAACACACATACACACTGATATATATATATATATATATATATTTGAAATTTACTATAAAAAATGATGGGCTCAAATTTTCGGTTCAACCTTTTATCTTTCCCGAATCCCAGGTGTTTATTTCTGTATTCTATATAATTATTATATTGAGCACTTTTAATTTAATGAAAATAATCGAATTGAAAATTTCAAGTGTCAATTATTTAAAAAACGTTCATCATTTTTTTATACTGTTTCTCTCTTTTTCTTTCCCTCTCTTATTCTTTTTCTCTCTCTCTCTCTCTCCGTCCCTCTCTCTCTCTCCGTCCCTCTCTCCCTCTCCCTCTCCCTATACATACATACACACACATATATATATATATATATATATATATATATATATATATATATATATATATATATATATATATATATCATGGAAAAGATCTCCAGGACAACGAGCAGATATAAGTTGACAATATTTACATTTCAAGTCGTTTGATCCTTTCCTGCGGATAAGTTGACTTACCTGGAAATAAAAAGGGAAAAAAATTACATATAAACACGTATAGGGTCATTTGAAAAAAGTAAGTCAAAGTTTTCCTGTCTCTAACATATAAGAGATTTTACTGGAAGGTATCGAGTCATTTGATATTAGCAAAGAAGAAGGTAACCCGTACAATCATGCGCCTTCCACTCTTCAATAGAGTCTTTTTTGGTATATCCTTTTTCTCGTCCGTCACGTTCGTCCTAATCTTGTCCTCAGTCTGAAATCTCTCTTGGAAAACGAGCGCGCAGTTTTACCCAGAATACATAGACATGGCGTTAGGACCTTTTAATTGCTATAATGACACAGTAATCGAGCTCATTCAATGATGTCACGCTGTGACTGAGTCGACTCACATGAAAGTGTTCGTCTAAGCTTACACTGTGAGGTCCTTTCAGATCAATTGCCCAGTTACGTTCTGGCCACGGAACCGGTTCTCGGTATAATCGAATTGCTTTGATAGTTTTTGGACAGAAATCTCATATTCCTCAATCCGCCAAGAGACGCAGATGTTAATGTGTTTGGGAGACAAAGAAGTAAATGTACGAAAACAATAAAGTAAATAAGAGACGGATATTACAAATGACAATCTGAAATATAACTTAATCCTGTGAATCTAACAATGGAAATATTTATATATATATATATATATATATATATATATATATATATATATATATATATATATATATATATGTGTGTGTGTGTGTGTGTGTGTGTGTGTGTGTGTTTGTGCACACATGTTCATGCATATGTATCAGTGTGTGATATGGAATGGGTTTTTTCCACAGTACGATTAAAGATGATATTAACAACAAAACATGATGAATATTTAATGAAAATACAAGCCATTTGAAGAAATAGGTAATATTATGCAATCTCTACGATTTAGGTTTAGAGGTCACAAATTCAAAGACGAATCATGCTTCCTCGTTATCCAAGCTTTTATTAAGGATACTAAGTTCAAAATTGTTGAGAATATGGAAGCTTGTAAGAAGGATATCAGATGAATATGGAGTGCGAAAATGTGAAATTCATTAAACTAAGAAACAGTCAAATGAGAGCTGCTAGTATGGAAATTGTAATGGACTATCTCACTCGATTCATGTGTGACCAATTTTCAACTTTTCCACCCTTCTTATTGATTCCTTATTGAGCTTCAGGAAGGATGAAACCCAGCTTCGAACAAGAAAACGAACGAGAAAAATGTTCGAAGCTGGGTTTCATCCTCCATGAAGATCAATTATTAGTCTTCCTATTTCCAGATGTGAACATATTAAACTTCGCTGAATACTTCATCCTTTAGATAATTCCTCTTGTTCGTTGACGTTATCAGCTGCCTAAGCATCATTATATCCTAAACTGAATTCTATTTTGAAATTCAATCTAACTTCTTGGTTAGACGATATTTCTGTTAGGAGCAAGAAATCCTCGAATTATTATAACGAATTACACTATAAAATCCTTTACTTTCAGCATTATTCTTTGTTATGTGAGGGAATGTATTACAACTTGATTTTGTTCAATTTGATGTATTCCTTTTCCTGTAAAAAGTACTGGATACAAATTAAGATGAGCAATCACTACAATATTTAGAACTTGAAGCTTAAACCCACCAAAAAGGAATCTGATAAAGATTTTATTGCTTATCAAAAAGCACTGATTTTAAGATACTTTCTCTTGTCTTTCTTTTGTCTTTCTCTCTTTTTTCGAAAAATTATTGAACAAATATTACCCTAAACGTGTATGTACATTTGAATGTCTTCCTGCCCATTAATTAGTAATTATTTACAAGAACACAAATACTCTCACACATGTATACGTATGGAGAGAAAGAGTGATGGGGGAGAGAAAGCCGTTTATTATAATTACTAATTATGTCGTGAATCGGTTACTGACATCAAAATTAGTCCACTGAAAAGCCGTTATATATAATGAATGAAAATTGCATAATAATTTCAGATTCGTATTTGATAATGGAAAGTTGTTTATGATAATCGATTTAATAATGTCCAAATTCTTATATTCTTTGCTTAATGTTATCGACCAGTTGTCGATATAAAAAGTTATGTGTCGCATAATGATCACTATGAGAAATCTCTCCATTTATCTATCTATCTATCTATCCATCTATCTATCTATCTATATATGTATGTGTGTGTGTGTGTGTGTGTGTGTGTGTGTGTGTGTGTGTGTGTGTGTGTACGTGCGTGCGCATCTATGATGGTAGTCTTTTGATAATGTTGGAGTGGAATATTCCAGAACAAGTGCGTTACATTTCTGAACTTCTGACTTATGCTAATAATAAGCTTATTAAGATGTAGCATACTCGTTTCTCAAACATTTCACTTCTACATTGTCAAATGACCACAGCAACTTTGTCGGATTACGCTACATCTGCGCAAAAGAAACACGCATATATATATGTATATATATATATATATATATATATATATATATATATATAGTGAGAAAGAGAGTGTGTGTGTACGTGTGTGTGTGTGAGAGAGTGATAACGATAATTGATTTCATTCGTATATCAGATGCCAAACATCAATTGTTCTTTGTTTCTCAAATTTCATATTCAATGTACGACATTCTTGGGTCGGCATTTGGTGGTAGACGTTCATTGTCGTTAACACAAATTGTCAGTCCAGCGCGATCATCCTTCTGTGGTGCGAATCTAAATCGAGGCAACGCCTGTACCCGGTGCTGACCTTACGGGTCTCTGGAAGAATAACCATTTGAAAGATCGGTCAGCGTCTCAGAGTGGATGTGAATGTTAATATTGTTCTGGGTGTTGGACGTGGGATGCTTATTAAGTTCGTGCTTCTATTTTCATAGGGACAAAACTAGATGATAATGATTGTGTTTTAGTAAGGTAAAATAACTGTGTATGTATTCTGTGATCAGGGACCAAACAGAATTTGTATCAAGGCAATCTTCCATAAAATCGAGTGCCAATCGTCATGGGTAACGAATAAGACAATATAATGTTTGGAATTTCAGTGAAAATCGAGCCATAGATATCAGGGAACCGGAGAAGACTCGATGGAAACTGAGATAATGAAGTATCTATCCATGTAGCTAGCTATCCAACTATCTATTCCAATGTTTCATATTTATCCATCTAGCGAGTTATTTCAGTCTCTTCGTCCATTTATCTCAACGTGTTGGGATCAATCTATCTTTTCATTCACCAATCTACCTCGATCTGATGAGATCAATTGATCTAGCTATCCTCCTCAGTCTGATCATATCCATCTATCTATCTATCTATCTATCTATCTATCTGAACCCATATAATCTATTCAGCCGGGCCAACAACAAAACAAAGATTAAGCGGAAGTGTCAAAACCGACCCTCCACCTGTCATGTTGTTGTGCCCATCTTCACCTTAGAAAATTCATCTCTCATATTTGTCATTCTCCAACGTCGAAGATCCTGTCAAATTTGCTTTGTATAATAAACATCAATTACGACCATGTGTGTGGGCACGTGTTTGTGTGTGTGTGCGTGTGTGTGTGTGTGTGTTTGAGAGATGGAGAAGGAGAAGAGGAAGGGGATGAAAGATCTTCATGTCCAACATTGTAAGAATCATTCGGAAGTGTTTTTCAGTTTCCTCTTTTTTTTTCTCTCTAAATCTTTATTATTTTCTAATTTATTTTCTGTTTCAGTGTCTTAGCTTCGCTTCAACTAATAGAGTTTTTCTCTTTCTTGTTGTATTTTTGTATATCTTTCTTCTTCTTCTCTGTTTATTTTAATTATTTTTTTCAGATCTGACGATTCCGTTTTCTTAGCTCTAATAATATGTTGACTTCTTTCTCCTCTTCTTCTATATCATGGAAACCATTAAGCAAAACTGTCACCAATACCGTCAACATGACTCTCTTCTGTTTCAAAGTTAGTTTGGCTGGTGGGCTACGTATGTATCACTTTGACAGGCTACACCATTTGAGCTAAAGGGCTGAAAATTTCAACATCATGTCTTTTTTTTTCAACATTACCCCTCTGAATAAGTTTTTATTTCTTTATTTTTTAGAGTGTGGGGTTATATGCAATGTAGGCTTATGCTAAATTCATCTTGTAGTTCATGCCGTGATTACTTTTAAAAATTCAGACTTTAATTAGTGACTACTGGCCCATAAATGGTAAAAGTAGTAACTTA
>OY735232.1:44058189-44168189 GCA_963457665.1 Thysanoteuthis rhombus | reverse complement strand
CTTAAAGGCCAAATTATCCATCCTAATCGCTATTGAACTGTTCCAATGTCAAATTAATATATCAATTACTATCAATGATGTATCAAATATTTTGATGGTATTACTCCCGATTTAAGTTTATAACAAACAGTCAGCTAAGCGGTCAAGATTCAACGTTTCTTCAATTTTTGAATTAGTCTGGTTAACTGATTGGTCAGCTATGTATGAACTTATATATGTATGTATGAATCATAATTTTGTGCAAACAAACATTCGAGTAGATTCAAAGATAGACACGTCCTAGTAATAGATTTCTGCCACCCTCAGCCGGTAGTTGGATATAAACTATTTAGTGAAGTAAGAAGAAAAATTCAAATTTTTCCAACTGCTAAAAGGAATCCCCAAAATCCCAATGCTGCAGCAAAGATTGGGTGAGTACAAATAGAACTAGCTGGGTGTAAATTTCAACATTCACTCCTTACTGTGTCTACAGAAAAACGATTTTGTTGTTTTATGAACCACCCATCCCCACTAAATAGGTTTTTACAACAAGGTTCAATTTGCTATATAGATCGATGCTGAAATGGTTATTTGTTTTTGTCTGGTAGAATTCACGCTTGTTTCTTGCTTTGCCTTTTTAATCAAACATTTTTTCTTAGTAATCACTGGTCAACAAAATATGTAACAAGTAAGTTAGTCATTTATAAATCCTTTTTTTTTTCTAATTTTCAAATCGATCACCTCCAACATCATTGACCGGAGTAAATTTCACCAAATCATGTTTCCTGTGATAAAGACTTCTCGCTAAATTGGAAGTCAATATCCAAATACGGCAGGCTACCCAAAAGATGTTTGTCACCTGATACTTTCCAGTGATTGACTAACTAATTCTTTTTTGTTTTGGTTTCACTGGAGGAGATATAATTTTCTTTGAGTAATTCCAATTTGATTTGTGATAGCAACCACTGAGCACAAAATTCCCTTCACAGTAATTTCCTCGTAGTTATAGTCAATTATATCATGGGTATCATTTTTTGACTAGCAGTCGAAACTTTCATCCTATCTGATTATCATATACATAGTGACTCAGCAAATACTGAAAATGCACAAGGCAAGCCACTCACAATAATCATGACTTATCCTATCAGCAGCTTATTGTTATCAGTTGGTCCCAAACAATTTATGATAAGTAATTTCATCTATACGTCATCTGCTTAATATTATAAGAGAGTTATTGTTATGCACAAGTTGCTGCCACAAAGTGAGTGCAATAAGCAGTTTCCTTGTATCACAGGTGATACAAACCAACATATCCATCAAACGTTTATCTTCTTATCACTCCAACAGTGAACATCAACTATGTTATAAACAATTTTGAAAAATTGATTATTTACTATTTTCTAAAACCACTACTCTTATCTTTGCTCTGTCCATCTCTAACACTATTTCTCTACTTTCCCTACTTATATCACTCAACATGTTTTTTTTTCAATTCATCAGATGCTTCTGCTGTCGATGAAACATCGTTAGCGAATCTTAAAACCCCTCCCCCTGCCCAAAAAGACCATAATAGAGGATTAGGCTTTAGAAGTGGTTGAGAAAGATGTTTACCTAGATCAGCTAATTAGCTTAGAGAAGTACCATGAAAGCGGAAAAAACAACGTATAATGATTGGCTTGGAAGCATTTGGTATGAATAGAAGCGTATTGAAGAGCAAGTTGCTAAGGTGTTTGAAGCACTAACTATACAATGAATGCATAATACCAGCTATGAATTACGGCTACAAAACATGGGAAATGTACAGAGGACCTATTTGGAATCTAGAGTAAAAGATATCATTCAAACGATGTAGCAACAGAAACAGATAAGAACAGGAACGCAAGAAGAAATAACAACAGGTGATGCAAAAAATAGAGTCCGTGGGATAGTAAACGTCGTAGGAAAAGACCAGACACAATATAGAGGGATGAGATTTGCCAGTATATGTAGCACAATCTCGGTTGTTATGGAAGGGGGGAATGGGAAACACTTTAATCTGCAGTGTACTCTTAATGGCCTATGATGGGAAAAGATGTTTCATTACTTTACTTTATAAATCCTTTGCAAACTATTCTACCCCATGATTTAAATAAAAAATCTTCCAAATCAGAAGCGGGGATTGTCAAGGTCTGAAATTAATACAAGCATTACTGACAGTATGGTGTTGAAATATATCATGTAAAAACAGCCTTTGCTGATGTTGATATAGAAATGCACTCAAACTCTGATGATAAGGTACTGTCAGTGATCAGGAATTATTGCAAGTATATCTGACAGAATAGTCAAATTTAGAAAATAATGATTCTGCAACACCCACGATTAAGAGATCTAGAGAAACTCTGGGAATGTCCTTGTCCAGTATTTTGATATTTTTTCTCAAACTAAATTATTTTCAAAATTGTCAAAATTTTAGAATTATTTGTCGACTTATTCTTTACATGCTTAGGATCCAATAATGATATTTTGGATTCAAATATTGATGATTATGACAGGGGCACGAAAATATTTTGGTTTATTAAAAGCTGGAAAAACTAAATTTTCTGCTATAACACACATGATTATATATTTGCCTTCAAGTTAATACTTTTTGTTCGTTGTTTGCAAAATTACGATTACTTTTTTCACGCATGTTTGGAGGATTGATGCAACATTATCTTCATCCTGCAAATTTGACATTCGGCTGTTTTTAGTTAAGGCCTAATATCCATAGGTGTCTACAGGATGAATGAATAGAAAATCCCTATTAGCAAGCTTTAACAGCTTTACTTCGGACTATACAATGGTAGAATGAACTTGCTGTGTTATAATGCAACGTTGACATGGGCAATGTCCACCAATTTCTGTATGGCGTCGATAGACTTTTACAGGAGGATTGGGTTACGTTGGCCATAATATGACGGATGTGCTTCTTCAGTTTATCCAGAGTTTGTGGTTTGGTGGGGTGTATCCCTTTCTTAACCCACCCACATAGGAAAATGTTACGGGGCGTAAAGTCAGGGCTTTGTATAGGTTAATTACGTGGATAAGGAGGTAATTCTCATCCACCCTGTATTCCTGTCTCTCTCTGAGTGAGTGCAAACACGCACTCACAAATTACCCAGCGCTCACATTGATCAGACAAGTCCGGTGAAGACATTAGCGGCCATTTTGTCGATCTGTCTTCGTTTCCTGGTCCCGGGTCAGAGAAAAAGTGAGACTGGAAATGATTTTATAACAAAGTCATCAATCTGCCTTGACAATTTGGAACATCAGTCATAATACTATCTTTCATTTAAACATTCTCATTATGTTTTCCTTGTTTGGGAATCCATTTTTTAATTTTTTTTTCTTTGCATTCTTATTTTCTTCTTTTACTTCCTCTTGAGCTTACTGGTTTCTCTATTCCTTTTTCTTTCTTTCATTTTTTCTTCATTCGTCTTTCTTTGTCTCCCCTTTTTGTATCATTCCTTCTTTCGTTCAATCGATAAACTTTTTGTTTTTTTTTTCATTATTTTTTTCATTTCATCCCACTCTGTTTTTTTCTTTCTTTTCTTTCATTTTTTTCTCTCATATTAGTGTCCTGGGTTTCTCATTTTCTGTTTCTTTCTTTATAATCTATTGTCTCATGTTTCTCTTTCCTTCTTTTCCTCTCTTTCTTTCTCCCATTGCATCATTTATTTTCCTTTGTTTATCTTTCTTTTAGCTTGCATTTTACTGTTCTCATTTACTTTTTTTCTTGTCCCATGCTTCACTATCTTTCCTTCCTTTCTCACTTTCTTCCTCCCTTTATATTTCCATGTTTCTTCTTTTCCTTTTCGTTTAATTGCGTCTCTTTTTCCCTCTTAACCTTCTTTTTCTTTTCTTTTTTCAAAATTCGATTTTGCTTCTCTTTTCCTCTCTTATTTTCTGTTTCTTTACAGTTTATGATATTCTTTGTTCCTTTAATCTCTGTCTGTCTGTCTGTCTGTTTGTCTGTCTGTCTCTCTCTCTTTCTCTATCTATCTATCTATCTATCTATCTATCTATCTATCTATCTCTCTCTCTCTCTCTTTCACACACTCTTTCCGTTGGTCAATATTTATTTTTTTCTTCTTCTACTCTCTTTATTTTATCCTTCCTTTTTTTCTTTCTTTCTTCAATATTCATTTTCTTCCATTCCATTACTTCCATTCTTCTTTACTTCATATCCTCCGCTTAATATTATCTTCCCTTCTTCAGTTTGTATTTGTTTGTCAATTCGACGTTTAATTATTCTTTTCACACTCTTTTCCTTTATCTTCTTATCTCTTTGTTTTCCTTTCTTGGTTTATAAGAAACCATCAACCAAAACTGTCAACATAGTTTTCATGGTGGTCTGTGTGTCCGTCTTGATGGTTATGTATGCACATGTTTTCTGTACAGACTCGATTGATGGAGCTAGAGGGCTGAACATTTGGAGATTTATTCATCATTATGTCTCGAAAAAACGTTGTTTTTTTTTAATCTCCTTCCCTACATAGTTTTTGGGGTCTGGGTTCGATATGCAATGTAGTTTTATGCTGAATGAGTCCCTTAATTTGTGCCCAGCAGCATTCTCATTTTCCTATCAATTGAAAACTTTTCTAGTAATCACTCCCCAACCAAAGCTGAGAAAAAATAACTTATCCATTAATGATCCCTCTTTATCTCCTATTTCAATCCCTTTTCCCGATTTACTTCTTTTCTTTCTTTTGTTTCCTTTTTCTCAATTTTTTCCCCTTTATGTTTCGTTTATAATATATCTTTATCATTGCTTTCATTTTTTTTCTGTTTTCTCTCTTTCTTTCTTCATCGATTTTTTCCATGCTTCTTTTCTATTCTTTTTCATTTCTTTTTTTCGCTTTATCAATCTCTTTTTGTCTTCGTACTTGTTTCATTTTTCTGTTTCTATCCCTATCTTTCTTTTTCTTTCTCCCTTCCTCTCTCACAACATTTTCTCCCTAATATACTATTCTTTCATTCATTTTTCCTCTCAATTTTGAATAATTCATTTTCTTCTATTCGACTAACTAATTTTCTATTCAACTATCCGACAATTCCCATCATCCATCTATCTATCTATCTATCTATCTATGTGTATATATATATATATGTGTGTGTGTGTGTGTGCGTATATATATATATATATATATATATATATATATATATATATGTATATATATATATCAGTCTGTTTATATCTATTTAGGCAACTATCTATCTATCTATCTATCTATCTATCGGCATGTTTTTCTGTCTGTCTTTATTTTGCCCTTTACAAAGTACCATTTAATCTCCTGGTGTGCTTTTGTCTATATATGTTCTTACCTTGACACATATTCCTAGTCTTATCTAAATACTGTAGATTCTATTGTTTGTTTTTTCTTCCACAATTTTTCCTCCATACTTCATTGTCTACTACGAAGTAAAGTTTTTCTTTCCTTCTCCTTTTCCAACCATCAGCCAAATTCGGTGGTTTCCACCTAATTCGGTCGTTGCTGAGTCAGTGCATCCATACATCTCAATAAAATCTTTAAAATTCTAAAACTACCTAACTACATTCATGATAGTTTTGATCACTTATTTGAGCCATCGAACTGTTTAATTTGGCCAGCAGAACGAATTGATAACCATCTTGGTTGAATATTGCTGAGTCAAACGTCACTTATTCAGTATCTGCTGTGCATCTGTTGTGCAAAAACTCTAGAGTATAGGTACAATTATAGGTGTCATTAATGCTATGAAAATGACAAACCTTCAGAATACGATTCCTTGTGAAAACAGCCTTGAAAAAAGAAAGTGAAGAAAGAGAAACAGAAGGAAGGAAGGAAAAAAGGAATAGAAGGAAAAATGTAAAGAAGACTAAAAATCACTCATTTATGCAAAATTGACTGATAGAGAGAATGAAAGAAAGCAGAAAATTCATGTACATGTTTTCTGTCGAAGGGTCAAATCGAACTCAAAATAATTTCTCATTTTCAAATCCATTTTCTTCTTCTTGAGACTGAGCAATGAAAATGAAATGCCTTCAATCAATAATACCCGGATCATAATTCACATGATACCAATGAAAACGACTCCATCTTCCTCAACCATTTGTTGCAGGTTGTTTGACCAATCAAGATAAAATCTCAGACTCATTTTTTTCTGTGGCAATCTATTTTACTATTTTGCGATTAGCGATAATCGAGCACAGTGCATATTTCTGTCTATTACGTATACACAAATAGCAAATCATGTCCACTTCGTCACCTGTAGCGAGTGATTCTTTGTATCTTGGATGTGCTTTGTGCTACAGATGCTCAAAAACTGCAAAAATATTTTCGCGTCCGTAAAAAAAAACAGACAGTAAAAGCCTTTTCAGTGTAATGTAGGGAAGGTGGTACCAATTTTAAATCGTGAAGTTTCAAACCCTCAATCATTTCCTGTTACAAGAAACAAATAAAGAAAATAAAGAAATTAGGGAATTAATGAAAGAAAAACGCAATTTGGATACGACACTTTCATCTGTTGATAAGGGTGTCTAATCTGGAATGTGCTGTCCATTAATTTTCTATTTTCTACGATCGAGACTACCTTCCCTACATTGTGCTAAACATCCTTCGACTGTTCATTACATTTTTCAGACACCACAAAATGTTAGCGTTTTTGAGCATCCGTAGCTCTCAGAATGCGAAATACAAAGTACCATACGTCACTGCTTGTCTCATCTCTCTCTCCATATATATATATATATATATATATATATATATATATATATATATCAAAATTACCATTGTTACAAACATGATATCATTAACAAGCTAATGAACACAGACATAGGTCTATAGTTACCGTATCAAAAATCGATCTCACTGTCACAGCAATCCTGTTTCTATGTTGTCAAATTACTCTTTTTACTTAAGAATTCATTGTAATGAAAATGGTTTCATTACAAATATCGATTATGCTGACTGTCCCTGTTTAATTTTGTATCATTACATGTAGTAAAATTAACATTGTTACAAACAGCATTATCATAGAACTCTAAAAAAATGCACGTGTACGAATACTCACTCACATATGCATTAATTCGAAAGAATCTGTTATCTGATAGTGCTCAATATTTTGAGTACAGACATGTCAATTAAATTGTTATAGACCAAATTTCTACATTCAATTATGTATATTTGTGTTTGTGTGTGTGTGTGTGTGTACATTCGTGCCTGGGTGTATCTTTTACAAAGCAATGATGCATGCGTGTCTTTTTAATACAAGATGCTGAGAATTATTATTCAAAGAATATAAACAGCGGCAAATTTGAAATTAGCAGGTCTTTAAATACTAATTGCGAACATCTTTGAGTTGAAGTTTGCAAAAAGGAAATCGTTGACTTTTATTGGGTGTCCGTCTGCACTCTCAGAAAAGAAATCCGTTAGAAAATATTGTTCTCCGTGTCTTGTACTCTAGGATTTTTTCGAAAGACTATCATAGTAAGTTGTAAAATATCAAACTAAATGAATATTTTGAACTGGCAACATTTAGAATATTTTTTCATCATTTATTTGAAGATACTTACATGCAACATCTTGATTTTTTAAAATTTCTTTTTGAGCAGTAATCTTCAGGCACAAAATCAAGACTCCAGAACTTTTCAATTTTATTTTCATACAAAATATTTCACCATTGAAACTTATAGGGATTCGTCAGTTTTGATAGAAAAAAAAAAGTTTTCGAAGGTGGGTCCTTTTACAATGCAGCTATGATGCTGAGGCGCACTCTTATTTTCCATTCATCATACGTGATCATGGATGAGATTATCTCATTCTATCAGTGGTAATACTGGTTTGGCAGAATAAAATCTACCCAGAACATATATGCTGATCCCTGCTACCCGGAAGAAAAGACCCCATAATCCATCTAACATGTCATAGGCCAGCGTGGCAGGGCATGACCCAACACTCCCAATGGTTCGCACGCTGAAAATTATACCGGCCAATCCTGCTGGGTCGTCTGTTCCAAAAGGCCCAGCTACATTACTTGCTTTGGGTGGGGGTAATCTGCTCCAAAAGCATATACCCAAACATTTTACAAAGAAAACATCTGTTTCTGCCAGGTCACCGGTCCAACAGCGATCCCCCAAACATAGCCCAAAACTATCATCAAAAGTACAACATTATACATTGGAACCTACAACGTCAGAACAGTGTCAACTGACATACACTTAACCGATCTAAAAAATGAAATCATAAACGTCAAATTGGACAATAGAGGCATCATCGAGATGAGAAGACTCAGAGAAGAACTAATCGAGCTGAAAAGCCAACATTTTCTTTACAGCTACGGAAAAGAGAAAGTGAAACAAAGTGGAGTAGGCTTCTTAATCAATAGGAACCTCAAAGACAACGTAGCAGGCTTCAAAGTTGTCTATGATCGAATAGCCAGCATTACCACACGACTTTCAAAGAGGTACAAACTGATTATCATCCAAGTGTACGCTACCACTTTGCGATCTATTCAAGAGGAAATAGACAACTTGAACTCCCTACTCCAAGATACCGGAAAATACTTCAATGCCATCATTGGAGACTTCAACGCACAGGTAGGACAAGGAAATGAAAAATGCGTTGGGAAAATTAGATATAAAGTACGGAACGAGAAAGGAGAAGATCTTGCAAACTTTGCTCACAGGTCCTAAATCATGAGCATTTCATCAAGAAGGGACCCAATAGGAAATGGACATGGAAGAGCCCCAACCACGCAACAAAGAACGAAATAGACTACATACTAACGGACAAAAACGATACTGCCAGGGGCACCCAAGTCTTAAATAAAGTAAACGTAGGAAGCAACCACTGAATAGTGAGACGTAAAATGGAAGAGAATACCAAGAAGAACTCAGAATAATGCTCCACGCCACATTGCAACCACTAAACATACCAAAAGAGCATAATCGAACCTTCAAGCTTGAACTGAATAACAAATTGAAAATTCTCACTGTATAAGACGATGCAAACATCAACAAACCAAACGACAAAATGGCAGCCTCTCTAATAGAAGTCACCACTATCTGTAAACCAAGTAGCTCACAAACCATCAATAAGATCTCAGGTAGAATCAGGAGTCTCATGGAAAAACGTAAAGATCTCAAGCCACCGACAACAACAAGATAGAAAATTGAAGAAACCTAACCACATGAAATAATCAAGAAGAAATGAAGGGAAAACAGAAGAAGATACACAAAAGCCGTCATCAAATCGATTCCCAAAAAGATCAGGGCTTCAAAGATGTAATCAAAGTCTTCGATTCAGGATGAAAACAAATAACCGGCATCCTCAAGGAAAATGGACACCTAACGTCAGACAGAGACAGGACCGTCAAATGTACCAAAAAATTTTACCAAAAACTATACATCCAAACAAGGACTACAAAACAATGAACAAGATACGCAAGATGCAAACAACCAACTCAAGGGCTCCCCCAGAAGTAACCCCGTGGGAGGCAAAACAAGCCAACGAACAGATTGAGAAAAAAAAAGCCCCTGGACCAGATATCATCGCCATCGACTTACTCAGAAGAGCAGGTGAGATCATCACTATTCAACATTTGCCTGAACCAAAGTGAAGTCCCAGATGAGTGGAACATCGCAATCAAGCTTTTACATAAAAAAGAAACGAAAAATAATCTCAACAACCACTGACTAATAAGCCTACTCAACTGCATTTTATATTTTTTTGTAGAAATCAATACCAAAAAAATAACAAAAAACACTGAATGAAAACCAACCATGGGAATAAGCTGGCTTCAGAAGAAGCAACTCGACCATGGACTACCTGCATTCTATGAGCTGAAGGAAAAAAAACAGTAGAATATATGCTACCACTTGCTGTAGCATTCATCACCTTCAAAAAGGCCTTTGACTTCGAGGAAATCCCCCAAGGATCATCACTCTGCAAGACGTACATCCAGTAGATGACAAAGTGTTGCAACATATCAAAATCAAGTGAAGAATCACTCTAGAATGACAAGCGTTCGACAGAGCAAGCTCAGCCTCCCCAAAACAAAAAGATCTAATTAATCACAACAATAGGGTATACAACCGATGCATCCTCTCAATATTCACTTACGGAGCTGAATCATGGAACCTAACCAAGAAACAGACCTGCAAACTGAGAAGCATGCAATATGCAGGTACAAAAATACATCTGAGAGAAAACATAAGTCTGAAACATCATGAACCTATTGAGAAACTCCAATGACAATGGACTTGCCATATGGCAAGAATGGCACACGACCGATGGACAACGTGACTCAAGACATGGATCCCAAAAGATCACATGCACAACTGAGTCTAGCAGAGTACTACATGGAGAGACGAGGTAGAAAAATTCAGGAAGTATTGTCTTCGTGACGCCCACGATAGAGAAGTGTGGCATATCCTGGGGGAGGATCTATGTCCAACAGCAGACTTTAAGAGACTGATCATGATAAAAGAGTCAATGCAACGTTTCCTTAGAGCAAAACAATAGCCTTAAAATGATTCTAATCCATACCCAAGCAAAGTGAAACGAAGGCATAATTTAAATAAAAAATGATCAAATGAATTTTCAGTTTCTAGAGAAAAAGTCATCTTCATGCTTTTAAAAGGGGCTACGCATGCCAGATCAGTATTTTTATGAACTCTATATAAAATATCATTAGTTTGCCATCGTTGTGATACTTATAGTTTTTTTTCCCAGGATATGTAGTGCTGTTAAAAGTTCAACATACTTTCAATTCTTTCTGTCTCTCTATTTCTTTCTTTATATGAATATATCAATATATATATATATATATATATATATATATATATATATATATATATATGTGTGTGTGTGTGTGTGTGTGTGTGTATATATATGTATATATATATATATATATATATATAAATATATACATATATATATACATATATATATATATATATCATTGTTCATTCATTTATTTGCCCACCTTTCCCCTGTTTACTCACTTTCACTATACATTCACAGAGCTATCTGCTTCTTAAACATGCTTATGCGTTCATTTCTTCCAATTACAGACGTAAGGGCAGCAATGAAATACATTGATATCTCTCCTTTCCATAATTTATTTACCATCCTCGTTCTCTCTCTCTCTCCCTCTCTCTCCCTCTCTCTCTCTCTGTTTCTCTGTCTCTCTCTTTCTCTCTCTCTCTCCATCTGTTTCTCACTCACTCGCTCTCTCATTTTGTATCCCTGCCCACGCTCTTCAATCGAGTGGCCTTCTTTCAGCAACTCAATTCAAGGGAGACAATGCCTGGCAGTGAAGAATGATTCATGACATCATCGCACTGACCAAGCCTGCGTGTCGCATTTTAATTGGCTCTAAACAGTCAGAGTCTCAATTCTACAACTCAATGCATGTACCACTCAAGAGCGATTAATCTAATTTTCTTCGACATCTTGTAGCGTTCTGGAGAAGACTTAGAAGAACCCGGATAGGGAAGGTTTGAAGTAGATGTTGATTTTTCTTTATAAGAAGTGCAGTGAGAAAGAAGATACGAATATACTAAGAGTATAGAACTAAAGCACAAACAACTACAAGGATTTTTTAAGACGTATAATAGCGATATACCCTACATAAAAAAGTTAGTTGATATTCTCATAACATTTACTATCATTCTGTAGCTGTAGCCAAGGTGTATTCAGTGGGGATCTTTGATATCACTCAAATAGCCACAACTGTTTGATGAAATTATTAATGAAAAAATGTTATCATGAAAAAATGTTTCTGAGCCAAATATATTTTGACCAGGCTAGTCTGTGAGACATTTTCCAAAACAAACGCCACACATCATCCTTTTATTTCAACATTTTGAGGTGATTGTTTCCAGAGTTTTTAAAAAGATATGAAAAAAGCACATGAATATTATATTTTTATCTGATGGATGGGATAATATTATTTTATTAGATAAAAGAAATTCTATATTTTAAAGAACAGAATCCTGAATGGACACATTAGTCCCATCACCAGTGGTTCATATGTAAATTAACTACGCCAGTAGTTTATATGCAAAGTTAGCTATTCGTGACGCGTTCTCGCCAGGTGGAAGATCACCTATATATACCGACCCCGGTAAACTTACGGGGGCATTCGTTTTTAATGCAGTCGGACTGTACACACACAAGTCTCAGCTGGTGTCTTTTCAACGATTTCCATCGACAGAGTAAGACTGGGTACACAGTCACCCTCGACTATAACTTCTCAAAAATCGATCCAAGTGCAGAGAGAAAACACAGAATTAATGGATCTCTCCATTCCCCTTTCTATTCAGTTTCATAATGCAAACTAATTTTTGCTGGGTTTCATACTATGATGACGTTATTGCCTGTGGTTGTAAGAGCTACGACAATTTCCTTTACCTTATCTCTCATGATATGTACATCTTATAAGATCTAAGGGACATATACATTCCAACGTTACAGAAATCAGCGAATATATACGTGAAAATGTGGTTAAAAATTGCTAAATAGGGGAAAAGTGGTTTGTGTGTTAAGCCATCTGCGAATTATTTATACGGCGCTCATTGTTAGTGTTTCACTGATTTTGTGGAATTCTTAGCCGTTTACATTTCCTGTAATTCCCTGTAAGAGCTTCCAAGTTTGATGCAACTGTTAATTGTAAAATAACTAGCAGACTTGATAATCCTCATTTTCTAGAAGGCTACACTGGTTATAATGCTTTGAGATTAAATATACACCATTATCATGACTGAGATTATCATTAAATTATTATCATCTTGTTAGTCAGTCAAAATGGAAAATCTGGCTTGGATTTCGAACCAGATGTTCCGGAAAATCGATTGCCAAAACGTGCGTTTGCTTTAGAATTGTCGTACAGGGAAACCCTTAATATCTGATTATCAATCTTCTGAATGCCGGATTATCTAAACAAGATTTCAAGGACCCGTGATCGCGATTAATAGGGCTTCCATTTTATGATAGGATCAGTAATTTAAACAATCTGTGCAAAATAATCCCCACCCGTTCAGATAATTAAGGTTTCTCCGTATTTAGAAGCTTTGATAGCAGTTACCTTATTATTTTGATGCCAAAAATGATCTTATTAGTTATAGTGACGTCATTATAGCGCGATAGTAAATAAATTTCTACTTTTTTGTTGAACGTATTACTTATTTGTTTGGAATTGTGATATTACAGCATTATTAGTCAATGTTGTCTTCAAACTAAATAGAACGTAACCAAAACTTGTTCTGAATTTATTGTCATCTTCGTGACGCAATGTTTTCGATATTTTTTCATTATTGCATACCATATTGTATTATTAGGAATGTTCAGTTACTTGTGAATGACGAAGACGAAAAATTCGTAAAAACACAATTGTGGCTTCCGCTCTAGAAAAAGATGACCAACATATTGTCACGAAAATGACAACAAATTAGGAGTGTCTCTGTCATTTTTTCTTTCTGTAATTTACGTACGTTCATAATCAGTTGTGAAAAAAAAAACCAGGTGAGATGATTTGATCTTAGAATGCATGTTGCACTTTTGAAATAAGTATACATTTTAATTTTCTCGATGAGTTTGCTTTGCCTTCTCTTGATACTGATTGCCAGAACACATTAATTCCACAATTCTAAGCTTTCTTTCCAAGTTAATTACATCACAACTTTTTCTCTTAGCGATGTTCTATTAGGATTAAACTGATTGAAGAGTCCTTGTATGGTTTCTGTCTACTGCTGGGCAGAGAACACCCTTTTCCCAACCCAACCCAGCAAATATTTCAAGCAAATAAATATGCGACCATGAAAATTTACCGAATTGGCTGATATATCCATTTCTGGTGGTGACAAATGAAAGAAAATGCAGTTAGAGTACTCGGAACAGAGGACTTGAGCATTGAACAACACGTTCCAAGGTCATTTATCTAGTATTTGCGGACTGGGTCAAAGTGTTAGGAAAAAGGTAAGTGAAAAAGAAACTCGAGTCCAACGTGTCACAAGTTTTTTTTAATGCAATTTCTCTATTATTTAGTTACATAATATCTCAGTTTTGGTATGATTTGAGAATAAAGTCACAACCGGAGAGGAAGACAGCAAACAATGAAAATTGCACATAAGAAGTCGAATAAAAGGATAAACGAAAAGATAAGAAAGAAGGAATGATACAAGATTGCAGCTTTTGGATCTTCCTCAAGTCCTATTTATTAAAATTGACACCAGAGGATAGCCAGAGCGCAGAACAGTTGGAAGGTTTTGATGTATATTAAAAACTCAGAAGATAGTACAAAACTTTGTTTTGAAAATTTAGAAAATTGTATTTTATTTTCCTCGGAATATCTTGGTTTTTATCTAAGACGTTCTCAGTTCGTTAAATAACTTCCCAGCTTCAAGTTTAGAAAGGTGTTTATAATCACTTCATAGGATTGATCCGCTGATTGATTTTCCCGGGATTTTATGTTTTCCGATATCCGCAATCAATCAAATACCTATGAACTAATCATAAGGTAACAATCACACGTTCAAAATTGATTTAAATGCATCTACTCTTGGCAAAAGATATATTGACACTAATTACACGTTGTCATGAAAGTGTGAAAGGACTTACCAATATTTACACAACGAAAGCCATATAACCATGCCGATTTGAATATCTCTGAAAATAAACACGCCTTGTACTTATGAACTCTCCCTCTCTATCTCTCTCACACACACACACACACATACATATATATATATATATATATATATATATATATATATATATATATATATATATATATATATATAATATAATATAATGAAATGCATTATATCATATAGAAATTTATTGAATGATCTCCTGTCATTATATTGTTAAAATATCACTCAATTTAAATAAATCAAATAAAATAAAAACATCAAATTAAGTGAGATGGGGCTTTTGCATCGATTGAAAATGCAACCGATAAATTTGCCTCTTCACTATGGGGGTGCTCTGCTCTTACCATTGAACTCCATCTGCCGGTAATGCAAAGGCCAAAATAACTGCTTTCAACCCTAATTCTGATCTCGTTTATTCTTAGTCTCTTTGCTTCTATCATGAAGAAAGTTATGATTTAAAGAATTGATTTAAGGAAAAATGGCTTATATATATCCATTCCTCAATATATATATATATATATATATATATATATGATATTATGTCAAACTCTTATATGTGAAAATAAGGAGAACGCTAACACGTTAACACAGTCACACACACACACACACACACATATCATCATCATCAGTCTTCTTACGTCTGTTGTTGGACATGAGACCTTCCCCAGGATTTGCCACACTTCTCTATCGTGAGCGCAGCGGAGCCAGTACTTTCTGAATTTGTCTTGTTCGTCATTTAGTACTTCATGTAATTACTCTGTGTATACATGATTCTTGGATGAGTTATATCCAACTGAATGCTTAGAATATTCATACAAAAAATACAAGAACACAGATTTGATGGATAGGTATTTATTAACGGAAATTTTGTAGAGAATAATGCCCAAATCATCAGCGGGACGGAGAAATAGCTTTAGCCAAAGGAATATTGTCAAGACTCTCCACACGGTAAGGTTTTTCTTCTTCAATCATATTTTAAAGTTATATATATATATATATATATATATATATATATATATATATATATAGAGAGAGAGAGAGAGAGAGAGAGAGAGAGAAAGAGAGAGAGACACACACACACGCACATGCATACACACATCATAACTAATACGCAGTGATCACTGAACCACTGAGAGGTTTTTCGCTCCTCTCTCTCTCATCTCTTCTCTTTCTCTTCTCTCTTTGTCTCTCTCCAAATATATATATATATATATATATATATATATATATATATATATATATTAATTTGAAAAAAAAAACTAAATTAATGAAAACCCCCAAAGGGAGTTAACAGAAGCACTAACATCTTCAAATACACAACTAAAATTGTCCATATATTGTTGGAGGAGAAAGAAGAAAATGACCGCCCTTATTTTGGATGATTTCTTTTGTAATGTGTTAAAAACAAATTATCATATTCTTATATATATATATATATATATATATATATATATATATATATAAAAATTGGAAATTACTGTATCATGGTAAGTATACGCAGACTAGAAGTTACCACTCCTCTAACACTTGAATTTGTATCCTGACAAATATATAAATGTGTGTGTGTGTGCACGTGTATGTGTGTGTGTGTGTGTGTGTGTTTGAATCAGCGTGTGTGTGCGTGAATGAGTGCGTTGGTGACGTAGGCTGAACATACCAACTCAAAATCCACTTCATTTCTATCTTCGCGTGACATTACTGTCTCTCACGATTCGGACATAACCCTTTAGTTAACCACGACACCTGACACGTTCACTTTCCTCGGCAGAAAAACCGCCCTTCGACCACCCTGTCCCTGAGAATCGAACTAAAACTCAGCAGACACCCTCTCACCTCTCTCTTTTTCTCTCTCTCTCTCTCTCTCTCTTTCCCTCCTTTGAAACACCGTCGAACCAACCACCCGTCCCTTTGAATTGAACCAAAACTCGGCATACATACAATCACCTTTCTCTCTCTGTCTCTCTGTCTCTATCTCTCTCTCACACACTCCTTCTCGTCACTCACACTGGACACCGGTCGCATCTGTCACACCATCTCAATTCAGGACGATATTGCCAAAGATTGAAGACTAAAAATTAGATCGGACCGGGCTCGAACCGGTCAGTGAGGAAATGTTTAGACCCGGTTATAAGATTATACTTGTCTACAAGTGACAATAACTCGAAACATAAAGAGATGCTAGCAAAGGTTTCGTCAATAACGTATTCAGATGCAGTGGCAAACCAACTGTGATACAATGGTCATTATACACTGATACACCGAGGTGAAAGGTGGCCGAGTGGTCCACAGCTGGGACATTCATTTTGTGATTGCTTTGCACCAATGGTCAAAGGAAAGGCATGAATCTATCTAGCCCTCCAGCTATCACTTAAAGCTGCACAGGTTTATATGAATGACATTTTGGGGGTTAACTGTGTCCTCGAGGTCTTATTCACGTATTGCAAACGGACAGAGTAAGCAGTAATCGGATATGTGGAACCGAAGCAGGGACAACTGGAGCCGTAGTGCAAGGACAGTAAATACTTATTTAATAAAACCAATTCTTGGATCTTATTATTCCCTGTTATTCCTTACCATGTTTGATCTTATGGGATCTTCTGACAACAATATACATTTTCAGTCTCTTTTAGGAGACTGGGATGGGATTACTAAGCAAAAACGTAATGAACAAAATATGTACGTGATGGTATCCAACGGTTGCGGGGAAAAGGAATTGGATAGATTTTTACAACCGGAATATAGGTGACATAATGTCAACATTCAGATCCGAAGGTTTTTCCGATTCCTAATGGATTTTTGATAGATCTTTAAAATCTTGGTGTGATTTGCTTTGCACTGCCGTCAAAAGCGTGTACACATACACACACATGACGGGGGGGTTTACTTATAAAGAAAATATTTTGGAAGAAAAACAGAGTATGATAGTTGATTTGATTCATGAAAAACTAAAGTATTTGAATGAGTATTCAATTACCACGCTGGAGATGAAGAATGAAAAGAATGAAAAATCCAAATATAAAAGAGGGATTTGGTGAATTTTTATACTCTGATCCATTCGGGCAAATGTCCTCACTCTGTTTGTCATAGGTACAAGAGAGATAGAATATTTCAGTCTTTCAACAACACAGCCCTCCTCAGATGCCTTTCTGAATTGTTAACTTTCTATGCGTTTTGATCCGAAACTCTTTGATTGTTTTCTGTCAGTTGCCTATGCTAGGGTATGTTTCGTATCATTTCATCCACCTAATTTAATCTGTCTTCGTAGTGATGCCTGTGTACTTCTATTAATAAACCAGGGTATATGATTGTTAGTGCTACACTACCTAGGGATCAAATTCGAAGCAAACCAAGCATGTCGATAAATATGATTGACCGGCGTATTTATCCACTAAGTCATGTGCCCAGTTAGAAACCTTAGCAGTGAAAACTCAGAACCTCAAACTTAATGCAACTTTCCTGCCTATTCAACTGAACAGTAACAAATCACTTGTTTTGCAATATCAACCAAAATACCCGATCCAAGAAGACAAGCTATGTAACAGCTCCCAAAATTTCTTCTTTTGCTATAAAGAAAAGATGACATAATTCCGACGGACGTTTTTTGACATGTTGTAATTATTCATCCTAAAATGAGCAAACACTTTGAAAAGCCAAATTGAAATAATAGTACCATCATTATCAGAAAAAATCCTTTCAATGTCCAAGAATGTATAGCTGGAGGTAGAATGGACAACGAACGATATGTGTACCAAGAGCCTGTACCCAAGATTGATGGTTGCTGAAAATAAAGGATGTAGCCTGGAACTGTCGGCGCAAAGTCGTGTGTCTCCTTCAACAAGGAGTTTTCTGGGACTACTTGTTCTCCCCATACTCTTTGTTTTTGATCTGATCACATGACCATATCGGGACCGGTTTGAATCTATGTGTTGTTGTCTTATCTGATTTTTAATGTATATATCTCTCTGAGACATTTACAATATTTTAAGGAAAAAAGCTGCTTATTACAAAAACAAAACAAAAAAAACAACAGCAAAGTGCTAGAATAGAGGTAGAGTTCTGGGGCTTTGAACCTAATTTCGTTTGTCTACTTTCTCCAAATGAACCAGTGATTGTCACTTTATCCATTCGGTACTGTAATCATGTCGTTTTTAGAGTCTTAAGCTTAACATCCGTTGTTTCTTGATAAAAAGCTACCATATTATATTAATATCTATGCTCAGCCCACTGAGGACAGATTCTGAGAAGTTGGAATAAAAGAAATGAAGATAACAGGTCTGGTTAGTCAGTCAATAGAAACCGCCATAACACTATGCCGTGTTGTGGGCAGAATTACCTTAAATTCGTGAGTTCAGTGCTGACAGTATTCAGATTTTTTTAAAAAGTTGTGTTTTAAAGTGCAGTTTTACTGATTGAATTTTTTAAAATGTTTTGAAATTTGTTAGTGATTTCAAAAATGGAAAACATTATTAGAAAATTGGATCAGAATTGGCAACCGAGATTGAGGATGATCAATTGAAA
Source organism: Thysanoteuthis rhombus (assembly GCA_963457665.1). Taxonomy (NCBI): domain Eukaryota; kingdom Metazoa; phylum Mollusca; class Cephalopoda; order Oegopsida; family Thysanoteuthidae; genus Thysanoteuthis; species Thysanoteuthis major. Next base: position 44,149,036 of record OY735232.1, on the reverse strand, counting down.
ATGTGGAAATTAAGGTGATCAAAGAATAAATTTATTCTGTCGTCTTTTGTATGGTAGAGAATGCAAATGCGTCTTAATAAGAAAAACGTAACGACGCAACTGGTAAAATACGGATCAAATCAGCACAAAATTACATTGTAAACAGAATCAACCATCCATTACCTATTTAGTGAAAAGGGTATTTTCAAAAAACGAAATACTTTTTGTAGACACGATGAATAAATGTTCTAGCTATCAGGTGACTAGCTCTTTAATCAAATTCTGTACGAGCGGCACACTCATGGATAGATAGCCTGCATTGCAATCAGCCAAACACACTTCAAAACTGAAGAACCCATTTATTGCTATTATTATTCGGACTATCCTCATTTTGGTTGTTTTTCATACTACATTTCAGACGTTGTAATCTACAGCCTTCATCAGGTATCATTTGTTAGGTGTGGGGAAGTAACGAACCGAACCCTTTATTCATCCGACGGGAGTATATCGACTGCACTCCCCTCTTTGCATTGGTAGTATCATTATTGTCACACACTGGGATTGAACCTAGAACTATCAGATTACTTGCAGTAATTTTGTATGAGTCTGTAACCTGTATGCTCTGGGTCCATGTAATAGAAATATTAATAATACCTCATCTCAAAAATCCAGAGATAAACTGAAGAACCCACGTTGACATTTCAGGTGACAGTTTTGGTTGACGATTACTATCAAAGAAAGGGACCGAGAAAATGATGAATTTGGAATTAAGGACGTAAAAGTGGAGGAAAAAAATAAAGGACTTGCGAACTGTGCAAGCTAGGGCAATGAGAGATTGATTAGTTTAATGGCCGACGAATGGATCGCTCAGAAAAAAAAGAGGCAAAAAGTTGTCATAAAAATACAGCAGAAATTGATGAAAGAAAACCAGTCATTACTTCATGTCAGAATGTCAAAATAATTGAAGCAGTTAGGATCTTTAGAATTTTCTTTGAGGTCTTTCGGAATTCCTTTAAAGTGCAAATGTTCCCATTTGATTCCGAATTTTTAGATCCTAATATAATGTAGCCTCACATGGAGAGACCACAAAACAGCACAGTACATCCGGGAAAAGACAAGAGTTAGAGACATCATAGAATCCATTAAAAATCTCAAATGGCGGTGGGCTGGCCATGTTGCAAGAATGGCAGACAATCGATGGAGATCACGACTCACAACATGGATTCCCCGAGACCACATTCGCAACTGAGGCCGGCAAAATGTTAGATGGAGAGACGAGCTAGACAAGTTCAGGAAGTACCGGCTCCGTGACGCCCATGATAGAGAAGTGTGGCAAATCCTGGGGAAGGTCTCTGTCCAATGACGGACGCTAAAAGACTGATGATGATGATGATGATGATGATGATGATGATAATGTAGCCTGATCATGTCGACCCCTGTTCCGTTACTGTAAAGTGATGATAGAAAATCAGACATAATTTCTATCAGGCTAACGTTACTTCATCTCTGGATGTCGTAATAACAAAAAGAGTTATGATATTTGAAATTTCTGTTTCTTTTCTGAATCTTTTGAAATTCATGGAAATATAAATCATTAAAAAAAACTCCTTAATCCAGATCCAAATATAACGGAGTAAAATTATGATGGTCTCTCCACGGCATTTTGATTCTGATTCTATAAATGAATCACAAAGCGCATAATCATATTTCAAATACTTTGCCTGTGAATTCGTAATTTCTCAAACAACATATGATTATTTCATTCCATTCTCATGATAACTTTAAATTCATGAAATGAATTCCATTTCAAGTTTCGGTTCGACCTCTTCGTTGTTCGTAGGTTTTGGAACTATTCATAATTAGAACTAATTTATTTCTTCTTGAAATTGGTTAGATTTGGGGGAAAACTTTCCAGTCTTAACTTCTGAGGCAGAGTGTTGTTACTATAATACTTTGAATAACTCAGACCAGCTTCTCTATTTTCGTTACCCCTTACAAAACATTTGAACTGCAAGATCCGACCTTCTTTTTGTATGAATGTCCAAGTGGAAATGCTGCTTATATGATTCCTTGTCTCTTTCGGACCATTTGCCTTAGCTTTGTTTTTATCACAACGTTTTGTCTAAGACCTACTTCAGCCTTCTCTCTGTCAGAATTATTGGGATATTTGCAATCAATTGCTCGAAATGTATTTACTGGCAAAACTTATCTCGCAAGATTAACTCGTCCCCATAGTTTCTAGCATAAAGTGGATCAGCATTAGAATCAGTGAGAATGTTTACAACAGCCTGTATGAGCGGCACACTCATGGATAGATAGCCAGCATTTATCATCACAAAGATGTTGTGAATGTATAACTACACGCATAAAACAAGAAACAGTCGTAGCTTCCAAAATTGCCGCAACTGAATCAGTCCTTATTTGAAGTAGTGTAAATGGGAGTTTTGCAGTACTGAGGAATATACAGCCGTAAAAACATATGTGAAATAGATAAACATAGAAATATATCTTTCTGAAACTTTTGAACATATTAGTGACTTCGTTTGCATCTATTTAAATACAAAACTTTTGGGCCGAAAAACGTACTTGGGTAATGTAATATATTATCTGTGCAAACACCTTTGGTGTTTTTTGCTTCATACTTTCACTCGGAAAATTAGATTTCTCATCATTTAATTCTTCTAAATCAGCCAATATCATGTTTTTCCTTATAATCTATTTTATTAGATTTTCTTTTTATTATTTTTACTCTGGGTTCCTAATCTCTGGCCTTTTTGCTAAGGAATCACAGTTTCTTTATTTAAATTTATTGTACACAGAGATATTGAATGAAAAAAGCGAAATGTAAATGAAGTATATATTTGCATATTTACAAATTTCTAGAATCCGATTCCAAATAATGGCGACTGTGAAAATCGTCGCAGTAAAGAGAGAAAGAGATAAAAAACCAAACAGTCAGAACTGAGGTCCAGGGATTAAATGAAACAAGGAAAAGAATGGAAATTACATTACATATAAAAAAAGAAAACAAAACGTATTATCGAATAATAGCGACGTTTTCGCTTATTTAATTGCGATTATGGAGTTTAGCCGTGAGAGATGAATGTGCTGTTATTACAAAAAAAATGTCTCCCTATGATGGCAAAGGAAATAACTGATTTGATATAAATTTGATATTCAAGTATGATTCTAATAATAATAAGAATAATAATAATAATAATGAAAGGAAAGTAAGAGAAGAGGAAGAATAATAATAATGATAATAATGATAGTAATAATAATAATAATTATTATTATTATCATTATCATTATTAGTAGTAGTATCAGTAGTATATTGTGATTACGCAGACCACAGCACAACTACGACCCCCAGCTGCAATGACTAGGAGAAAGCATGGTGAAGAGGTACAAACAATAGCGTCACTCAACCTTCAAAAATAAGAACACCCATTAATCCTAAAAAGAAAGGTGTATAACCCATGCATCCTTGCAATAGTCACTTATGGAGCTGAAACATGGAACCTAACCAAGAGATAGATCCGCAAATTGAGAACCTTGCTACGTGCACATGACAGAATTATGCTGGGCCTCACACAGACCACCTGACAGCATAGTACATCCGGGAAGAAACAAGAGTCAGGGACATTAAAGAATTCCATTAAAAATCTCAAATGGCAGTGAGCTGGCCATGTTGCACGAATGGCAGACAACTAATGGACATCGCGACTCACGACATGGATCCCCCAAGATCACATGCAGAACCGAGGCCGGCAGAATATTAGATGAAGAGACAGACTAGACAAATTTAGAAAGTGCTGGATCCGCAACGCCCATGATAGAGAAGTTTTTGCGAAAGATTGATGATGATAAATAGGTAAGGAAGATATGTGAGGACGGGCTTGAGACCTGCAGAGACTTACTGTAACACAGCTTTCAGCAACAATCGCCGGGTAACCGGTGGGAGACTGTAATTCACAGAACTGCTGTGGACTGTTAGAGAGCAAGTGGGGAGAACAGGTGACTTGCTGTCACCCAGTCTCGAGCTGAGACTACTAGGCACCGGTGTGAAAATGTAAATGATGATGATGATGATGATGATGATGATGATGATGATGATGATGATGATGATAATAATAATAATAATAATAGTGACCCAACAGAGGAAGGGAAATGAAAGCGGAAACTCAAATTGTAGCACTGACATAATAGACGAAAGAGAGAGGACACGTTAGATGAAGACCTGAGGAGACTTATTGTCACTCAGCCTCCAGCGATGACCACTGGACAACTGGTGTGAAACTGTGAATCGCAAAATTACTGCGACCTATGAGTACTAGGAGAGGAGGGCTGGAGACTTTAGGAGACTTGCTGTCAATCAAACTCCACCGGTTACCACCAAGCAACCGGTGTGAGATTGCAAATAATAATAATAATAATAATAATAATAATAATAATAATAATAATAATAATAATAATAATAATAATAATAATAATAATAATAATAGCAGCAGCAACGGCAACAACATAGCAATTACAAATAGATGTATGTATACGTATGAAATATCTGACATACTTATAGTCTCAATAACAGCCATCATACCTATCCCTTCCTACAGTCTTATTAAACTATTTCTCTCCTTTTTCGTGTGTATCTTTATAGCATTATTTGGCACGGCCCAAAAATCACAAAAAATGTCAAAAGACTGAGACATCTAAAGAAAAATCAAGGCGACAGCATAACTGAAAATACCTCGTATCCTGATAACACTGAGGCCTTGAGAGGCCTCCAGTGTGGGTAACTAGTATGATAACTCACTAATTATAAATCTACCGGCACTCTAAGGCTATCCAAGAAGCATACCCAAACCTACCGTGTGTTTACTTTTCGTGCCTTCATCGATATTTCATCACACAATTTTTGCGAAGTTTTTCCAACGAAGTGTGATAGTAACTTTTTAGAATATATTCCCTATGCAGCCGAAGGGATCTGGATTCTACGTTTTATCCTTGTTTTTAATATATTTCATATACGGATTGTTGCATCCATGTTTCGATTAAATAAGATCGATTTTTTTTTTTTTAGTAATAAAACGGCAAAATAGTCTCAATTTCTATTCTGAATTATTATAAATATGTGTAACTGTAAAACTATCTTATTCATTGATTTGTATTGGGTATTTCTTAAAACAGACTATGTGATTACAAGTTTTCAATAAAAATTAATTTTAGATATAATACAGTAGAAATATTGATAAGGTGGGCGTATTTACGTAATATACCTACTTTGATTGCTCAAAATATCTTTAATAAAAAAAAAAAAGACAGTCTCCTTTTCAAAACTAGAATACTTATTTCAAGCACTTTTTTTCAAAGATTGGTGAGAATGATAGTTTATGATTGAAATTGTGAGAAACTTATGATTTATGCTTTGAATTTGAAACGACTAACCAAAATTTCATTTCTTGTAAAGATTTATTTTCCATATTTTGAAATATAACTACAAAAAATCAGATCAAAATTCATATTGGTAATGAAAGTACGGTTTGTTTATTACATTGGCTCCCATTTTCAATCATGTTATCTCATCTTAAGTTATGATCTCCCTTTCTTTTTCTCTTCCTTTCTTTCTTACTTTCTATCACTCTCACTCTCTTTCACTTTTTTGTTATATATATATATATATATATATATATATATATATATTGGTCAAACGAACTTGTCTACGGCGAATGCCTGGGTACTATCAGATTTATCGACAGCATCATCTTTTTTGCTGAGAATACTGGACAAACAATAAAGAAAGTAAAAATGTTGGTTTGTACATAAACTTCAGTAAAACAAATGTCGTATGCAATAAATATGTTGAAGAAAAAGCCACAATAACCAGAATCGAAAGTTTGAAGCTGAATAAGGTAAACCAAGATATTTAAGGCAAAAAATCTCAATGAAGCCTCCAAAAGTAGAATTGTGACACTATGGAATCAGTGGGTTAATTAGAAAAGTGACACGATGAAAATGAAGGGTTAATTGGACAAGTGTGGGAATTGGAAATAGAATAACCTTGCGAAGTGGAGTGTGCTAACGAAAAAAAACAAATGCTGAGTTAAACGTGTTTGCTAGAGTGACTAAATGGATAGATGACACATAAAGAGAACAGATAAAAACTTAAACTGTAAAGCTGTTAATATTAAACCTTGAATATGGAAAAGACTTCTGACCAAGAGCCGGACGGGCAAGACTTTGACAGAATACAGATGTATGATTAAAATCCTTCGTTTGAGAGATTTTGAAATCCCTTAGTTGGGGAAATATTTTTGTACTTAAGTCTCAGGCAAGCAAAGCTGTCGACAGATAACAGATGTTTTATCAAAAATGGCTTTTGCTAGGAAAATATCTCTCGTTTCCGGGCAGGTAAATTGATTGCTACGGGACCTTGTCCCGCTTATCACCTACGCATATTTCCAAAGAGAAAATTATGGATTACCAAATTTGGAGAGATCAGAATGGAGATTGCTTATGCTATAATGATTTCAATATTTGCAAGCTGAGAAAGGAAGAAATTGATAATGAAACTTTCGGCCATTTACCACAACCACAAAGGGGGCAGGCTATTATGTAAGGCAACTATTTTGAGTTGACAGATTAGGGTGCAGAGGAGCCGATAGGATACGGCAAAGAATTCTACGTTCCTTGTCATCACGATATCCTGACCCCAAGAAAATTATATCTTTGGTGAGGCTATACCAAAAGATATACCGAGAGACATCAAGTGGATTCCCTAAACGACTTTTAATTTTGACACAAGAATTTCGTTGATGCTATACCGACAAACATATCAAAATTTATCAAGTAAGTAACCCAAGAGACTGACTGATAGTCATTTTATCGTGTCCTCACTAACATCAGCGTATATTTTGACGCGTCAACCTCTGATAATACTGGCAAAAATCTTGTTGCTTATTTACACCCAGTGCCAATTGTTCCTTTTCAACTTACCACGCCTCCGGGGATCTCTGTTCCAGCGCTGCAGGGTCTAGTTGTCGACAGCTGCACCTTGTCCGATCCAGACACAACGTGGGTGAGGTGAAAGGCTACTTGAGGCAGAGATATAGCAACAAGTCAACTGCCACCTGACCAGTGTCACTATAAACCGACCGACTAAGGCAGCGGAAAACAACTCGTGATCAACTAAAGAATCTCTCTAGGATAGCAAGCTTTCGGTAGAGCGAACTTAACCCTCAAGAACAAAAATACCTATTTATTCCCCCAAATACCGAATTACTTCACCAATGTATCATCCCGATAGTCACCTACGAAACTAATACATGGTACCTAACCAAAAGAATGGCCCCTAAAACTGTGAACAAGGAACGTGCACATGAGTGAATTAAGGCACAACATCGCACAGAAGGATCACAATATATTTCAATATATTGGGAAAAAAAGGGAGTCAAAAATATCATAAAAATCATCGAAAATACGAAAAAGCAATGCGCTTGTCTCGAAGCAAGAATGTCAGACAAGTGCTGAACTTCGAAACTCACGAAGTGGATCCCAGATATCACATGCCAAACCGTAGCTGACGGACCAGATGATGGCGTGAGCAATTCGGCAAGTTCGGGAATATTGGTTCCGCAACGCCCATGATGGACAGATCTGGCAAAGTTGTGGAAATGTTTGTCCAAAAACGGACTTTAAAAGGATGATGAGGAGGATAAGGACGTACAAATGATCGCACATTTGGAATAAATAAGTAGAGCATTATATATATATATATATATATATATATATATATATATATATATATATATATATATATATATATATATATAACAAAGTTATAATCCCCCATTCGTACATTTTGGAAATAATCGACAAAGGTCTATTTTTCTTGCTTACGAATAAATTTCCTATTAACTGCTTTAGTTTGGAACTTTTAAAAACCTTTCCATTCTGTCAATAGAACGTTTATGATCATAATTTCCGAATATCTGTTGGTAAGATTTATGTAATTTGCTCTTTTATTTTTATATATTTTACACAGAATTCGATGGTTTTATATTTGATTTTCTCTTGTATATATAATAAGAATAAGTAACTGCTAAATCCTGGAAGAGTTCATCTCCACAAGTAAACAGTTTTATAGCATTTTGGTAGTGATATCATCAGTATGGAGGGTGTTCAATGACTTTTTACAGTAAGAAGACTCTGTCAGTGCAAATATAATAAAAACAAAAGAACTTACGAAAAAAAATCAATTCGGATTAGATATATATTGGAATACAGTATCAAGTTGTCTTTTTACTATCTATCTATCTATCTATCTATGTATATATATATACGCGTATATAAATAAAACGTCAGAATACTTTTGATAAAGACGGTAGCAAACGCAACAAAAATCAGAAAATCCTCATTTGAATTACAAATCTGTTGCATCTATTTCTCCTCGTCTGTTGGTGTGATTTTTTGAGTGTCGCTTTCGGGTCGTATGGGGGAAATTTAATTTCCATCATTAATGATACAAACATCGGCAAAAAAGTTTTTCTATTTGTTATGATGAAAAAAACATACATGAGACTTATTGAGTTTGATAGTTATGAGCAGACCGATATAGATAGATAGATATGAAGAGACACAACTAGATAGATATACAGATAGATGAAGAGAATTGGATAGATAGATGGATAAACCTCCATGTGTAAGATGAATTTGGTCTAGTTCGGGTGCCAATTGCAATCGGGGTAAAAGGGGCCTTACAATTAAATCTGCTCTTTTCCAGGGGATTATTTTTTCTCTGAAAGAAGCATGTAGATTATCGTTTATGGGGAATAATGACATTGACATAACGCATATGGTCTCCCTCAATTTCCCTGATGTTTCTGACACAAGCTGTGCACAATGTTCAAGATGTGTATGAGCATATAATCTGCTGCTTCTTGAGGAGATTTATCTGTGAATAAAAAATTTTCATGCAGTGCATCCTGAACGGGTTACGTGATGGAAGGGGTACATATGAATTTAGCAGGTGAGCTAGATAATCACCAGAACTCCTGTCGAAAGATCTGGACCCATAATCTAATAGCATGATGAAAATATTTTTCGGGATTCACCAAAAGAATATTAGCCTCCTCGGCAGCATTTAACCTCCATACACTTTTTAGAAACTATGCAGTAAAATCGGAAACTTATTGAAACTCAAACATGACGTTAGTCGTAGAAAATTCAAAACTAGCCTCACTTGAGTATTATTCAAAGGTAAATGCCGGGACGATTTCCAAGGCTTTATTCATATCATTCCGACAGCGGTAAAAGCTTGGTTGTCTTTGTGTTATTCTTTAGAAACGTGAATATATTTACATCCCAAAAAATTCCAATCAATATAAATTTACAACAACACAGGCATCCGTTTGTTACCAAATATCGTCATCGTAAACTTTGTTACTTGCGCAAGATTGATGAAGGTATCGTATAACTTACTTTCAACACATATGTATAATATACATATGAAAAAATACTTTTACCTAAAATATCTGATACTGTACAAAAAAATATTTCAGATTTTGGAAAAAATCTCCAAATAAAAATATTTCTGGTCACTGATATTTCTGATAAGGGGTTATCATCATCATCATCATCATCATCATCATCATCAACAACAACAACAGCAGCAGCAGCAGCAGACTGCTAGCGTCTGTCCTTGGACATAAACCTTCCCAAAGATTCACCCGACCTCTCCATCATGGTGCCAATACTATCAGAACTTGTTTTGATCGTTACGCTATCCTATATTTTTTCCAACCATATTTTCACATATGATCTCTGGAGATCCTCGTTGTGTGCAACATAATCAGCAAATTACCAATCGTGTTTTCTAAAGCATTCTGTGATATGTTTGGCGTCATTTTCTTTAATATTCTGTACTGTTTGTGATTTTTCAATGTGATGTTGGGCATGATTCTCTCATGAGCCAGTAGCATGATTCCGAGTTTGCAGGTCAATCTTTCGATTAGTTTCAATGTTCCAGCTCATAAATGACTATGGGGAGGATGCACTGGTTACATAATCTTCTTTTTAAAACTAATGGGATTTTCTTACGCTACTAAAGATCAGAATAGTCGATGAATATCCAAGTGACGGATTAAGGGATTCCCAACCTCTATTCGTGGAAGAGTTGAGCATGTATGCGATTATCAAGCCTTTGTAATGCTTTCTAAATAGCAAAATATCCAGTAGCAAACGAGTAAATATTATCACAACACACACACCTATTCATATATATATATATATATATATATATATATATATATATATATATATATATATATATATATATACGTATCAATTGAATAGAAGATACGATGTGTTTTCTAGAAACAACTTTGTTTCATACCTATAATGTACCTCTAAATTGGGTGAAATAAGTTTTTATTTTTTGTGCATCCCAATTTTTTTTAATTTCAAAAATGTACACTTCGTTATTATTGTTTTGTCCGTACAGCAAGCAGTTAGCGCACCTATATTTAAAATGATGATTTCTTTACTTCGTTGAATAAGCCGTTGTTTAACATCTATTGCTTCTTCTCTGTTGATGATTCCTCTAGTAGATATCATTATTATGATTTATATTCCCCTCTTTGAAGTTGATCACTCAAAGGTTGGGCAACTTGTTTATCATATCATTATACTATAACAATCCTCCCCGACCTCTAGAATTGAGCATTCTGGTAGATGGGGGAATATGCGTAAGAAGATATATCGCTTAATTCGGTCCTACTGAACGTCTAGCTCTGCGTAGGGCAGGGGTAAAACGTCCGCATCTGGATCTGAAGTGAAGGTTCCAACCCTACCTGGCGGTACAGGAAGAGATACTGGGTTGTCTATTGCCTCAATGAAGAATTATGACTCAACAAAACAGCTGTCCCTGGATGATACAATGATAGTGATTATTATTATTATTATTATTATTATTATTATTATTATTATTATTATTATTATTATTAATATTATTATTATTATTAATATTATTATTATTATAATATTTCAACTTAAAAAATACTGATTGAGAATAGAAAGAGGCGCGATTGAGATGCTTGCTAAAAATAGTTCGAAAAAAAAAACACGTTCGATTCTTTGGAGTTTATTTACTCGGAAAAATATCGAAGCATCGAAACAATTTGTCACACTGTAGCAAGATCAATAATACATATCAAAGAACTGGCATATACATTCACCTCCCATGTCAATGCTCTTAACTCAGTGGCAAATAATGAATACAAATGTTAAACATTATACAGTTGAAGGTTCACAGCAATATCTAGCAAACAACTACTCATTACACACACACGCACACACACATACACACACAAACACACACGCACACACACACACACACACACACATATATATATATATATATATATATAATGTGTACTAGGAGAGTGAGGGAGACTCGGGAGTAAAGTGTTTAGAGGTAAGGTTTATTAATCCTTAGAAGTAAATTGTCCAGACATGTTTCGGGATTTTTCCCATCTTCATTGGTATGTGCTGTGTGAGTATATCTTGAAAGTTCCCATGCGGAACCAGAATCCACAGTCAAGAGCTATGCATTGTCGGAAAATTGTGTTGTAAGGGCTGCTGGAGGTCTCTTTCTGACTGAGAGAATGTCTAGTTAGGTATCAGGTCTTTGGTTAAGCAGTAGCAGTTTGTGTGGGGGAGGATAGAGTCTGTCAGGGTAGGGGGGAGTGATGTGGAGTGAGATTTTTTGGTATGTTAGGGATAGTTTAAATTGCAAAGTGGTGAGGTCAAGGAGCTACATAGGTATCAACCTTATAAGTTATTGAAAATATGTAGGCTATGATTTGGACAGGGGTAATAACTGGCTAAGGTGAATTTTTTCTATGGGTCTGAGTGACTTTGAAGCTTCTATTATTGAATGTATCTTAGATGTGGGTGTGAGGATATTATCCGTAGAAGTTTTGGGTATTAGGGTTCTGCGTGATGAGGGTTGTTCAGTTCAGTGTTTAATCCATTAGGATGTAGGGTTTTGAGTTTGTTGATCCACATATCTTCGTGTTTCTCTAGAACTTTAGTCATGTTAATTAGAGTAGATTTTCCTATTTTTTCTACAATGTTAAAGCTAGCGTCCGTGGCAAAATTGTGGTCAGGTGTGCGACAGTGTAGTTCTACGGGAAGTGGGGTACGATTGTTTTGTGACTTAATCCTATGTCTGTAATTGTTGAATCTAATTTTTAATTGCCACTCGGACTTGCCTATTTACTGTAACTTACATCTATTGCACTAGAGAAGGTATATTATGTTCTTACTGCGGCACATGGTATTGTGATATATGTGGTAACTCTCTTTTGTGGTAGTGCTTGTGAATGTGTTAGTGTACTTGAGGTGGTTGCAACATAGACTGTTTCTTATGTTGCAAGGTTTGCAGAATTTAGTGGTTCTAGGTGTATTTTTGTGTGCGACTTTATTGTTAATGATATTATTGCTACTAATCATGTCTCTGATGTTTTGGGGCCTGCGGTAAGCGATGACACATGGGTCTGTAAGTGTTTCTCTAAGATCTGTTTTAATTGTGAGAATGTTCCCTCTCTTATTGATGATGTGTGCTAAGGGTGGGAGTGTGTTGTTGAAGGTGGTTATAAGAGGTATGCGGTTAGGTTTGTTATTGTGGGAAAGTATAAGGGTTTCATCATTGGGTATTCCAGTTGCTTTTTTCATTTGGTTTTTAGTGTCATCTAGTCGATAACCGCGTTCGGTGAAGTATTGTATCAGGTTATGTTTGTGTCTGTTAAGTTCACGATTTGTAGAGCAGATTCTTCTGATTCTCAGGGCTTGTGAAAATGGTAGGCTTCTTTTCAGGTGTTGGGGATGGGCTGATTTAGAGTTGAGGTAATTGTGGGTGTCCGTGGGTTTAGTGTAGAGGGTAGTTTGGAGGTTTCTGTTGTTATCTATGTATATTCGGGTGTCTAAAAAGGCTATGGAGTCAGTGGATGTCGTAAAGTTTAACTTGAGTGAGTCATGTGCCGAATTTATATGTGTAAAGAAATTATTTTTTTTGGCTTTTTCCCCTATATATATGAAAAAATGTCGTCTATGTATCTGCCATAAAAATGCAATCGTTATATATCTCTGGGTAAATGTAGGTTTCTTCAAATTTACCCATGAAGATATTAGCATAGGATGGGGCCACTACTGAGCCCATGGCGCAGCCTTTCACCTGGAGGAAGTGTCTATTGTTGAAGTTGAAGCTATTTAGAGTTAGAATCTGGTGCATAAGAGTGGTAATTGTTATTGCACTGGGTTCTTTAGTAGTTGTATTGTTTAGGGCTTCTGTAAGTGTTAAGATACCTTCATCATGTTTGATGTTGGAGTATATATATATATATATATATATATATATATATATATATATATATATATATATATATATACCCAATAGTACTAATTGGGGATGCAATACAACATATCATTATACAATGAAGTATTCAATATATGGTGGGTTTATTTCATAGAGTACTCATTACATCTAACTTTAGATATTAAGTTTGTTTTGAGTAGAGCTAGAAATATGGTGGGAAGATGATTAGAATCGGAGTCATACAATCCCAAAATACCCCAAACAGCAATGTAAAATATACCTAATCATTCGCCTACAGGTATCCAAATAGGGCAGAAGCATAAACGTGTTAGAGTTGCAAATCTTTATTCTATTATATATATATATATATATATATATATATATATATATATATATATATATATATATATATATATATAAGCTCCTAAATTGTAGTGCTAAATTTTTTCATCTACTTTCCCTCCAAATATATAGATGTGAATGGGTGCGTGTGTGTGTGCGTGTGTGTTTCAAATCTTTAAATCAGTTCGTAGAAATTATCCAATTGCATCACAGTTGAATACTATGTTTGGCTCTACTCTGTAAAATAAACGTTTAAGCAGATGAATTCTGCTCAAAAAAATAACAACAAAAGAATGACATTGCTTCCCTGAAGATGTGTGGAAAAATGAATATCTGTTAAGTGTTTTGCGATAGAATTATCGTCCTCAAAGACAATCGTATCTACGTGGTTCTGATATTCCCAGTTGGTTTTGGGGATGATTGCCATGTGTGTGTGATTAGAGGAGAAAGACATCACTTTGGAACAATAACAGCTACCAAGCGCCAAACATCGTGGTGTGTACGAAGGTTCCCAGCGCACCATCAGTTCTCAACTGTATTTTCAGTCGCTGGTTTCTAAAAAAAGGGGCTTTGGAAACATTCGACCGCATCTAATGAATCTGGCTTCATCTAAAGAATAGTGTCTTTAAAAGTGTGAGTGTGAGATTGCATAGGCCTAAATACGGGCATTTAAAGCCAGGCGGTCAACAAATTTCACACACACACACACATATATATATATATATATGTGTGTGCGTGTGTGTGTGTGTGTGTGTGTGTGTGTGTGTGTGTGTCTGCGTGATGAATATATAATAGGATATAGATATATCTATTAGAGTGGAAAGTTGAAGCTATAACATATATTAACTAATGCACCAAATGGATAGGAATTGATTGCTACATAAAGATAGATACAAACCTGCTGGGACAAGCCGGCTGATATATATATATATATATATATATATATATATATATATATATATATATATATATATATATATATATATATATATACTTCATAATGTATTTTTATATTTGTAACAGTACAATAAGAAACAAGAGAAAACAGATTGCACATTTTTGTTGATCATATTCAATCACAAGAATCACAAGAACAAAACATATTTGTAGATGCTTAATACTGAATTAGGTACGAAATGCTGACATTCACAGGTTATGTATCTTTGTAATTATATATATATATATATATATATATATATATGTATATATATATATATATATATAACCTGGTCTGTTCATATCATCTATCTATCGATATAGCCCGTCCCCATCTACCTGATACTGCATCTCCATTTCTTGATATTTACAGGTATTTTCTTTGATGATTCACGAAAAATGAAATTAAAAAAAAACAATTCAAAATCTTTTTTTATTTTCTTATTATTCGTAATTTGTTGCATTGGGAAACGATTCTCAGATGAAATTAACATTTCAACGCATTTTAGTAGAATGTCCGAATAATTAGTGACGTCACTAAAAATGGCTGCCAATTGGGAACCGAAAAAAGGCGGGAAGGAATTTATTTAATTAAACACTGCAGACTGATCACGTGTACGGTATCTCAGGAGGATGTGTGCTATTACATTACTAAATTATGTGACATACACATTACACACACATGCACACACGTGCATACATATGAGTTCGCCTATTTAGATGTACTCTGACTGTCTCTTCGGGAATGAGTTTTCACATACATACGCAATTTTGAAAAGTGTGCTCTTGACGTCCAATGATACGTTTAATATTTCCACAGATAGCAAATGGTTTTCATGTTAGCATGATCAAAAATTTATATTACTTTATAAAATAAATATGTAATAGTCTGTGAACACACACAAACATAAACACATACATAAACATACACATACATATACACGCAGATAGTCCCCGGGTTACGAAGAGTTCTGTTCCGTCTATATTGTTCTAGGTCAGTTTCAACGTAAGTCGAATACCTCCTTTACTGAATTCTAACAATGGTGTATTTAATATCAGTGTCTCAAAAATCAGATTTTCTTCGTTTTTCAGGCTCAATTGACACAACCAGCACTGAGAGATTCAGTAACAAATACCATGTGATATTTCGATTTATAGAGATAGTGACGGAGAAATAATGTAAAAAATGATAGAATGATGCTGGAAAAATAGAAATTTACGTTGGTGCAATTAGGCGGTTGTTGTAAGCAGTGAGCGGAGAAGGCCCCAGCTTGAATTCAAAGCGACCAACAACATCCATTATTATATACTCTCTCTCCAATGTATCATCAATGGTATTCATACGCTTGGTCATATCAAAACAATAGTAAGCAAAGCTCGTCGTAACTTATGAGCTTTTAGTATATATACGAATAGGTACATAATGATTAATAACTGAGTCATCTACAACGAGCTGTTTCGTTGTATTACAACTCTTCAGTGTGGCTATAGACAATCCATTATCCCATCCAGTATCACAAAGTAGGATCAAAACCTTCGCTTCAGATCCAGAGACTGGCATTTTACCTCTACCCTTAAGCAGACCTGGATGGTCAGAAAGGCTGAATTTAAGCGATAAAAT
The DNA here is from genome assembly GCA_963457665.1 of Thysanoteuthis rhombus. NCBI lineage: Eukaryota > Metazoa > Mollusca > Cephalopoda > Oegopsida > Thysanoteuthidae > Thysanoteuthis > Thysanoteuthis major. The sequence continues at coordinate 44,132,783 of OY735232.1, read as the reverse complement.
TACTCATGTACAATTCCCCCATCCACCAGAGGGCTCCATTCCAAAGTTGGAAGAGCATTGCTATATAGCTTATAATGAATGAGTTGCCTTTTTTAAAGGTTGCTTAACCCTGATTATATATATATATATATATATATATATATATATATATATATATACTACAATAGTTGAACATTTTCTTGTCTAGTCTCAAGCCCTCCTCTACGAAATCTCATAGTCCATTGTTGTAGTGTAGTTGACAGTTTCATACAAGTTGCCCGGTGGTTATTGCTGAAGGCTTAGTTACAGTAAGTCTCCTCAGGTCTTCAGCAATCCTATCATTTTACCTTATCCCTCACTTATCACAGCAGTGCAGTGGTTCGTTCCTCTACCACTATTTTGGTATTTCTCCCCCTGTCCCTCGTCTTTCAGGCCACTGCTTACCGCTTGGCTCGTAGATCTCATATTTCTAGCAGTTTCCTCAGTATTCGTGCACTTTCTAGCAGTGGTGTGGCCTGCACAGTCCACATCTTCATTTTTATCCCTAATTCCTCCAATCTCGCTTTCAGTGTCTTTGATACGGTTCTAGGTTCATCTCTTATTAGTGGTATAACTCAAATTTTATGTTCCACGCTTTCTTCAGTCCTCTTGCTAGATCCTAGCACTTTTATTGTTGTTGTTGTTAGATGTCTCTTCGATACATCTTTAAATACATTAGATTTTCAATATTCACAACATAAAATTGAAAACTTACATGATTATAATCCTCGGAAAAGGTTCAGAAGAAATTCTAAAAAGATTCCTAAATAAATCATTAAAATACGGGAATAAAGTCTTCGAGTCCATTCTAATCGGGACAATAACGTGTAACTTGTTGAGAGAATCATTTGCTGAGTCCTTGAATCGATTTCATGGTGTAACTCCTTCTGGATCATTAGAAGGATATTGATTGAGAAAGGACTTCATCAAAGGGCACATAATTAAAGAAATCAGCATGTAATTTGAAGAAAAAGACTCCAAAATGAAGCGGGTGATGAATTGCACTAATGTAACCTAGAAACTGATTTCCGATTCTTGCTAATCACAAACCCTTCAGAAAACATACATAATATATGTTTTGGATGAATGCTATTCAGTAGACTCCCCTTATCACTAAACCTTTGGGTATTTAAAATTTCCCTCTTTATGATTTTTCGCTATAATGTTCGATTTGCATAGAAAGTGTATTAATAATGAGAGATTGAAATGAACTTCTATTACCTTTCATAGATTAATGCCCCATACACCGGTTATAAACCGGTAAATAAAGTACTTATATTGACGAAAATATATAAACACAAACGTTGGAACGTACGCATTGAATAGTACTATTTGAAAGAATACCCTTACAACGAAGGTTTACTGCATTGGAATATTAGGGCTATCTGGATATAAATAACCGTGTGTTAGCGTATGAAATTCATGGCTGGATTTCGAAGAAGTAAATATTTCTTTTTTTTTAATGAAATTTTAGTTCAACTCTAATACTGATAAATCAACACAAATTATGTATTCAATACGCCAGTAGAACAATTGATACACGGAGATTAATATCGAGATATCACTATCTTCTTCAGGGTTTATCTCTGCTCCTACTTCTATTTCGACTTTAACTTTTGTAATATATATATCATAAATACATCTGTAGGTATATGAGTGTTGTCAGTTCTGTACAATTGGTGAGAAAATTACCTACTAATAATTTCGTCCTCTGAACTCATTTTGTACCAAAGTGACGATTGATCCTTGAACAAATTTGCTTGTCATGGCACTTAAGACAACTTGTTTTCTTTTTTTTTGTTTTGTATTGTTTTGTTTTTTTAGTTTACTGTATTAGCATAAGAAAGATTCCTTCATTATTTTTCATGAGTGGACAGCTCAATAGGTGCACAGAATAGTCAGGTTGGAAGAAGTAAATATGTCTTTTGAAATAAATATGAATAATGGTCCTGGCTGCTGCAGGGTCGAACTCCGCTCCGACTGCAGGGGTGTATTGATTTGTTCAGATTGCAGTAAATTACTTAAATTAAGTCACGTAACAGCAACACCAATTGCTGACCGCTGCATTACTAAATAATGATAAGACATCCTGTGGGATAATAGCTCGTATAGGGAAAAATTATCATATATATATATATATATATATATATATATATATATATATATATATATATATATATATATATATAATATATATATATATATATATATATATATATATATATATATATATATATATATATTATTGAATAATTGTGTCATCCACGGACGGATGATTCAGTGTGGCTATAGACTATCCATTATCCCATCCAGTACCACGAGGTAGGATCGAATATATATATATATATATATATATATATATATATATATATATATATATATATATATATATATATACTCCTATTAGTTTGCTTAGGATTGTTTTACCTTTATTTTCCTTGTTACAAGGGTGGATAACAAGATTTGCTCCATTTTAAACTCGAGTTTAACAAAAAGGCCTTTTAAAAAAGGGAAGAAGGTGCTGAATCCAACGTTATATCTCTAGTGATTTTTGTTTCACTATTCTCTCGTCATATTTAGTCGCTGCCTTCAGTTAATTTTAATATGAGTTTAAAGGGAAAAATCGTCCTCGTCGATAGTGACTTGGTTCGACGGTGTGTTCAACGCAATTTGTTAAAGTTTGATGGATATAAGAGTCAGATGATGTTTTACATTAGTGTTGGAAATAGAATCTCTCAATGGACAAAAGAATCCATGAACAACGTTAGTTATACTTAGTAAGGATGTCTTGAGGCCAATGTTAATAGATATATTGGATGCTTTTATTCGTATTATGTAATTAGTCTTCAGCGTTTAATAAATCCTTAAGCGATATGTAACTACAGATTATATTTGTAATCGCTGACTAATCCCATTTGTCGTTAGCATTGAATACTGTACAGGTTTATGATATTATTGTTTCCATCGGTGTTATTGTTTGCGTCATTTTCAGTCACTGTCTCTAAATCTTATTTTAATTGCTCATCTACGACGTAATTAGGGAATATGATACTGATAAGTGTTTGCTTGATGATACTCAATAATTTGTAAAATAGTACATGGAAAAATGAAGTTACTTTGGCTCGATTGATCATGTCTTTGTTTTTCAAAAAAAAAAATTTGATGACAGCTATCTTCTATCTTGCTCTGCCGAAAGCTGATCAACCTAGGGTGATTTTTTGTTTAATATCTCTTTCGTTTGAACAAGCTCAAATTTCGTGAACAAAACTATCCTATTTCTTTTTGGAAAGGAATGTCTACAATCAACTTGTTTTCCTGATAGTCATTAATCGAACTGAAACAGAAGAAGTATCAACGATTTGTCCGGCGAATATTAACGGAAAGCTCTGTCATATGACGGACGCTAAAAGGTTGATTTTGTATCAATATATATATATATATATATATATATATATATATATATATATATATATATATATATATATTCATTGATTGATACTGGTAGTATAAGTGCAATATACGCAACATTATTTACATAATTTCTTTTATCAGTAAGGAACAAAGCTTTTCCTAATTGCCCCGATATGTATATTCTACTGCTGTAACCTGAATTTGATAGTGATGATGATGAGATCCTCCATCGACAATTCAATAGCAACATCCATGATTTGACTAGATCATTCACCTAATGAGAGGATGAGCCCTGGCGCCGACGTTGAACATCATCCCAATTTACATGTTCGATAGAGTTCTTGAGGATGGACAGCGATTGGCCTGAACACGTTTCTATTAGAGGGACACGCAATCTCGTCGGTAAATTAGAACCTTCTTCACGAGATCCTTGATTAATACAACAGGCCCCATTGGCAAGGATTTTCTGATCGAAGGTAATTACATAAACCTCCATAAAAGTAGGGCTTTGTCAGCATCAATTACTTCTCGTCGACTAAGTGCCCAAGGGTAGACAATTAATTACGTTGTCGTCATTCAGTAATGTGTTTGCTAAAGAAATCTGGGCAGCGTTTGATAGGAGTTATCATGGTGATCCGAGTGCTTATGTAAAAGGATCTTTCTTATCATAAAAAAATCCTGACTACGTGAGACTCACTAACCCAACAAAAATGAATTAAAAATAATGTGATAACCAGGCCTGTAAATATTGAGATTTAGTTTTGATGAAAGCTCAAATGTTGGAGTATGTCAGTTTCTATAAAGCAGGCATGAACCTATAAATTGTTCAAAAACAGATAATTATTACTTATATAAAATCATTGAAAACAAAGTGATAGTATTCTTTGTGATAAAGTCAAATATTATGAAGATCAATTAATTCTTAGAACTTATTTTCTCTCCTGAGTGAATTAGATGAAGTATTTTTATCATTCAGTCGGATTCATCAAGCTAGTGTCTTCATCTTTGTACCTTTTAAAACATCGGCCTTTTTAGGTGAAATATCGTAAATGCTTTTAAAAAATTGGCTTCGTATATTTTTCCACCATCGGATAGAGAATACTAAAATCGGTGTTAAAATCTTGGGTCCGCTATATCAGCTAGGAAAACTGCGATATAAGAGTACTCTGAATCCCCAGAGATCGTATGCAAAATTGTGGCGGACAGAAAGTAAGAGGACGTTACGATCTAGATATATACAGAAAGTACTGGCTCTGCGTCATCCATGAAAGAGAGGTGTGGCAAATCTTGGGGAAGATGTACGTCCAACGGCGGACGCTAAAAAACTGATGATGATGATGGTGGTGATGATGATGATGGTGATGGTGGTGGTGGTGGTGGTGATCATGATGATGATGATGGAAACCTGTCAGGAAAAAAAGTTAACGAGTTCCCTGTAACACGTTCAGAGTGTTACGATTCTAAATGAGACTGTAATACGAAGAGGAGAAGGGACACACACAACCTTTAGGGAATGGGATCAAAAGAATAGATAGGTAGAAGTACTGGCGAATAAGACGACTGAAAATATCTGCCTAGACACCATGCTAATTCGATAAGAAGGCCAAGCATTGAGATGATGAAATCGTGGGATGTCATGGGCGTGGTCAGATAGAAACGAGTGCAAGGTTCAACGGTGGGTCGAAGTGCCAGTATGCAAGTTAGAGGGAGACAAACTAAAAACACTGATACTCAAAAACAAGACAAGAATCTAAATGACTTCTTAGTGACCGCCCTGTCGACAAATTAACTATGCATTCAACATCTTTAAAAAGAATGCATCGCCCAGCTTGCAGATTTATCATCAGTTTTCAATGTTAATATTGGTACTGTCAACCAGAACTGGCGAAAAAAAAACTGTTAACGTAGGTTTCTTTCAGTTTTCAGGTTGGTTCACCTAGGTTGCTATATACGTAAGACGTGTAGAGACTGCAACAATAGAGCTAGCGTGCTAAAACTTTCAATAATCACTTTATTGTATCCATAAAAATGATTTTAGTTTTTGGTCTTTCAAATTCCATTCTTAAATAGGTTTCTGTCGGTATTCAATTTGTTATGTGAATTTATGCGAAATTTGTTTTTGTCTGTTTTTTTTTTAATTTGGGTTTTTTTAAGATTACTGCACAACAAAATGAAAAGAAAGCTACTTTTACATTTACGTCTTTCCTTCCAGAGTTTTAATTGATCATCCCCAACATGGCTTGCTGTCGAAAGATGTTGGTCACGTGACGGTTTCTATCGAGTGACGAACCAGACCTGTTTTGACTATTTCCTATAAGGGGCATTCGGCCTCTTCAATTTGATACACTGGCTTTTCTAAGCCTTATTTAATTGTTTCCCATTGAATAATGAATTCCTAGTGTACCAGTTTAGATGATTTAGTTGATTGACGTTCCTCACTGATCATACCCATGTTTACTTTCCTTCTTGGATAGTTTGTTATATCCATCCTGTGTTTACACCAGTAGTACTGATGACTTATATGAGGATCAACTGACAGCAAGTCTCCTCAGTACTCCTTCACTTCTTTACGATTTAGCTGCTGTAGTACTGTCGTCTTGGTGGCTTGGATCCTCTCGAATCTCTCGGATTCTCTTGGATTTCTAGTTCGTCCGACATTTACTAATCCCCAAATATATTGTATTCACAGTCGTAAAGCCTCGGTTAAATGATTTAATAGGCTTCCATATAGCTGTCAGTTCGAATGTGACATCGATTCGATTTGCACTTTGTTTTGGGTGTTTGCCAAATCTCCGATGACACCCAGCAATCTCACGTGTTTGTTGAGGTAAATAGTAATTAAAATTGAGAAAATGGGTTTTGGTCAAGATTCAGCTTAGTAAGTTTATATTCACCTCTATCTACCTATCTAATAAATATTACACTGATACTCAAGACAAGATTGAACCTGTATTGAAATAAATGCGAGTAATGTGAAAAAAAATTATTTTAAAAATAATACTGATTTGTTTCAGATATGTAAACAGGATTACCATACCAATATATTCATTGAGTTCATCTGTTCAAAGAATAACAAACTTTTTTAGAACTTAGAGTCTAAAAAAATCGAGTGAAATATCTAAAGCTTACAACTGTTTTAGAAGGTTGGGGAAAAAGCACAATTTCTAGCGAAAATTATCGTGACAGAGATGTTAAGCAAATCTCCATTACATATGAAATAGTAATTTTGGGGGTTAAACAAAAGCAATATAAATATCTATCTATTAGTTTTGACATACTATTACTATGAACAGGTGCAAATATCAATTTATATATATATATATATATATATATATATATATATATATATATATATATATTGATATGAACAGGTGCAAATATCAATTTACATATATATATATATATATACATATTGATATTTGCACCTGTTCATAGTAACAGTATGTCAACACTAATATATATATATATATATATATATATATATCCCGGTATCAGCCGAGTCGTATATCAAACAGTCCCAGATCGCACAAATGAAGAAAAAAATGAGACGTATAGATGGACTCGAACCCACAAACAACGACAATCATATATGTGATTCTGCTTTAACCATCTAAGCTAACACCACTCCTATAGTAAGACAGGAATCTTATCTCTACGTACATGCAGGAACATATAGTAATGCATATGTAACAATAAAAGTATGTGCATATTCCTAATTTATATATATTTACTAAATCTACATATTCGTACATACTTGGAAAGAATTCCCCATAATCGAATTCTCTCATGTGTGTGTCTACGTGTATGTGCAATATATACATATATGTGTGTCTGTGTGTGTACGGTATCAGACACAGATAAAAGGGGTTTTGTATATATGTGTATATATATATATATATATATATATATATATATATATATATATATATATATATATATATATATATATATATATATATATATGTATGTATATATTGCAAGTTCGATATATGAGGATTAAATAAATTCACGAATTTTTTTCTTTTTCATATATTTTTGTTCTGTTTTGAGTTTTCATTTTTCTCTTGGAAAGTATTTCAATTTTTTCGCCTTTCTTGCATAACTCTTGGTTTCGTGAAAAGATAAAATAAGTGGAAATTCGATATTTTTGGCCTTTATCTTCTTGAACCGAGATTTTGGAGGAAATAAAAAAAAAAAAAGAAAAGGAACCAAGATTTTTCAGTGATTTCCGAGACCGGTGAGTTCATCAGAATCAAATTCTGAAACAGGGAACGAGGCAACATGGCACAGAAAGGTTGTGTGAATATGCAGATACGATGAAGATTGTGTGGAAAAAAAGACAGGGGCATAGTGGTTAAGGGGTAAGCAAGGAGAGGGAAGAAAGAAAAATGATAATTGATAACGAAGAAGAATTTGAAAATTATGAAATTCGGAAACGAAGGAAGCGAAAATAAACTGATTGATGAAGAATGAATGAAAGGAGTAAAAAAGGGAAATAAATAAACGATTTCGAAGAGAAGACTTATTTGAGCTGGAGTAAAAGTATAGTGGGTATAATTACGTGACGATTGCTTAGGGAAAAAATCTGAAAGAAAGAAAGAACGGAATAACGAAATGAAGGAGAAAAAGAAAAGCTTCAAAAATAGAAACATATAAATAAATAAGTTTTTAGTATATGAATGAAAGAGAAAAATTAAAAAAATAGACAACAAACGACAAAAATAATTTGGGATATAATAGATAAAAAAGATTGTAAGAAGAGCGAAAGCCCATTGAACGAAGAAGAGAAAAAAGAAAGAAAGAGAAAACTAAGACACAAAATATGGAAAAGCGAAGAAGAAAAGTTTTTTTGGGGGGGGGGCTGTTAGAATGCAAAGAATCGAAGAACAAAAGAAAGAAAAAAAAAAAAAAAAAGGAACCAGGATCAAAAGAAAAAGAAAGAGGTGTTGAAAGGGAAGATGAAAAGAAAGGAGGGAAAACATAGGATATTGGAGAAAAAAAAACTATAGGAAATGAAAGTATCGATTTTAGACGGGGAGGTAAATATTGTTTGATGCTTGTGCGATAAAAAGAATAAGAACAGACTGAAGTTACAACAATATCAATGAGTTTTCAGATAATAGCAGGGGTCAAAGTTCAAGTGTCCTGTTTATTTCGTATATATATATATTGAAGAAAATCGAAGTGAACTGAATAAGATATAGTTGATGTCTGCCTGAGTACAACAGAACATCCACACATAATACGTATAAAGGTGCCTATTAAATATGCTTGCACATGCGTGTGTGTAATGGCATTTAAATCATTGCGGTAGTAAGAAACTGACCTTGACAACAGTTCAATAGTCTCATCGTGTGTCTATGATTATTAGTCTAAAAACTGATCACGCCCTCAGCTTCGGAAAAAATGGCTGACAGTATCGAATTCCCACGAAACAGTCGCCCCCTAGGACAACTGCTCTTTGGATAACTGCCTCCTAGATAAATGCCTCCTGACAATTGGCTCCTAGACTATTTCCCCTTGGGTGTGATAATTTACCAGGGCAACTACTTAATTTCCTCAAACTTTAACTTTGGCTTTACAGTGGCAATGCTATTGAGAGACAATTATCCGGGAGCAAATCTGATTTTAGAGAATCATGCTGAATGGAGCGATCACGAGACAGCATAGTATATCAAAGAGGAAAACAGAAGTTTGAGACATCATAGAATTTACTTAGAAAACTTAAGTGGTAACATGCCAGTCATATTGCAAGAATGGCTGCAAACCGATGGACATCAAAACTAACAACATTGATCCGTGTAGATCACATAGGAGACTGAAGCCGGTAGAATACAAGATGGAGAGATGAAGTAGACAGATTCAGGACGTACTGGCTCCGAGACACCCATGGTTGAGAAATGTGCTAAATCCTGGTGAGGTCTGTGTCCAAGAACGGACTTTGAAAGACTGATGATGATTGTGAACACTGGGAGACAAAGGATATGAAAGTTACTTAAGTCGATTAAAATGAATGCAGTGTCATCTTGAAAGTAGAAACACCGATCAACCAAATATTGTGCCGGTAAGACAACTTTGATGTGCTGATCGTTGATTGGATAATCGTATTTCTTGTACATCACTTACAAGAGATGGAAGATGATATTTGGAATTTCTATGGACTGTGCTCCTCTTCTGGCATAAAGTACAGGATTTAAGTTTATATATACATATATCTATACATTTCATTTTTATAACTTTTCTATAAAATTTTAACTCATTTGATTTTATATTGTGCTGCTATATTTCCCCTCTATTCTGCTATGTATACTTTATCCATCCATCTATCTATCTATCTATCTACCTCTCTCTCTCTCTCTCTCTCTCTCTCTCTCTATATATATATATATATATATATATATATATATATATATATATATATATGAATTTCTCCATATATATATTGAGAGAGAGAGAGAGGGGTAGGAGGGGGTACTTGTATTCTACGAGAGGGAGATCAAAAAGTTTAAGTGATCGATAAAAAAAAAAACAGCTAAATAACCACCCATAATGCAAAATAGGTGGCGCTACGATAAGAGCATTCCTATGTTGGAGATTGATTCCTGCAGTAGCTCCATTTTCTTTGATTGTTTTTTCTATTTACGTTGTCTAGGCTGAGTGATATAATAACGATTTAACAACGGCAGATTGTCACAAATAAGTTTCTATACAATGTGACGGTATTCACAATTCATATATATACATATATATATATATATATATATATATATATATATATATATATATATATATATATTGCAGAATGTGGATCGCTACACAAACTAGCTCATGTTTCTGCCCTTTATGGGCCTCATCAGGTGAATGATTGGCACTCACTACCACACTTACAACATTCTCACCAAATTCCCCAGAACTAGAACAAAAAAAACATAGACAACCATTTGCCTGATGAGGCCCTGAGAGGGCAGAAACATTAGCTAGTTTGCGTAGCGATCCACATTCTACTCTTTATTTCCAGCTCTACTCTAAAACAACTTAACTTCATGGGTAAAAAGTTGTATGTATCAAGCACTCTATGAAATAAATCCATTACATATTAGAAGTGGCTCTATATTATTAATATATTATTATATTATGTTATACTGCTAGCCTGATCTGTACCACAATACAATGTATACATATATATATATGTGTGTGTGTGTGTGTCCCTGTGTGTGTGTGTGTCCCTCTGTGTGTGTGTGTGTGTGTGTGTGTGTGCGTGTGTGTGTGTGTGTATGTAAGTGATAGAAAGGAGGAGAGAGAGGAAAAAATTGCAGTAGGAAAAAACCCACAATGTTAGAATTTTATGTGGTAAAAATAGAAAAGAATGCTAGACGGAATATAGAGGGGAAGAATGTGTTCAAAAAAATTTTGTTCAACTTTGCCTTCTATCTTTCTATCATTCCAGACTACAGGTACAAGTCCTGTCGTTAGACTTTCTTTTAATCTTACGTACATTTGATCGGAAATCCTTTTCCACAATTACTATTTGTTAGTATACATATTAATCCTAACTACAGTTACAACTCCAGTCGTCTGGTCTTCCTTTAATCCGATCAACATTTGATCAAGACTTCTTATTCACGTTTACTGTTTCTCATGTTCCTATCATTCCATTCTACGGGTACAGGATTTGTTGCTCGATTATCCTTAATCCGACTAATATTTAATCAAAAAGTTTTGTTGTTGTTTTTCACATTCACTGTTTGTCCAAGTTTCTATAAATCTACGTTTGTTCCAAAATAAATTGGTTAAGAAGTTGTTATCGAAAATACATGGTAGATGTATAACACGGAGATTCTCATTTTTCTCTCGTCTAACGTAAAGATTCCAAGCCAGGTACGGGGAAATCGAGTTGACAATGATATTTCGACGTCCCACTTCTTACATTCCATGGAAACATAATTTGATACTTAATCATGTCTAATCTATGCTTGTAATAATCAAAACTAGCCAGAGAACAACAAACAGCATCCAAAATTAGTTTAAATAAATTTATGACCTGCTTGAAACTGTTCCTGTCTCCTCAGGTAGTGTTATGGTCATCATGTCTATCAAACATGCGGAGGGGCTGGACTCGATTCCTGTCTTTTAGAAAAGCCTCAATTTGAATAAATATCCCTGTGCACTCTGAAGCTGATGCAGTCAACTCTAAGCAGTGAAAGTACGTGCGGGTATCCCGTTGGTGAACCAGAATCCAGCCCAAGGGACGTTCATAATAAAAAATGCTGGTCTCGACCAGATTTGAGACTTGCAAGAATCACTAAGCTGACTCATGGAACAGAAACCGCAATTTTTTTTTCACTGGCCTCCATGTTCCATTTGAAAGTTGTCCTTAAGAGATGGGACGCTTTCCTCTACGTTTAAACCAATCTCAAACTCAGTCGAACTCTTCAATGCATGGAACTGAAAAAATGGATCTTTGTGGATTCATTTTTTTAATCACCTGAAAGTTCAGGGGATGTAACTATAATCGGAAATTACTTCCCTTGATTTCAAGAGAAAGCAGAGATTGACTTCTACTTGTTGCGTGTTTATTTGACGGCCCGACAAAATCATAATAGTTTGACTTGGATGTTTTCACTAATCCTGCGTATTCAACACCTATTACATCTTTGTATTGCCATTTTTCCGGTTCTAACAGAATTCTTTTTATGACAGAAAATGGCAAAAGACACCTTGGGCAGTTCTTTTGTCGGATAGATAAAAAGATATGTTAGGATGTGATTATGAAGTTTCCCGAAAGATGGTAGAAGATTGCAAGACAAAACTGTAATTACGTTTTTCTGTAAATATAATGTCCGAAAAAAAAGTTTTTCTCGTGTACTCATTGAACCAAAAGAAGTTTTGTACGTTATTTATTGTAATCATCACTGACGAAAATTTCCAACACTCTTTTCTGAAAACTGCAGACTTAATCCTGCATCTTGGATTCGATCAGTGTTATAACTGACACGCTGATCGTCTTTACCGAATGGTAGATATCTGCCCTGATAGATAAAGAGATATCAATAAATCGATATAATTTAGAGCAAGCTCAACTTTCGAAAATAAAAAGATCCCATTGAACCAATGCATCCTCCTGATAGTCACTTATGGAGCTGAAACATGGAACCTAACCAAGAGACAGATCAGCAGAACTATATAACGTGAACATGAGAAAATTATGCTGGGCCTCACATGGAGAGACCACGAGACAGCATAGTACATCCGGGAGAGGACAGGAGTCAGGGACATCATAGAATCCATTTAAAAGCTCAAATGGCAGTGGGCTGGCCATGTTGCACGAATGGAGGACAACCAATGGACATCACAACTCACGACATGGATCCCCCGAGATCAAATGCAGAACTGAGGCCAGCAGAATATTAGATGGAGAAACGAGCTAGACAAATTCAGAAAGTACTGGCTCCGCAACGCCTATGACAGAGAAGTGTGGCGAATCCTGGGGAAGGTCTATGTCCAACGACGGACTTTAAAAGACTGATTATGATGATATGCAGACAGGAAGAGGAAGCAAGAGACAGAGACAGAGAAAAATAGAGAGAGAGGGATAGACAGACAGACAAACAGACGGACAGAGAGAGAGGAGAGCAAGAGAAAAAGATATGAACCAACTGACATAAATAGACAAGAGCTGACAGATATAACGGTAGATAAGATCATAATTGAGATAGATGGATAGATAGATAGATAAGAGCATGATTAAGATAGACAGATGGATAGATAAGAGTATAATTGAGATAGATAGATTGATAGATAGATCATAATTGAGATGGATAGATAAATACGTAGATAGATCGATAGATAGATAGATAAGAGCATGATTAAGATAGATAGATAGATAAGAGTATAATTGAGATAGATAGATCATAATTGATATATATATATATATATATATATATATAGATAGATAGATAGATAGATAGATAGATAAGAGCATGACTAAGATAGATAGATAGATAGATAGATAGATGGATAGATAGACAGACAGATAGATGTATGCTTGGATCAATAATAACGGGGGTCATGAACATGCGTAGAAAGAAAGGTAGACCGTAAAGAAAGATCGGAAGAAGGACAGCAAGAAAAGTAGTAAAAGACCCAGTCTGAAGATCGGTGCATTTTTAGCAGCAGGTAGATCCTGCGTTTGCGATTTCAACGACTTCCCTGGTGTGGGCATTGGCATCGGTGGCACCTGCAGCCGAGAAAGTGATTGAAATGAAACAGATTCTAATCAGAACCCCCCTTACCCCCTCCCCGACCATTTTTTTCTTTTTGGGATTTTTCTTTCTGAATTTTCATCGACAGAAAATTCTGTCAAAAGAAAACTTTACTGGAGGCCCTGTGATATCCAGTTGAGATTAGAGTTTGGAATGGAAAGATAGATGAAAAGGTTGGGTAAGGTGTACGGTGAGGATTCGAGTAATAAGAAGGAGAGAGAGAGAGAGAGGAAGAAAGAAAAGGAGAAAGACTGAAGGGAGAAAAAAGGATGGAAAGGAGGAATGGGAGGAAGAAGAAAGGAGAAGGGGAATTAAAGGAGATGGAAAGGAATAAAAGAAGAAAGTGTAGGAAGAAGGGAAGAAAGAAAAATACTAATCAAATGAAACACTTGGACCGAGCAAAGGAAGGAGATGTAAAAGCAAAGAAGTAAGGGAAGGGAACGTCTTAGAGAGAGAGAGAGAGAGAGAGAGAGAGAGAGAGAGAGAGAGAAGAAGAAGAAGAAGAAGAAGAAGAATAACAAGAGAACAAAAAACAAAGAATAAGTTTAGACAAAATTTGAAAGAGAAGCGATGTTGAGAAGATTACACAGAAGCTTAAAAGAAAGAAAGACAAAAATAGAGGGAGAAAGACTGAAAGGAAGACAGAAAGGGAAAAAAGAAAGAAAAGCAAAGACGGTGGTAGAAAGAAAGCAAGGAAAGAAGACAGAAAAACTGGAAACAACCAAAAGAGAAAAAAAGAGAGGAATAATGAGACACAACGAAAGCTAGAAAAGATAAAGAAAGGGGGAAATCGAGACAGAAAGGAAGAAATGATGAAAAAAGCGAGACAGAAAGAAAAAAAGAAAAAAAAAGACAAGGAGGAAGGAGGAAAGAGAGAAAGACATTATTAGGAAGAACAAAGGAGAAATTAGGAAAGAAAAGAAAAAGAGGACGAAAGAAAGTGAACCGGAAGGGGATGAAGAAAGAGAAGAATAAAGGGAGAAAAAAAATGAAGATGTAATTAAAGAAAAAAAGTGAAAGAAAGACAAATGGATGCAATTGAAAAATGTGAGTAAGGTCACATTATGTAAGGACAGTATGGAATATCTTGCGAGAGGAAAGTATCAAAGAAATGAAGAAAATAACATGGTTACGGTGTGAGAATTGAAGAATTCAAAAAAAGGGAGAGGGGCAATTCTCAAGAAGGATGAATAGGAGGTGAACCGAGGAAGTTCTAAAGGAAAGAAAGTTAAAGACAAAAAATGGGGAGTGGAGAGTTGTCTAAGTTCATGAGAAAATCAACGGTATAATAAGTGTTGATCAAATCAAAAGACTCGTATCTATTAGTGCAAAAAAAAAAAGATAATTGTGTAGCGCCCCAATACTTTTACCTAGGTATTGAATTCGAAATCCTCTTTTTGCTAGATATCAAAAACGTCACTTCCTATGAGGACCCCTATAAAAGCCCTGGATACATTTGGTCAAACGCTCATCGGCACCAGCACCCCTAGCTGGTTACGCATTTGGCCCTGGTACTTGTTGCTGGCTACTTTTTCTCTCTCTCTTTCCTCCTCTCTGGGATAAGTATTATTTCGCCGACCGCCCAGCCGATCCAAACTTGACCATTTTTCAACTCTGACTAATCTTCGTACTAACTTTGCCTATTTCATTTCACTGATGTCGAGGCATGTAACATACGCACAGCTACGCAGCTACTCAACTGTGTCTTCCCCACGTACTCCACAATGGGTATACACCTCCAACACTATCCACAAATGTTCACTTTACAACCAAAGGATGTCGCAGAATTGCATTTTTGTCACCATCAACTTTAAAGCAGTTCATCACGGCGTAGATTTGAAGATAATAAATGAAATTAGAACAATCAGGAGTTACCTGTTTCTGTCTACTGTGAACGCGTCATCTTTTAGCAGAAGCTCAAAATTTTCATTCTGAATTCTTCGATGGCGTTTTGAGCTGCTGCTTCATTGTTGAAGATATTCCGTTGGAGAACAAAGTGGTAGTCGATTGGGTGACCACCCTGCGTGAAGTTAGTTTTGTAACTTGACTCGTTCAATTTTTGCTGAGTCATTTGCTCGATTCGTAAAGATTTTTCGCTCTTCATATTGTGTGATAATGTCAAACAAATGTTAAATGGTCAACGTTTTGTTCCTACGCGACCTCTTGCATTGTTTTGCATAGGTCTGCTTCAATAATGACTTGATATCATCAATCACAAAAAAAACACAAAGTCTTCAAGACTCGTTGCGTATCGAAATTTTAGAAAACCAATGCTGCAGTGTACGATTGTTGATGATTCCCGGTCAAATATATTGATATTGCGATCAGTTTCCGCTACCTTACATGCCATTGTAAACTCATACATTAGAATTGATTTTTTTCTCATCTTTGATTTGACAGCCCCGAATAAAGCAGAATAAACATCAGGTGGAGAGAAGGTTCAACTCTAATAAATAGAACAGAATTCACAATTTGAAATTTTATATACCATGAATATAGTTAAGTAAAAGTTCGTTCTAATATAAGTATCAAGGCCTAACCCCCCCCAAAAAAAAACACGATTATTTTTAGACTAACCTAATACATGCTTCTTTTTCCCGAATATATATATATATATATATATATATATATATATATATAAAAACTCATTATGAGTTTTGTAATTTGTTCGAACACACAAACAAACATTAAATGACAGAAAAATTGCCATTTCTTATAATATCATTCATATATATATATATATATATATATATATATATATATATATATATGAAAACTCATTATGAGTTTTGTAATTTGTTCGAACACACAAACAAACATTAAATGACAGAAAAATTGCCATTTCTTATAATATCATTCATATATATATATATATATATATATATATATATATATATATATATATATATATATATATACACGCACACACATACTGTATTGATCGGTTTCAGGAAAATTGTTAAATTCCATGAAATGTTACTAATATTATTTAATAGTAAATCTTTTCTTTTTTTCGGGTTTCGACTTAATCTGGCAAAGGTAGGGTCCAACGTTTGTCAAACCGAAAGGGGTACAACATCAATAAAACTACCTTTTCCCTGATCCATTATACCACTGAGGAAAGTCGAAGAATGCAACAGTCGAAATCTCGTGATAAAATCAATTACGTTCGTCTGAACAACACGTTAATATGCCCTGGTTACCAGTCTCACTCGCAAATTCTTTTATTGGTAATTGAATTGTTCCAATCCCTGTATAATATTTGTTCGTAGATCAAAGCCTCATTTAATCATTTGATAAAATCCAATTTTGAAGAACAATTCTTTTTTAAATATCTTTCATTTCTCTCTCTTTCTTTTATTTCTTCTATTTTCATTTATCTCAGTGATGATTTTTTTTTTTGCTTATATTTATTTAAAATAAGTCTTAAAATATTTTTCATTTCCCGCCGTGGACTTAAAGATGCTTATTTTAAATATTTAATTTCTCTTTTATTTTTCATAATTATTCCCCCTTATATATTCCTTCTTTCTTCATTTCTACGATTCAAATTATTTTCATTTTATTTTTTCATTTTTGATAACAGTGTTTTTTTTCCTTCCATTTAGAGATTTTTTCTCTTTTTCAGGAATTTCGGTTCATAGAATATTGCTCGCTTTGAATTTTTGAAATAGTTACATTTGAAAATTGGGTAAGGTTGAGGTGACGGTGTTTAGGGGGTTCACGTTCTGATAGAGAGGATAACGCTGGGAGAAAATATTGAGGTAGCGAAAGGGAAAGAATGAGAATGGAAAGGATATGATTCAGATCGGTAGTAATAAAAGATTGAAAAGACTACAAAAAAAATGATGTCAGCCATTTTGAATTTTACTAAGGTGCAAAAAAGACGAACCTTCGAAGCTGAATTTTAGTCTCAAGAGGGCATCAGAGCGCCTTTATTAATATTTCATCCGAGAAAAAATACAATAAAGTATGTGAAAAATTTTTTAAAAAAATAAATAAAACAAACGAACTGACTTTTGAAAGATGATGTAAAAATATGATAAAAAGTCGTTCAATATTATTCAGCGTGCACTAACAGTCGCTAAAGCAGATGTACATACAAATACACATTCACATCGTCCGTTTACACACAGGCACACACGAACATACAGAAAAAGTCACTGAAACAATTCATAAAACGTATGTACGTACCGACACAAAGATATTGCTAAAACTTAATAAATCTTTCATGACCATTCGTACTGAGTTATCGTAGAATACTTTACGGGAATCTTACAGTAAATAGTTGCAGTGGCTCAAGAAGATAGGTATGATGTTCCAGAAGCACGCGTCTGACCTCTAATTTTTAGCTTATCTTCTACTTCTATTTTCAGTTTCTCGGGGTATAACCATATAAATATGTAAGAGCGCCTAACGTAGTGCGCTAATGGCAAATTAGTCATCCAAAAAGCAAGACTAGTATAGTGAGTTCGATCTCAACAGGTACTCAACATGGTTGAACGATGTCTGTCCGAAAGGTATCCAGCCAGTTTTAATAAATCAGAAAATCATATTCACGATTTTAATTAAACACTATCCCTTAAGGTTGCTCTTTCGGGGATTAGTTGCCATTTAGTAAGTTCGTGTGATAGGACACCCCAATTATTCACACTTCATAAAGTTTTTTCTTGTCAAAACATCACATCTCCCAGATCTATCAGCTCCCAGAAGTTTAGACTTGGCTAACTGCAAGTTCTGGCTTACTACCAAGAGATTTCAGTCCATGAACGAGATTAGGATGACTGTGACGATTGAACCGACAGCAATCATGAAAGATAAATTTTCAAAATCTTATGGAAAGCGAAAGGGATGCTTGGATAAATCTGTGAGGTCGAAAGAGAAGTACTTTGAAGTGAACTCAGTCCCCACTGCCCAGAAAAGGCAATTCATTATTATTATTATTATTATTATTATTACTATTATTATTATTATTATTATATGAATACCAGTAGAATACAGAATATTCGAAAGGAGATCGAATTTCAACCGACATGTCTCACAATCCGACTGCTACATATTTTGATAGAATGTTTTGTTGTTTAGACTAAATGAGTGAGCCTCTGGGTAAAATAACCACCCTGACTGATTTTCTTGCTCCACTAGCAGTGGTTTAGCTGTTTATTTCAGCTTTGACTTTTTATCGCAAAATTTCATTCATCCATGACTAAATTTACTTATCAATGTTGAGTACTCTAGCTATTACTATGACGTCACCTTCAAACACATCTTATTTGCGGGAATGCTAACTGTGTAAATGGAGGAGTACATTCGAGTAGTTGACAAGCCTTGACTTTTAAGGTTCGCCTTGAGATTCAAGTCCAGCTTTTATGCAAAGTTGTGTTAGGAACTGTCAAACAAAATCGTCTCCAGAGCTATCAGCATGGGCTTCTCTCAGTTTTCGAGCTGGTTTGGCTATCCTTACCGTTATGTATGTATAAACCAAACTTACAAACAATGTCAATTTAGATAGAGCGCCAAAGATGTAAGCATTCGCTGTTCATGTTTAGGGAAGAAACGGTGTATCGCAGTTTTGTCAACCTTTCTAACAGTTTCACGGGAGGGAAGCAATTTGCAAGTTTGTTTTTTTTCAAAATTGAATCTTTTCTAGTGATTACTGAGAAAGTTGCTTATCTATTGATTACCCTCTTTCGTAATTTTTTAATTGATCCCACCCAACATGCTTTACTGCCAAAAAGCAGCTGGAGTGTTTCTATCAAGTGACTAACCTGGCCTGCTTTAGGGAGAGACTTATTTTGGAAGAAAAGTTCAAAGCTAATAGGGGCAAAACTGACTGGGTAGTCGTTCGTGAGCAACGAATACTGAAATGGAGTTACAGTTCTAGTAAACATAATTTCTTAGTTCCTTGATTCGACCAGAAAAAATGGCAATCAACCAGCCTAGATTACGCCAATATAGTATATAGGTGTCAAGGGAAACAACAGGTATAACAATCATTTTGATCGTTATCGTCTTATTATCGCCCGTGTATAATCCAATTATATAACATGGGTAAAACCTAATCAATCAACCAATTGTAAGTGTTAATTCCTTTTTTGTTTTCGAACATATGTCCGGACAACAGGAAAAATATGCCATCACAATCAACTAGAGCGTCAAAGTTGTAAGTCATGTCAAAAATATCGAAGAATGAAAATGACTGGAATAAATCTTATTTATGCCATCACTGGTGTTTCCCAGTGGAAAACACCTGAAACAAGAGTTTTACAACATCCTAAAATCACTTTGATGTTATGAATAAACCCGACAAAATGAGACCTGAGAAAGGTAAGAAAGCTTTTTTAAAAAAATGTTTCAGATATGGTTTGGTAGAACACCAATGTCGATTTCCAACCCTTTAGTCCAAATGGTGTGGACAAGTTCGCTGGAACAAGCATACACTAATAAACGCATAAACATATGAAGTAGGAGAGAACTTTTTGACACCTTTGCTGACTACAGTTGTTCGACATACTCTGTTGAAAATCTTCGACATGTATATACAATTTTTGATAACATTTGGCAACATTTGGGAACACTTCTTCTTGTAAGGAAACACTTTTGGGAAAATCATTTCTATATGATTTTCTGAGTTAATGACCTTTAAAACGTCTCGAACCAAAAAAAATTACTATTTTATCGAAAATAAAAGGAGAGATATCGCCTGAATGCCTTGCAATTATTTTAAATTATTTGGAAAGCGAAAGGGATGCTTGGAATTATATACATACGAAATGTATATACATTGATTATAAATACTGTTTTTAGTCAGCTTTTTTGTTTTTTTGTTTTTTTCCTCATATCATATTTTGCAATCAGGAAACAAGAAATAATATGACGTTATATGACGTAAAAAAAAAAAGAAATGAATTATTTTTCTTCCTCTCTCTTATTATCCTTTTGCTTATCTAGATAGCATATTTTTTCTTTTGTTAGGAATGCTATCCCTGATTAATTACCCTCTTGTGTCAGTTAATACACAATGAACCTATGAAGATCAGGTTATAACATAAATTTTTGCCGTTTCTCAGAACAATCTACTTATGTCACAGTTTTTAAAAAAATCAAATTATCAGAACTTTTGTGAAGAATAGTTGGTAAACGACTGTTTTAGAAATTAGAAATAAATTTTTAGAGGTACTGTTTTCAAATCGTGTATGTTTCTCTTACACCTTGGCTACAGCAGAATCGCATGGTATATAACGGTTCTTGTACTTCTCACCGAATATGAGCAACGTCAAGCCTGATCAGTACTTAGATGGTTGATCGTCAGGGAATATCAGGTGCTGTGACTAACTGGGAAGCAGTCCCTGAAGTCAAGCTGATCTGTGAACATATTGAACACTTCTTTCCTTTGGATGACAGCATGGTTGAGAGCAGGGAAATAGAACTTTGACACAACACCACCATATTGAGGGGCCAGGCATAGCAACTGAAAGCCGTTTGTCAACTGACATGGGATTCAAAATATCTTAATCGCAACGGAAACAGGCTGTCAACTAAAGAGGCATTCAGTCACCTAAATATAACCATAAATTTTTCTATGTCTGAACTGATTTGTTTTGTTTTATCTTTTGTTTGAAATTGTCAACTATAACTATCACCAAAAAAACTGTCAATATATGCTCCCCCCGATTTAAAGTTGGTTGGCTGTCCATGTATGTATCACTCACGTAGGCTGCACTGATAGAGCTAAGTTTAAGTATTAACTCATTAAGTTTTGAAAAAAAAAAAAACAGATATTTTTTAATTCCTCACTTAGGTATCTTTCAGAATAGTTCAATTTGCAATGTAAGATCATGGTAAATTGTTCCCTTAGTTCGTGTCAACTTTTTGTTTGTTTTTTTTAAAATTCAGACTGATTATAGCAACAAAAAGCGAGAGAAGTAACTTATTCATTGATCATTGATTTTAATATTCTATCTCTTCGATTAGCCAAAAACGGTATGCTGCCAAAAGATGTCAGTTATATGACGGTTTCTATTGAATGACTAACCTTGTTTTGTTTTTCCAATTTTTTAAATCTTTCATAATTTTTTGATACTTTGAAGAAGAATTTGTTTGTTCTATTTTTATCTGAAGAGTATTTTGGTTGCAATTCTCGCAATCAAATGTCAAATTATTATTTCTTTTAATTTTATTTAACAAATGTTTCTAACCTACTTGAGTGTTATTCACCCTCGAGGCTTCATTCTAGAATTCCATTCACCCGAGACAAAATGTCCTTATCTTGTCTAACATTGTGGATTTAACTTTGTCCTGTTAACGATTTTATACAAAATTCGTTTTATACCATGGAAGATGGAAAAAACGTGAATTGGCTCACAAGTGTAAATTCTATTCTAATTTCTGTAAATCCAAAGAATATAAAGAGAAAAAAGTTTGGAATAACCTAAACTTACCAATTGAGAAATATTAAAAGTTTTAGTTCTTGGATACAGACACAGCAGACTGGTGTTTCCAATATCAGTGTACAAAATTTGTTTAAATCTAATATAGCGATGACTATTGATATGTTTCATCAGAATTTGCATTGACAAAACAATGGATGTTTGGTGAAAGAATGTACACCCTGTTTCACTTAGAGATATTTTCAAATGTTGATTTTTATTTTGAATATCTGGTAAAGTTTTTGAGTAATACCGAATATAATCTGCATTCATTTTAGAACTGCTTCACTGATGTTAATGGTCACTTTTTTTGAACAAACATCTACTTGATTTTATACATCTATTTGTTGTTTTTGCATAAATATATATACGTATGTATGTGTATGTATAACAACAGCAACAACAAAACACACACACACACACACACATATATATATATATATATATATATATATATATATATATATATATATATCATCAACCATTATAAGTCAATTTCTGGTCAAAAGCCTTTCTCATTTCTTTTACATGACCCAATGTATTATCAGAGACATCTTTATCTAATCCTATTTTCTTGTGTCTGGTCTTTTCCCTTGCATTTACTGTCTGTGGTGGAGTTACAGGACAGTCGAATGGGAAAAATGAATTTTTGAAAATGAATTAATTATGTCGAGATATCCAGGTTCGAATAGAATTTTTGGTTCAGCATTTGGGAGATACATCCCAGTTTGTGCAAATGGCAATGGATGGTTGTTTCTTTGAGTATCGCTTATCGTGCACCCCTGTTGAGGGGCGTTGGGGCACCACAGAACGTCATCATGGTTGTGACATGGGCAGAATAACCTGATAGGACTCACCATTCTTCATGCTGGTCTGGGATCAGAGATGTCCGGCTCCCAGAATAGTTGACAACCGCGGCTAGGAATCTCCGTCTGGTATAGCAGTGGTATTCAATCTGTGTAGCACGTGATATCACTGGGAGTTCCGTAAAACAAAGTGACATTTTCGAGATATGCTTTATATCTTTCGTTACATAAATGATCTCTCACAGCTGTTACATTTTGGTTTATACATAATTCGATGGCTTTATCAACAGATCCAACAGATACATCATGCATATATGCTGGGAGAAAAGTTACTTTTGAAAGTATTCCATCCTCGATACTAAAAAGAATCTTGTTATTGAAAAGGGTTCCCCGAGTTTTTCAAGTTTGAAGACCACTGTGCTATATCATTCGCTAAGCTGAAGTGAAAAAATCGATTCATGGCTCTCTCAAGGGCATTGGGGTGAGGAGAACACTAAAAGAAAATTATACGTGCCGGTAACCGTTCAGCCATTCTGCAGCTCTCGTATGATTAACACCAATTTTTAAAATCTAAATGGTTTTTCTCCAGGGTCTGTTTAGACAAGAATTTTCCTTTACATCACTGCCCTTTCCTTGGATGCGTTTGAAGGTTATACTACCTATCACCTTTTATTTCGCAGTCCGCCATTTCAGCTCCCAGAAAAAAAACCCGGATGTAGAATATGAAACTTTACCGTTTTCAACAACGAAACAGCAAGCAATGGGCCACTGACTTTCAACTCTGGCCTCAAAACAAACCCACAACCATCCCAGTGCATCCACCCAAGCGCGTCTTTCAAACGAAGAATCCTTCATTATTCATATAAACGGAAAGATTCCGGCTGAGAATAGTAATGTAAAGCGACAAATTCAAAGAGAAAGAAAGGAGGGGGTTTCCCTGAAAGGTGGCATGTGCGAACGGCCAGGAGCCCGGTTCTACGTCGAACCAACGAACCTCCTCTGCTAGGAAAGCTTTCATGAATAAAATCCACCTTCCAACTTCACAGACTCATGGGGTTACTACTAATCACGCAAAGGAAATAGAAATATTGAATCGGAAAGGAAGTTTGCCTTGCAAGTAAAAATCGCCTGCAAGCCTTTCTCAAAAAAAAAAAAAAATAGAAAAAGTGATGTCTCAAATGATTTGCTTTTATGGAATAGATTCTAATGAAAACTGCGCCCACAGGCTAAATTGAATAACCAAATCTCCCTCTGTCTCACTCTCTTTTCTCTCTCTCTCTCTCTCTCTCTCTGTGTCTCACATACACACACACACACACACACACACATATATATGTATATAAATATATATAAATATATATATAAATAAATATATATATATATATATATATATATATATATATATATATATATATATAAAGAAGTGATTAATAATTCATTTTTGTATCATGGATTGAACCACAATAAGCTTGTTCCACAACTTAATGGCGATCACTCAAAAGGATTTTTTTCACGAAATATTGGTAAATATTAAAGAGCAATTCTGATTTTCTCATCCACAATTTGTTTCTTATATATATTTATATATATCCAATACTATGAAAACGAACAATGTTTGCATTTTTTTGTATATGTTTTTATGGACTCCTAAATGGCTACATCCTACGAGTTGGAAATTTATGGATACAGGTAACTTGACCCAAAAATGTACATAGAGTACATAATGATGACTTCGTGTTCTTCCTCAAAAGTCAACTCGCGGTCAGGTTAACTTTGGCATGTCTAAATTTATCATGGACGGCAGCGCCATAAAGGCTGCGACTTTGTGTACAAGGACAATTTGACAATTTCATTAATTTAAAAAATGTTTTTTTGATTTCTATGGATATTTTGTACCTTCAATTCTCAGATTTTGTGCGGATATTTTCTCAGATAGTTCTAGATTAAAGATATTTTTTTTTACATAATTCTAGATAATTAGTTCTTGCACATGTACGTTTTGTGGCGATTCACTTATACTTGGTACATTTATCCGTCTCTCAATCTATCTATCGATATATCTATTCACCTGTTATACGCAAGCATTAAATGCTCTGATGTATATACTATACATGTAAACGATTTTACGAGGCCGACAATTTTAGATCAGTATAATTCAATTAGGATATCTGTTATTTATATTTCTTTTTTTTTCTTTTCCTCTTCTCTTATCATCTTTACTTTTATTTTTACCTTTCTAAATTAGACATGAAACGAAAAGAAAGCTAATTCAGTTTGTCAGGGAAAAACTAATTCGAAATTGTCTGCTCCAACACCTAAGCCGGAAATAATTCTCGATATATCAACACTTCTCGTTACAGAGGACTCGTCGGCACCTTTCTCTCTTTCCGTTGTTTTCAAAATCGTTAAGTAGTTTTAATTGTTTTTTAGATGTGTCCACACACCTCTATCAGGCGCCTTTCGGTTGGTCAATCAGTCGGTCAGTCTGTCGGTCCCTGTTATGGTAAACAACAGAAACAGCAAGACAAGAAGTGGTCAGATGTCATTAATTGACGTGATATCACAAAGGTATTACGTCATTAAAAGAACAACATTCTGATCATTTTTACGAATTCAGAATAATGCTAAAATGGTATTTATATATTAAAAAAAGTCAAATATATCTAAAGATGAAAAAACGGAAAAAATGGCCAAAAAAAGGTAAATTGGCCGTTTACAATTTTCGTTGAAAATAATATTTGCATGATGTTTCAATATTGTAATATTTTAGGAGTATTCGAATCAACTGACTTTAAAAAGACTACTGGTTCTACTTCTTTCTCCATTTCCTGCTACCACTGGAAAGGCTGATAGACTTATGGTTCTTGTTTCTACTTAGTATTCCTGGAATAGAGGTGCAGGTGGCTTTGCTGAAAATGGAAATGGAAAACTCAGGATCAGTAATCCAACCAGCAGACGCCATTGAAATTCACTTACGAGGCTACATTTTCTGTCGTCCGATTCCTACTCTACACTATATTGTGTGTTTAGCCAAGCAATAGTAAAAGAAACCGACATAAGTTTCCCGAATGTCTGAGATAGAACACTTACCTTTTTTACCATTTCTTCCTTCATCTTTCTTACTTTTATTATGATTCTTACGTTGTTTTTATATTCCATGATTTTTCAATTATTGAAAGAAAGAGCAGAGGTTTAGATCATCTGCATGATTATAGCACCTACTTGACTTCAAACTTTTGCAGCAAGAGTTTAAGTTCTCTTCGCATTATGAGCTTTGAAAGGCACGAATCAATCTATTTCCCCAAGCTTCAAATAAAAGCAGGGTAGACTAGAATCTTCTGTCTTAGTTGGCTACCAGTCTAGGTGTCGGACAACTTTGAATTCGAACTGGGGAAAGTCGATTCATGGGAGGCTGGCAAGAAACATAGAGGGGGATGTTTTCCCGGAATGTATTGCTAACGAGGCCTCTTGTGACGCTTTGATGGGCCTAGTCAGCCGGAAGTGGATTATAATAAATTAGTCGAAGTAAAATTAAGAAGAATAAAAACTGACAGTAAAAATAATGCAAGCCCTTTCCACTACCACCTCCCACACAATACACCCAAAGTATACTTAGAAGATTTGACAAGCCTCGTTGCTACAGAATTGGACACCACTTCTGTGTCCATTCTGACAGAAGATGATTACATCAACTCTCGCACTGAACACAACAAATAAAACTTTTTTTTCAGTCTTAAAATATCTATTAGAATGAAATAAGCCATTGTGAATATATAGCATACATTCAAGCAAATACATAAGATTTGTCAAATCAGATCATTCGGTAGGGAGTAATACTACCAATCAGTTTGGCGTGATTTCAAATCACAGTAAGAGGATGTAGATTTCTCTCCCTTATATTTGGTGAGGATTGTTCGTATGAATAGTATTGCTCGCACTTTTGTTTTTTTTTGGGGGGGGGGGTGTTATTTTTCAAGATAGTCAACTCCAGGTTCGAATCGGAGTTCGAAAAAAGAAACTATTGTTAGAAACTGTCAACTAAAACGGTCACCAAAAAAGTCTAAATTCCTTCAGTTTTCAATGTAGTCTGGCTGGCTATGTATGTATGTATCACTCTTAGAGTTTGTTCTAATGGAACTGACATGCCGAAAGCTTCAACGTTCGTTCATTAACGACTAGTAAAATACCACTTTCTTTGTTAATATCCCCCCAAATAGGTTTTTAGTTGAGTTTCAACTTCACAATGTACGTTTAAGCTAAATTGGCCCCTGGTTTGCGCCCACTATTTTTTCAAATCAGATGTTTTAGTAAACCAACCTAAGGCAAAATGTAACGCAATCATTAATCAATGTTTTATTTGATCACTTGAAACGCTGTTGGTCACGTGATAATTTCTGATGGGTAACTAACCAAACTTCTTTTACTGACCTGTTGTATAGGTATTCTTGTTATTCGAAAGTATATCATTTCTATCGAAGCCCTACGTAAGAGAAAATCACATCAAGTAAACGAGCATTCCCAATAAAATATGAGGGATTTTTTTCCCCCAAAAGATATATTTAGGATGTCATGCCAGGCAGGGTCTTCAGATGTTATGGTGTGGGGAGATACAGGAAACTTGTGTGTTAAAGGGAGAGGGAGAGGGAGAGGGTGTCATGCCTTTATAATAGCGCACTTCTTTTAAACAAAAGCTGAATACTAATTCCACCTTCTGTCTTTGCTTAAAAAAGCAAAAACGTGGTGTAAGCCGGACATTGGAAAACTGGGTCTATTTGTGTTTGAATTCTATTAGACTTCCGAAAAAAAAAAAAGAAAAACTCGTTGCATGGAAAAGCCCCCCCGTTTATAATGATGGATAAGGGAGATTTATACGAACTGATTTGTCACCTTTAAAAAGAAGAGTTCATGGTTACGGACAGAAGACCAAGGAAATCCCACCGTGTTTTATGAGTATAATTGATTATTGCAATTCCGGAAACTATTCTTGAAATATTTTAGCACCGAAGACCAAAAATATCAATTTTTCTTTCAAACCCCTGTGTGTTGGTACTGAGAGAACTTGACAACTGGCCACTGTATGAGTTGATATTCAGCAAATATTTTTGTACATGCACCAGACATTGGAGTGACAAGTTTGAAGTCGTTTGGATTCTCGTTTCAGTTATCAACGTCAAGGGTGCTCGATTTACAACACAATCTTTTTTAAAATGAATACACTTTGCCCAAATATATACTGGGTTACCAACGTTTGCCAGCGCAAGATTGAAAATGCTTGGGGAGGAGTGTGTATGTGTGTGTGTGAGAGAGACAGACAGACAGACCGACACACAGAGACAGAGAGAGAGAAAGATAGGGAGAGAGACAGACAGACAGACAGACAGACAGACGGACAGAGAATCAGCCTCTTTCTGTTGAATCCGTGTATTGAACGAGATTGAAATAAAATATAGTTAGATGACGTACTGTCAATTTCAAAAAAGAAGTTTTGATTGTTGACACAACAAACGACATTATTTTTGTTTTGATTATTGCTATTAACGACATCTTAAACAAAAAACAGCGTCTCGTTGTTCCAAATATATATCTCCTGAAGACTTTTATGATGCTGGATGCAACTTTTGACTGGCATCATTTCGCTTCTATGATAACATATCCGTGCGAGTATGATGGACCATTTACATTTCATAAATTTGGGGCCATTAATTTGATGCATAACCCAACTCTAAATCGTAGAGTTTTCCAAACAAATTACATCAAGGGATTTTTTTTTTATCAATATCGAATGCAGTTTTAAGTTTCCAAATATCTTACGTGAGATATTGTTCTTTCTAGTCTCTTTTTTTTAAAGTTTTACAAACCGTGAACCAAAATTGTAACGAAAGCAGTCATGTAGTTTTCGTCAGTTTTCATGTCAGTTTGGTTAGCTAAGTATGTATGTATCACACATACGAACCACACCTATTGGTTTACAGCGCACAGATTTGAACATTTAATCCTTATCATGTCTGCAAAAATGTGTTGTTTTTTGGAGGGTGGTAATCCTTTCCTGAATATTCTTTTTTCACGATATAACTTTATGTCGAGTTAGTCCTTAATCTTCGGCTGCTTGTTTTTAAGTGTTTACCTAGTAATTGCTGTCCAACAGTAGGCAAAATAAGGTACATATTAATTGATCATCCCCCCTTTGGGATGTTGGCCAAAAGACGGTTTCTATTGTGTGAGAATCCTGTTATTATACTTTTTTTTTCTTTTCAATCACATTTTCCGAGTGATTTTCACATTATACGGCCATCAAGTAAGTTGCAATGGTCGATAGCTTTAATGGCCTCATCGATGAAGTTTTGTCTATGGTAGAGTGGTCACCAAGTGTGGGGGATCAGAGTTCAAATCTCGTTAGAAGGAAATCCTTTATTTCCGATCACGTTCACGTTCTATTATGTCTTTTGGGAAGACATCAATTCATTTCCCACAGTGCTCTACAATTTTGCCAGATATCTTGGCCAGCCATGTCGTCACTAGCTTTTCAAAATGGTTGCCGTAAAATTCGATGGTTGAGTCTGCATTTTGGAAAGAAATACACACTCTCAATCTTGCCTTACCCGCCCGGACATTATCAGTAAAATCCAATAGTCAATTTGATTGAAGGCAATGATCATACTAGTACACCTTGATAAGTGCAATTAATCCGTTCAAAAATTATTCTTACTCTTCATAACTGCACGGTACAAGTTTATCTCAGATTATATTTAGTTATATCAATCTGTACAGCAATACCTTGACAGTAGCGTATAAAAACAAGAACTAAACCTGTTGTATTCGAGATATTAGTATATGTCCTTAAACTACGAGCATATATCCGTCTATCAGCTTACGTCTATTTCATTTTCTAACCATAGCATTGGAGGATCTTTTGATACAATTTGGAAAACTCTTTTTTCTCCATTTGAAACTTTGCATACAAAGAGCTTTGTGAAAAGAACGTTGTCTGCGAACATGAAATCATGGTTTGATACATCCAGCATGTTTCAAAGAAAGCTGAATGCCGATTATATACATCCACGTTCACGTGCGTGCCCCTGCACACACACGTCCTGTGTATCAATATGTCAATCCTCTCTTACTTTGTCTCTCCCTCTCTCTCTTTTTTTTCTCTCTCTCTCTCTCTCTCTTTATATATATATATATATATATATATATATATATATATATATATGCGTGCATGCCTGTTTGTATGTTTGTGTGTATATAGAGGGATGGATAGAGAAAGAGGAGTCAATGTACATATATATATATATATATATATATATATCTACCATAAATATCCTTGTTTACCCCCTTCTCTGTTTTTCTCCCTTAACGACTGTATATCTTCCACTGTATCTCTGTCTTATATATATATATATATATGTGTGTGTGTGTGTGTGTGTGTGTGTGTGTGTTTGCACTTGTTCAATGCGTGCTGAGTGTGTCATGCAATTTACCTTTGAATGAATGAGCTTTACCTGCAGATAAGACAGTCCATCATACAGTTTAATTAACCAACTCAGCCATCCACAATAAGAATAGATCAAAGAATAACCACAACATTACCTTGTATTCATCCGACATTTTCTCCCTAATTTAATGGCCTCCTGTAAGACTCTCATTAAATTGACATGGGTCAATCGACCCAACAAGCGTCTTTATATACGTCTATTTATTTATTTACTCATTAGAAGCAATTTACGTGTAATTGTTTCTTTTACTTTTTGAGATTTCCTTCATTTTTTTCATTTTTTGTTCGCTTGTTTTCATTGTTTTTAATTTCGTTTGCTCTACAATTGTTTCCGGTTTCGTCGTTGTACATTCACCCACTTTTGGCAAAAGGCCACGATTAGTGATTATCGAAATCTGAAAGGGAGGATCTTATTCCTCTTCTATAATGCTTTTTTTTTTCAGTCTGCTTTCAACCCTTTCTGAATCACTTGATTGTGGCTTCTCTGTCTTTCAGTCTTTCTTTGTACATATATTCATATGTTTACATATATATAAGTAAGTGTGTGTACATACATACATAAACACACACACATACACACACACACACACACATATATATATATATATATATATATATATATATTTATGTATATATATATATATTGCTTGCTTGCTTGCTTGCTTGCTCGTGTCCTTTGAAGATTTAATTAGTCTCTACTAAGGTCAATTGAGTGAAGATTGAACTAATTACACCAGGAGTGGACTCTTGGACAAACAAATGTTAAATGTTAGGTATCAAATTATATACTTATTTTAGCTTGGTCTGACAAAAGGGCTAGACTATCAGAATACATTATGAAGCTCAAATTACCACTAAAATGTTCTGTGATTAGTTTAAATCCATGATAGATTCCATAAATAATTTTGCATGCATCTTGAATATCATATGGTTGAATATGAACATTATCTATCGATGTATTTATCACTATCTCTCTGTATTATCTCGTTTACGTCTCTCCCAGATTTCCATAAAGGAATGTATCTCGTGATGCCATTTTCTTCCGTGTGCTTCCATTCCTAGAGCTTCTAGTTATCATCGACAAAGAGCTTTCTGTTGAATCCTTCCGCAGCCCCAGAACTTGAGACATCAACAACGACGCCTCAGAACAAACCACATTGAAATCTATTTAAAACTTGCTGGGCTTAAGATTCCAAGGATTTAATCAGGTTTCAACAACACATCACAATGATGAAGTCGGAGGAAAATGCGGGAACTCACGACAAGGATGTCAAGAAAGAGGAGACTTTGATTAAAATTTAAATCGGGCATACGACATCGGAATTAATGTAAGAAACAAACTTAGAACAGGGCCTGGAGACATTGATAATGTATTTCGAGGTCTATGTATTAGAGTTATATTTGGGTGAAATTAGGATTCGGTAAACGAGCTCAGGGAAATTGTCAACGTTTGCGAGATTGGCAATTATTTTTGACTCTCTGTTCCCTAGGTCCTGTTTCACTCAGCCCAATCGTCAAAAAGTCACTATGAATTTATCTCTGCCAGAGTTGAAGGAATATCTAGGTTGGGAAGCTTTTGACAGAGCTTGTGAAACCTTCTTGATGAAAAATCCCATTAAGAATAAGATTAATCAAAATACAGGACAATACATCAGAGAAAGAAGATATATCTAAAAAGCATTAAAAAACTCAAATGGCATTAAATGGGCCATGATGTAAGAGAGTCATACTGCGGTGCATCTCTTTACTCACGACATGGTCAAATAGATATCATATGTGAAACAGTGGCCAAAAAAATATAAAATGGCGTAACAAACAAGTTCGAGGATTATTGACTCCACATACTAGAGAGGTTTAGCATATCTTTGGGAAGGTCTCTAACCAACAGACGCTCATAGGCTGCAGCTACTGCTGATGGTGATGATGATTGTCATGATGACGAAGAATTCATTCATTCAAAGATTAATTTTTCAGACCATTTTCAAAGCATAGCGTAAATACAATAATCCATCGGACCTTCCTTGCGTCGCCGACTTACTTCAGCTAGCAAATTTGAAACTGATGATCTGTACGTTTTGGCTAATACGCTCTTTCTTTAACTTCTCAGCAACCCACCCACAACATAAAGGATGTGAATCTTGTGTTACTTACGAGGCTCCCCTCTTGGTATCCTTGTTGTTGCCCTCACTATTTTCCCTCTGAGTGATGGCAACAGCTAACAACACTCGCAAGATGATAGGAATCAATCGTTAAGAACTTCTTACATGTTGATGACTCTTTTCAAAACCGTAGAAAGTATTCACTCTCACTTTCCCGCCTCCTTTGCTTTTTTGTTCATATGATATTTTCATGAATTAGGAAATAGTTGATGAATTCCAGCGTAAGTCAAGGAATTCTTCAGTTACCTCTCTTGCATTATATATATATATATATATATATATATATATATATGTATATATGATCCTTTACACAGTATCTTGGAAAGGTTTTCAAAAGTTCTGAATTGATTTATGTATTCCTGTTTTTTTTGCCAGAACTATATCTCCCCAGAGTTCTCATTGAATATCAATGACATTTTTTTGAAGAATGAGCCAGGGGCTGAAAAATAATTTGAACTCTCGGATGGATGAAGGATTTCTTCTACAATCTCTTTTGCTGTGTAATATCTAATCACCGTAGTCCCACAGATCGCCACACCAACCAACCAACCAAACAGACCACAGGTTTTCCTCTCTGTGCACGCCAGTGTTCTTGTGCACTTGTGTGTGTATGTGTGTGTGTTTCCTGGGTACTTCTGATCATCTGAGGGCTACAACCTTAAGAATATGCATGGATACATAACTATGCACCGTCTAAATTTTTTCAAGAGATTTTTTTTCGGTTTCCCTGGGCGTTCCAGACCGATATCACCGATATCATGTAGGGCTGGTATTTAGCTGATTCAAACCTCCAATTATACTTTGTGATAACACACATTTAAGAGAACAATACATTCTGGAATGAGATGAAAAAATTTGAAAAAGTTCACGTCTGAATTTAAACATCAAATTGCATTGTCAGTGTATAGGAATTATATCAAACGTTACTGAAAGTATCATATGATTCCAGTAGCAATGATTTTACCATAAAAATACATTTTAGATGAAAAAGAAAATGCTGCACCATCGTAGTCAATAATTGAATGGCCGTAGCTTCAAAATTTGAGGTCATGAGAAAAATTCATTTGAAGAATAAAGATGATCCGACTAAATTCTATATACTTGCATTTGCCACTGGGAATCATTTTCGAAATAGTTCTTAAAAAAAGATCAACAAACATCTGAATGTTATTGATTAGATACTCCCAAAACGAAAAAGTTTTTAAAAATGAAATAAAAAAAAACACAATCCGGAAAAGGGGTCAGTGGAGTACTGATGCCAAAGGTATGAGAACCGATTGCAAATTGGGAGGGGGGCTACGGTCGATCAATACGCCATAGTGGGGATTCAAAGCGAGTATCAGTGAAAGAATCACGTTGTTAATATATGTATAATGACATTCATCACATCAGTGAATATCAATTGAATACTTTTCTATGTACGATGAATTCTAGTTAAAATAACGACGTTGGGACGAATAATTTTGAACCTGACACCTGGTTGGTCTGTTTGATGGAACCAGGTAAATACTTTTTCATCAAAACATATTCACGGAAAACTCTTGTTTGAAGCGATGAGCAATTCGAGGCATGCAACTTAATAAAACCTGGCACAGCACATGTTTGAGGGTTCTGTTATCTCACATCCAACTAGAATTACAAGTTAAAAATATTTAAAAGACAGCTGTTGTACTTTTATCAGATTTCATTTCAAACAATTCTAATCTGAATTGGTCCTGTTGTGTCTACATGACTGATAGTTCCATCAAGCAGAATCCACTATTTTCAAGGACCCTTGCTTCATACCTTTTAGGGCATTGGATCTCTTTGGTAATTTTCCAAGTGGTGATATATACAGCAATTTCATTTTGTATCTATGTTGTCCAGGTAATCTAATTATCCGAACACTGTCATGATCCAGCTAGTTCTAGATCTGCTGTCATTGGTTTGTAGATCTGCCACCGGAGTTTTGAACTGGAGCCTGAATTCAACAACTCCTGGTATTAATTTCCGCATAAAATTACACATTTATTCCTCAAATTTTTTTTACTTGATCTTATAAATCATTTTTAACGCAGAAAATTATAAGGCACAATCAGATACATAATTGTCTTCTATCAAACTACATAAATACAATCGTCACTTTCTTGCATATGTTTGTTCGTCTATCGCTCTATTTAAAACTGATACATGAAAATAGAAAAAACACTACGGTGATTCGATCGCCTGACGTAACCCTTAGTAGACTGATGAAATATATATGAACTAACGCCACATGGAGTAGGGTTTCAATGCTTGAGTATTTTCAAGCAGTTTAATTGGTTATGAAAGAAGCTGATATCAAAGCAGCTAGGTTAGATATACAGAGGGTGTAATTTGGGGAAAAAACACAGAAATGTAATTCACAATTGTAGATTATTTTGTCAAACAAATTACAGATGGCCAAAATTACAAAATATTGATTTAATCACTGTTCGGCATTCCCTATACAATGGCAATAGACCTGTTCCAAGGTTGTTGGGTTATACTGGTATAACAGAAATTGGATTACTTCCTTTTGGTTTAATGATTCTTATAATTCTTTTCGTCTTGTGTTTTGAAACATAAATGTGTTACTTTTTTACAAGCAAATATTTTCTTTTAGCTAATATCATATTATAAATCAGGATAAACTATCTCAATTGTTTCACTGATAGGAGGACGGAAGAATGAAGGTATACCAGAAAATGGTTTCAATGTACTTACATTAGTAGATGCAGGAATTGGAAAGAGGAACACGTTGACAGGACTTACCTGAAAAAGAGACATGAATGCAGTGTTAGTTTTTCAGATTCCCAAAGAAGGAATACACGTTTTAAAAATAGGTTTGAATTAGTAAAGTGGCTCGTCCTCATCTGCAGCTTCAGTCACCTGCGGTGGAACCCAGAAATAAACATCCCATAACTTTTAGATATTGATTTTCTCTAATTGTAAGAGTTCTGATACTGGCAATTTCGATAGGCAAAAGAAAAGTCATCCCTCAAGTGAAAAGGTGAAGGTTCTCAACTGCTCAGATATACTTCAAGAGCAAATCTTCTTTTCCTTAATAAATTTCATTAAAGCATATTGTCATATCTCTCCTACACACATATTTACACACACACACACACACACACACGCACGCACATATATATATATATATATATATATATATATATATATATATATATATATATATATATATATATATATATATATATATGCCATGCTGAGCCTGATTTTTATTTTTGGAAGCATAGCCATTGTTATAAGTCAAACGCATGCCCATGTTGTTATTGCCAAACAAAACGTAAAAATGTGCTCAGTCTAGACTCTCTGGAGCCCATCGCCATTACCAATATAATCTCTAAAATTAACTACGGCAACCACTATGTTTTGAATTCGTCCAAGATTTTACCGATATTAAATTAGATAGAAATAGTACAATTTTACGGCTCAGTAGAATAAGTCAGTGTATATATCTTTCAGATATTATCATCATCTTACAAATTCAACTCCACCATAGTGGTTGTTTTTTTTTTATCAGTTTGGGTGTAAACACTTTTCATTGATACTATTATCACCACATCTACTCCATCTTGTTACTGTTGCTTTTTACCATGGTACTTTGTAGCAGTAAACTGCCAATTATTATCATTATTCTATTTTTGTGTGTTGATCCTTATATTTTTAGTCAAAAAATAGATACAGAATCCGTTTTTTAGTTAGTTATCTAAAACGTCACTTCCTTTGACAACCCTCTATAAAAGCCCTGAATGCACGTGGTCGAATGCCTCGCTGCCCCGGTCTTCAAACCAGTTGACTTATACCTTTTTAGCCCCCATTATCTTCCTCTACTCTCTAAACTTGCAATCAGCATTGTTCTTTCGTTGACCGTGAATATATACGTTTATGTATATTGTCTTGTCACTTATCTTCCTCGATGAAATCATCCGCTAGAACTTCATAGTCATCAAATGCAAACACTTCTGTTTTTGGCGACCAAGCAAACGCTGCATTCATTATTTCACCTCAGTAGCTTCTTCTTGCACCTATCCTAACTGAATGTCTTCTTATAATTTAGATTGGTCAACGATACCACTCATTATAACAGGCATGACTCACCAGGCTACATTCGATGGATAAACGAAACATTAGACTTTATACACCACGAGTCCCTTAAATCCTCCTTTCTTATATTTCATTTTTATGCCCATGAATAACTCAAACCTAACCAGCCTCTACTCCTCTCTTCTGTACACAATCGAATGTATTAATGTTTCCATTCCATGTATTCCATTTACATTTTTCATTTGTGCATTAAACTTATCTCTCATTTTTCACGTATCGATATTTCTACTCGTCTTTTTACACCATTTGATATCTATGTCCATATTTGTACTTGGCGCACACGTATTCCATATATCTCCCTTCCTTCATAAACTTCTCCAGTGACGTCGTCGCTAACACCGAACCACGTGGAAGCAAAATCCTTTATCTTCGACTACATTTTCTTGCCACATCTCACCAACAGCTACCATTTACTCTCTCTCTCTCTCTCTCTTTCTCTCTCTCACTGACACATACACTATGAGGACAATGACCCTTATACTCAATTTACTCTCTCTTCATGTTCTTTTTAAGACAACTCTTTGTGTTGATGCACGTTTTCATTATATACAGATATACTTTTTTCAGTCAACTTCATCAATGTTGATTTTGAATCACAGCACTTTTAGTAGATACACCCGTCCTTAATATCTTCCTCGACTGATTTTACGCCATCGTATTATTGGATCTTCTTGACACAGAGCTTTAGGTTCATATATTCTTGAACCTCTAGAGGAAACAGCAAAAATTCGAAAATGAAGAAGGAACTTCCGATTAAGATAAAAATTGCATTCCGTTTTTTGGCCACCCATCTTTCTGTGACGTTGCCTGACTTGATTAGGCAAATGATAATGTTGATAATTACGGTGATTCTTTAATGATAGTTCGGGGAATCAATTCAATACTATATAACTATTCAAATAAACAGCAAGTGCCTTCGTCTCTAACCCTTCCTTAATTTTCAATCGAGCCTAATAACATCCTAAATTTTGGTCATGAAATCGAATCTTTTCTTTGCATGTTGTCAACATAATGATTTAGCTGATCCATTTTTCAGTCTTCAGCCCTATTCCATTTTCCAGGATTTTACCAGTGAAAAGGACTTTCAAATGAACCAGCCGAAACATGATGTTGAAAAATGATTATCCAAACTCACTTCAGGAGTAACGGCGAATACTTAGTCAAGTGAATCAAGTAACTTACTCTTCTTACTCACTTTTCACAGTTATATGAAATAGTCTAATAACGTCAACAAATTTAAATTTCAATTCGAATCGAATAATTTACGTTGGAATGAGGGAATGATCAAAGGAAGAGAATTTGCCTTATCTCCCTGTGTTCATTCCTCCTCAAGAAGCCATGACTCTTTTCCAGCTATATAGAATTATTAGAGACCTAATGAATGCAATGAGTCTGGTGTGGCCATGCAGATATAGAAATGGGTCTTACACTCTGCGTGGCTTCTCTATCGGAAAAGTATTATAGGTTTATCAGAATATTCATTAAATTTTCAATCATTCTGACCAAGAGTTCGGAACGAAGATCTGAATACGGTAGACCAGGAAAACGACACGTTTGGGAATATAAATTAATTCTCTTTTGCTCATTCTTAGATTCAGACGTGCAAATCCATACTGGATTTGATTGCAAGGTGTGGGTCATTGTTTTGGATGAAAGTATTAGGTTCTTATACATGATACGTCGTTTTTTCTTCATCAAAGACCATGATGCTAAAAGTGAGATGATTCAATAATATAATCACGTTTTTCGGCATCTTCACCAGTATGTTGTTAAACCCTAAAAGTTGACCTATTGTAACTTCATGAGACCTTGGGATTTTAGATCAGGGGTTTCTAGACATTTGAAATTCATTTTAAGACATGAATAAATGAGAGGGGGTTGGAACAGGAAAAATGATTTCATGACGTCATGTCGTGTCAAAATGTGTTTTCGAATTCTGGGTATTTTCTTGTAAAATTTGAATTTCTGTTTTGCAAAAATATTTTTATAAAATAACAAGCATATATATATATATATATATATATATATATATATATATATATATGTGTGTGTGTGTGTGTGTGTGTGTGTGTGTGTGTGTGTGCCTGTTTGATTTTTTCTTCCTTTTTGGTGAAGAAAAAAAACCGTACTACTTAAGATGTCATTAAAACAGTCAATATAATAACAGAACCATGAAACATTATATAAACATGAGAATTTTGAAAAAGTTGTGTATTTTTTAACCATTTGTCCAACCGGAAGTTATTATTCATGATCACAAGTATATTCCAAATACCCCTTCTTATCGAGGATAAAAACACTAAGATCAAAATTGAGGACACAGAAATGGAGGAAGTAGACCACTACATCTACCTAGGACAACGAATCTCCATGAGACCCTCAAAAGAAGAAGAAGTCAAGCAAAGTCTCACACTAGGATGGTAAGCCTTTGGCAGAGCAAGCACAACCTTCAAAAATAAAGAGATCCCATTAATCCTAAAGAGAAGGGAGTATAACCAATGCATCCTCCCAATAGTCACTTATGGAGCCGAGACATGGAATCTGACCAAGAGAAAGACCCGTAAATTGAGAACCATGCAACGTGCGCATGAAAGAATAATGTTGGGCCTCACATGGAGAGACCACAGGACAGCACAGTACATAAAAAAAAAAGACAAGAGTCAGAGACATCCTAGAATCCATTAAAAATCTCAAATGGCGGTGGGCTGGTCATGTTGCAAGAATG
Source organism: Thysanoteuthis rhombus (assembly GCA_963457665.1). Taxonomy (NCBI): domain Eukaryota; kingdom Metazoa; phylum Mollusca; class Cephalopoda; order Oegopsida; family Thysanoteuthidae; genus Thysanoteuthis; species Thysanoteuthis major. Next base: position 44,093,350 of record OY735232.1, on the reverse strand, counting down.
GTGGACAACCGATGGACATCACAACTCACGACATGGATCCCCCGAGGTTACATGCTCAACCGAGGCAGGCACAATATTAGATGGCGAGACGAGCTAGGCAAGGTCAGGAAGTACTGGCTCCGCGACGCCCATGATAGAGAAGTGTGGCAAATCCTGTGGAAAGTCTGTGTCCAACGACGGACGTTGAAAGACTGATGATGATGATGATGATGATGATGATGATGATTTCTTTGGCTCGAAGGTCTGAAATGTATATGCTACATACCAGTGGATCTTAGGATCGAATCCACCCGAGGGCGGCTTGGTTGCTTTGTTTTGATCTTATTGGCATATCAACCATTAGGTTGAGTAGGCCTTTCCTTTCTTTCTTCCTCACTTTCGAAGTGGATCAACCGTTACGCTGCGTAGGCCTTTTCTTCTTTTTTTTTTTGTCAAATCACAACTATTGAGATTTGACTTTATTTTCGAGCAACAACAATGTCGGATGACAATAACCTGACCAAAAAACAGTGACGTTACTCATGAATAACAGTCACACTTCTAAAGCCCAATTTGGGTCAACCTGCTTTGAAATAGTTTTCGGGTCCTATTGACGGGAATTACTATCAAAAGAATTGAAATGGACCACGTAGTGTTGGATTTATATTGTATAGAGAAACAAATCCTGCTTTGTTTGTCTTTTAGATTTTGACAAAGCAACAGAGTTTGACCTAAGTGAAACCCTGTTTGAATTCATTAGATATTTAAATTTTTATGTTTATATGGTCTTTTATCAAAATATTCAAGGAATGACATTGCATATCTAACAACTGAACACCCATAAAATTGATACGGGTATTCACTGCTTCTCGGAAGTTCATTTCACGCAAATTTTTCGCTTTTACCAAAAAAAAGTGAAAGGTGACTGATTTTTTTGTTCTGAGAACAATCAGAACTTTTTAATATCTTAATGCTAATTACTTATCTGCTTTTCTGCTTTTCAAATTACAAGAGTTTTTTTGTCATAGGAAAGCTTTTTTTTCACATAGTGAACGTTGATTTAAACTTGAACACGGTTTGTTCTCTCTATTTAGACTTTGATAAAACTCAAAACGCATACCTTAGTAAATTTTGTTTTGAAATCAAGAATGAGACATCATCATTAAACACCCGTATAATGCAAACTACTATCGATATCTTTGTTACTTTTTATCATTTTATATTGGTCTCCGTCTCCAAAAAATCTTTGACGCCTCAAGTGAATATTGGAATTGAACAGGTTTCAATCGTTAATATTGGAGTGCAATCCATCAATCGTTGGGCTTCTTTGCAAGTCTGATTTCTTGATAAAAAATGTAGAAGGGAAAAATATCCCTCGGGAAGAAAGAAATTCGCAAAGATAAATTTCAGCAAAAAAATAAATGCTCAAAAATAGTGAAGTTGTTGATTTATTAACCCTTTCAAAACTGACGTATCAAAGTGTGTAATACCAGACATTTCATATCTTAAAGAACTAAATTCACGATTGGAGACATCGTGTTTTTATCTGAAGAAATATTTGTACCCGGTAGACCCTCATTGTTTTTATGTTTTGCCATCACTTTGAACTGGTGTGAGTACAGTATCATTTTTGTTTTTCATATAGGACACTCAGAAATTGCTATGAGAACAAATCCTGTGACACATAATACAGCAGATTTGCATAAGTGTCGTCAAAGCTGCAAAACTGGCTATATCAGGTGGAATATTAAGATAAAGCCTATACACCACTAAGTTATAAATCGAAAAAGACTGAGTTATTTTTTTATTCATTTTTTCATAACACAATGATAGATAAATAAGACAAATCAAGAATAAAAAGTAGTGATAACATTCCTGTTCAGTTGTGCAATTTAGGCTAATTTGTCCAAGCGTTACATGTCATGGTGACATGATTCTCTGCACTGGTATAAACTCAGAAAAATCTCATTCCTTTCAAGTTTCTGTTGGACACATGGATCTGGGATTACTTTTAGAACAGATATACGGGACATATATATCCAAGCAACCGTATAATCTACGGGATATATATGTCCCTGGGGTCTCAAAAAAGACTAATACAATTCCCAACGGGACGACAAGAACATGAAAAAAGATGAAAATTGAACTTGTAACAAACACAAATGGACTGCATGACTACTTGTCTAATAAGCTTAGATTAGTTTGACAAAACGATGCAGGTACTGAGTGCTCAGATAGGATTATGCTGTTTATTTTAATGGCCTACCATACAATGTTAACACCGTTTTAGGGCAATGTACTCCGTCCAATCTCACTAAGTAGAATTTATTCTGACACCATCATCATCATCATTTTAGTATCTGTTTTAAATTCGCCAGACTTCTCTCACATGGGCGTCGCAGAGCTGCCAACTTAGCAACATGACCAGCCCATTGCAATTTGATTTTTTTCTCAAATGAATTATATGATATCTCAGTCTCATGTTTTTCATCAATAAAATTATACCAGCAATGATCAGCAAAAATAGGTTATTGAACCTTATGTTTAGTCTAACACAAAACTAACTTGATTAGGCATAGTGAGAATTCACTACAACAACAAAGCGTGCATTATCGAATTGCTTTTCATTATCCTACGTATCGTTCTCCAAGTATTTATTCAACTACGCTTAGTCTGGAAGCCAGATTATTTGAGATCTCGTGAGAATTGGGCTAACTACACCTGCAAAATATACAACATCAGTTTGCTTAAAATGACTGTAAGTGCGGGGTCATTTCATAAATTATGTATTTGATTTAATGGCAGTGCTCAATTTTTTAACCATAGATGTTATTCTGGGGCTGTGCAGCTCTAAAGGTTCTGGTTATACCATCACAGTACGTTTCTACTAATATAGTTACTAAAGATGAATGTGTCGACAGAGAACAGAGTACATCCAACGCCGTATAAGTTAAGGAAATAATGCTAGAGAAACAAGCCAAAATATTTATTGTGTTTGTCGGATGGATTCATTAAACAAAGTTTATTGCTAGAGATGATGTAAAATGTTTAAATAATATATGAGCTTTAGCGGCAAGCAACTAACAGGTTTTCCGATTAAGTTCAACAATTACTCGCTTGCGTTTGAACTCGATGGAAATAGTGCTGTTAAGGTTGAAAAATAGGCAAACAAACAGAATTAAGCCATTCAATGGTTCCCCGTCAGCTAAAACACGTTAATCATAGTAAATATGTTTGCCAAAATTTGACTCTCTAATCCTAAATAAAGAGCTGACCTGCCCTTTTCTGCACTCACATGAAAGCATAATACCATTAATCGCTAGATTAGAGACTGATTACAGAAATTGATTCTTCAGGAGAAAATAAAGCGAAGTATAAAATTTCGTAGTGGAGGTGAACTGATCAAAGCACGACCCAAAATGGACCTGAATTTTTGTTGTTTATTCCCATCAACATCGGATGTTATGCGAAATTTTTTTTTTAAATATAATAATTAAATCTAATGCCTTTTTGATACAAATACAGAAGGATCTTCGCTTGTATTTATTATATCTTTGTTTTAGGATAGATTATATAATAGAATATGCATAGAATTAACTATAAAAACACAATATGCTACTTAGAAATGTCAGAAAATTGTGCTTTTTTTGGTTATGACGGTGAATCACGACTACTTTGTAACCAACTCAGCCACGCAGTGTCATTGAGATTCATTCGGAAATTTTCGAAATTGTGTTCCAAGAAACAAACAAGTAAACAAACAGATTTACAAATATGGATAGATACATAACCCATACGTAATTCCAATGTACTTTTCATTGCATGCCTGAATACGGAAGCATTTCTGGTTTAGCTGGAAATCGTCTTCTAGTTAAGTTGACAAGAGAATTAGCTTCCAACCATTTTTGAGGGCATAAAGCACGAGACAAAAACCAGGATCCAGTGTATGTACACCACAAAGAACACAAAGTATGTTGGTGTACTTGTATTCAATATGAAACCGAAGCCCAATGGCGATGTTCAGAGCTGCAGATTCTGAAAACTACGAATTGACGTTGGGTAAACACCTGCATGAGGAAGGAATGGCTGTTGCCGTGTCATAAAATGGAAGCTAACCTGCAGAGGGAGAAGAAGAAGAAGAAGAAGAAGAAGAAGAAGAAGAAGAAGAAGAAGAAGAAGAAGAAGAAGAAGAAGAAGAAGAAGAAGAAGGAGGAGGAGGAGAAGAAGAAGAAGAAGAAGAAGAAGAAGAAGAAGAAGAAGAAATGGAGAGAGGAAATGAATGAAAGTGAAAAGAAAATGAGGAAACAGGGAGAGATGGAGCATGGGTGGGGAGTTAAGTAGAATTAAGACAAGACAGGGGGAGAATTTGGCAGGGGGAGAGAAAAGACTGCGTAATGAACGATCATGAAGAAAAGATGATTAAGAAGACATAGTTTGAGTGAACGTGAAGACCATTATAACGTGGGTCTTTTGTGCTGGCATTCATCATAATATGATGAGAATGAGTGGGAAAAGATGGCGGCCGGGAAAATCGATTGCTGCTGAAGAAAGAAGCAAGATAGAGAGAGAAAGAATCAAAGAAAGAAAGAAATGCATGCACAAACTTTGAATAAACACCTACATATACGAGGATAGAATGAAGGGATAAATAGGGAGGATGAAATCAGTAAAAAGAAAATGATGAATAAAAAGAAAAAAAAAAAAGGAGGGAAGGATGAATGAAAAGGGAAGTAAGATAGAGTGAAAGAAAGAAAAGAGGAATAAAAGAAAGTGAAAGAAAGAAAGATATTGTCTGAAAAGATGTAATGAACTAGAGAGAAATAAGGGGAAGTGAGAACGGTTAGATCGAAGGAAGAAAGAAAAGAAGAAAAAATTGGGCAAAACTAAGCCCCCAATTGAAAAAAAAAAATGAAAAAGAAAAAGAAAAAGGTATGGTTAGTCACTCAATCGAAACTGTCACATGATCACGGATTTTTACTGTAAAGGGTGATCAAGTAAATAAATTGAAAAAAAAATGAATGAGTTTGTTACGTAATTCAATTTTTGGTGGGTCAAGTAAATGTCCGAATTTGAAAAAAAAAAAACAGAATTAAAATGACCATAAACACAGACTGTCTAATTTAGCATAAACTTACATACTAAAAGCATATTGGGGGGGGTTAAAAAAACAAAAAAATGTTCAAACAAGATATAATATTGGGAAGATGTTTCGAATTTTAGCCCTTTACTTCCTTTGGTCAGGCCAGTACGCTTGTTGCATACATACATACATACATACATACATACATATACACATACATACATACATACATACGTAGATAGATAGATACATACATACATGCATACATGAATCTATTCATACATACATACGTACATACATACATACATACATACATAGTAAACCAGCCAGCTGGGTGAACCCAGAAACTGAAGAAACCTATGTTGACAGTTTTGATGACAGTCTTGATTGTCAGTTTCTAATAACAGAAAGGAAGAAGATACAAAAAAGAAAGAACAGCTAATGTAAAGAGAAAGTCATTTCAATGCAATACTTTATTCTGATGATTAAATTTCGAGACTGATGTAGACTTCTTTTATTTAGCACGTTGATTAGCGAATGAATAGCAATATTCTGATAGTCATGTCTGGTACAAGGTTGCAACTGTACGAAAAGTCTCTAAAAAGGTAGAAATTTATCTGTAATGCTACCATAAAATCCAGCAAAATATGGCATAGACTTTATTTTCTAAGTAGTTAGCAAAATTGAATTCTTCATTTATTTGATAACAAATGAAATAAATGAGTGGTATTTAGAGACAAAATCTAATTATGGAAGTGTGTATGCAAGCATTTCCATTACCAGAGATTTGTGATATTGTGGGTTCATCATCACCATCATTATCATCATCATCAGCAGCAGCCTTTTGGTGTCCGTAGCTTGGCATAAACCTTTCCCAAGATTCACCACACCTCTTTATGATGGGCTTAGCTGAACGAGTACTTAATTAATTTGTTTTGCTAGTCGCGCTATCTTATTTTTTGTCAGCCACTCGTTTTGATCTCTGCGGATCTGTGTTGTGAGATGCAATGTTCACTGTTTGTCTCACATTTTGCCACATGACCAGCTCATTTCCTTCCTAGTTTTGTAGTGGTTTCAATAATATCATGGACTCCTATCTTCTATTTAAGATATTGAGTTGTTTTATGATCAGTCCATGTGATCTTGGGCATCATTTTCTCATGAGCACGTTGCATGGTTCATAGTTTGAGGGCCAATGTTTTTGGTTAGTTTCCATGTTGCAGCCCCATACGTAAGGATGTAATTGTATACACTTCTTTCAAAGACTATTTTCTGGTTCTTGTAGGATATTCTTGCCCCCAGTCAAGCTTGCTCTACTAAAAATTTACCAGCCTACCATGATTTTTCTCTTTATAACTTTTATTCTGGGAGGGTTTCATGAAGATTCGTTTCCCGAGCAAGATATAATTTCTTCAGCTCTGCAGTATTGGTTTTGATCGTTGTGTTTTTGTCCTCAGTATGTTTGTTGTACATGACATTCGTCTAGTATTATTTGGAGATCGTGAAGTTTCTTAGCAAATGGGAAGACGTTGTCTGCAAGTCTAAGGGTACTTAGGCGTAGTCCTCGTAAATGTCAGAGCACTGCATCATATTGCCCGACACAGCTCTTCCTTTATCAGGCTACAGAAAGACTTTGAGCCCTTATAATTTGAAAAGGGGATGCAGCAAGGTGATACCTGGTTGCCCAAACTCTTTACAGTCTGCCTTTGGAATGATCTTCAGAAACTTAGACTGGGAACATAAAGGAATCAGAATAAAATAGGGAACGCTATTCTCATAAGGGGGGATCAGTGTAAAGGTATATTATCAAATCCGCGGTCAAATGATGGAATTAGTATTTTTGAAAAAAACATTGTTACCATTTCATTATTATTGCACTTAATCCAACGCGTTTCCCCATTGTACACGAGCGAAATGAAAGTGTAGACCAATGTTAGGTAAGCATATGGACGCATTGAATCACTTGCTTCAACTTTTGTTTCTGATCACTCAATGGCGACACTGTTAACGTGTGTTGAGCAGAAAAAAGTCAGCCATTATCCTACTCAGTTTGAATCATATGCTGTAAGCATGAAAAATTCTGCAAGGAAAATATTTTGGACCCCGATAACTTTTTTTTTACTTCCACAAACGAGTGCCTAGTTTATACAGTATCGTGGGGTTGGTGATAGGTTAATCCTTATTTCTTGAAACTGGCAATAAACAATATCAATACGACAATTTAAACAGAATAGGTCAGAACTTTTTCTTTGGAGAGAATTTAAAGAAATCATGTACCTGGTTCCGTCCTTTGTGAGCAGGATTATTCTATACGCTATAATGGTATGCAATTGAGACAGGGAACAAAAAAGCCTTTATATTAACAGAACGGACGAGAAATTGGTGTCATCGTTTTTTTTTCTGTTCTTTTTTTTCCATCTTTACCTCAGTAAAAGGCAACATTGAGGTCCATTCACGCATGATTTCACTTGTCCTACTTGAGGATTCCATTTTTTCAAAAATCTATAAATTCAAAAATGATTGGTTCGAAATGTTATACCTCTACATTATCACAATATATCGATCACATCTGATTCTACTAGCAAGAGAACAATTTTGCTCGATCAGATTGTACCAAATATCCTTTCTAGCAGGTTGAACTTGAATACTTACATCCAAAAATTTAAATGATCATGTAAGGAAGTTGATAGATTTTCAGATTTGAACGTGTCATCCAAAGGAAGTCTCTTTTAAATAGTAGCTTCTGGTCATATTTTCGTTTTAATTAATTTCACTGGAAGTTACAGCCATCTAAGAAAAGAAAGAGTACCAACTAAACCTGGCTACCCCTATACTGTGAAACTTATATACAAAAATTATCTGATAACTGTGTCAGACAAGGGAATCATTGCTTCATTTCTGTATATATACATGTATATATTTGTGTCTGTCTGCAATCATTCTTTTCTTTCTTTACCTACATCTATCTTTCTTATGCTTGGCGATATATATATTTGAAATCAGTGAATCTTAGACATATGCATAGGGGATCAGTATACGTATATTTAAAAGATATATATATATATATATATATATATATATATATATATATATATATACAATTTTGTATGGAAAATGTTCATAGTTATGACTGAGTGACTGTGACCGGAAATCAGTGCAAAAAGTCAGCATATACTAATACTTGGTAGCCATACATGTATGTGTCATGTGCATGCACGCCTGCGTATATGTATATATGAGTGTGAGTGTCTCTCCGTGAATACCTTCTGATGTCCGTCCATTTATCGTGAAAGTTATACTCAGCTGTGCATGCGCATGTGCGATTGTCTGTATCAAATTTTACTGAGTCAATTACGTCTATCATCTGTAACAGATTGCAGCATTTTTCCCACCAAGATAATTCGCATTTTTAAAGAAAACAAAGAAAGGAACACATAGTCACTCAATAGAAAACCGTAACGAGACTATCGAATTTTGGCGATATGCCGTTCTTAGTGGTGATCAATAAACACATTGGTGAGGGAGATGTGATAAACTAACTTCCTTATCTCGCCTTTTGTCGGGCTTTGATCACTCGAAAGTTTCTAATCTTAAATAAGCAAAACTAATGCAGACGTAAATGGACCCATAGTTTGGGATCGATTAGCATAGACTTACCAACGCTAAAAATCCGTCAGCAGTGGAATGTTAAATACATCATTTATAGATGAGTAAATGTTTAAAAATTCAATATTTTCGGTACTCTAGCTCCATTGATGTAGCTAGAACGCATCACATAGACATACTTCGTCAGCCATTCATACTGATTTGAAAAGTGGAGATACCTATGTGGACAGTTTTCGTGTTCGGTTTCTAATTATAAAGACGAAAGACATTGACGAAAAAGAGAAAAATAAACAAGCAAACAATCCCAATGATAATTACTTTTAATATGATCATTATTACTGTGGGGAAATATGAATTTATTAACGCTATTTCCTGATATAATCATTATCATTACTATTATTATCATTATTATCATTATTATTATTATCATTATTATCATTATTATTATTATCATTATTATCATTATTATTATTATCATCATCAATCTCACACCAATTGCCTGGTGGTTACTGCTGGAATTTGGGTGACAGCAAGTCTCCCCAAGTCTCCAGCCCTTCTCTCCTAGTTCTCATAAGCCACAGTAGTGCCCAGTGGTCATTGCTGAAGGCTGAGTGACAATAAGTCTCCTCAGGTCTTCAGCCAACATTTTTTCTCTCTTTTGCCTATCATGCCAGTGCTGTAGTTTACATTTCCTCTCTCATTTCCCTTCTTCTGTTAGGTCACTGTTAACAATTAGTGTTGCAGTCTTTATATTTCTAGCATTTTCCTCGGTATTCACGCAGTTCCAAGCAGTGCTGTGGTCTGACCAGTCTCAATCCTTCCCTTAATCTCAATCTCCTCCAATCTCATCTCCAGTGTCTTTGGGACGGTTATTAGTACGCCCACTATGACTGGCACTACCCTGACTTTCATGTTCCACAACTCGTTCAGATCTCTCGCTAAATCCTGGTATTCTTCCAGTTTTTCACTCCTTCCTCTTTACTCTTTGGTCTGCAGGTACAGCCATATCTACTATTTGGCAGGTCTTCCTCTTCTTGTCTACAATTACCAAGTCCGGTCTTCTTGCCTGGATGAGGGGGTCGGTTTGGATGTCAAAGTCCCAGAGTAATTTGTGGTTGCCATTCTCAAGGGCTGCCTCTGGTTTGTGCTGATACCACTTTTCCGCATGGTTGAATCCCATTCGTTTACTCAGTTCTCTGTGTATCATCGTTGCTACTCTATCGTGTCTGTGCTTATACTCCTTCTGAGTGAGTTGACTACATTCACTAGTTATGTGATTTACAGTCTTATCTCTTTCACTGCATAGGCGGCACTTGCTGTTTGAATGTGTTCCGTCGATTTTTGATTTTATAGTTTGTCCTGATGTTTTTGTTTTGAGCTGCCATGATTAGCGATTCTGTTTCTCTCTTCAGGTTTCCTTTCCGTAACCATGTCCATAATCTCTCGTCTGCCACATCTTGTATCCGTCTTTTGAAATCTCCGTACAATTATTATCATTATTATTATTATCATTATTATTATCATTATTATTATCATTATTATTATTATTATTATTATTATTATTATTATTATTATTATTATTATTATTATTATTATTATCATTATCATTATTATTATTATTATTATTATTATTATTATTTTGTAAATTATGCAAGTTGCCAGGGGATTACTGCTGGAGACTTAGTGACGGCAAGTCTCCTCAAGTTTCCAGCCCACCACTCCAAATACTCATAGTCCACAGCAGAACTGTGTTTTATAGTTTCACACAAGTTGCCTGGTGGTTATTGCTGAAGGTTGAATGATAGGAAGTCTCCTTGGGTCTCCAGCCCTTCTGTCATCCTCCCTTCACCTATCACAGCAGTGCTGTGGTTTGTACTTCCATCATTTTCCTTCTTCCTTTCTTAGACCCCTGCCAATAGCTGAGGTCATAGATCTTATATTTCTAGCACTTTCCTCAGTATTCATGCAGTCCCTAGTTGTGCCGTGGTCGGCAGAGTCTGAACCCTCCTTTTCATCTCTAGTTCCTCCAATTATTGTTAATATTATTGTTATTATTATTATTATTATTATTATTATTAGTAGTAGTAGTAGTAGTAGTAGTAGTAGTAGTAGTAGTGGTAGTAGTGTCCTGATCTCTTTCCTTTACAATCTAGTTCCGAGTTGTTACCAACAATTTAGGGAAAAAGAAGATTGAACTGATATACCATTTTCCCTCCCACAGTCTTATTTAACGTGTGTTTACTGAAGTCTTATTTTACCTCTGTGTGCGTCTGTGTGTGTGTGCGTCTGTGTGTGTGTGCGTCTGTGTGTGTGTGTGTGTGTGATGGGATGTTTTTTGCTAGTATACAACAGATGATAGCAGTCTTCTCTATATGCCTGTGAGCACAATCTTTTGGATTTTGGCGAGATGTTTTTCAGTGCCTTTCATAATCATCCCGAGGGCACCGACAATAACGAGTGTTTTCAAGAGGCACTTGTTCAGATTCACAAGTTCTTTTTACTGTAATAGTTCGATCAGTGGGCACACTCATGTCAATTAACAAGCAAGTTCTTTTCCGTTGGTCCTTGACTACTCTGTTGGGTATGTTGGCTTTGATGGTCACGCCACTATTTATTGCAAAGTTTGTTATTGGTATCAATAATGATAATGATACTAATGATAAAGGACTAGCTTAAACTTGACAAAATTTGGAAGAAATGAAGCTTTAGCAAAAAAAGGTAAGAGGACCATTCAGAACATTGGTATATGCACAAATCAGAATTGGGGAATGGAAAAAGAAAATATACTCTGAGGTTTAAATTAATCATCTAATTTCGGTTTGATTGCAGTGAAGAAAGAATGAAAACGTGACTTAGTAATTTCACTTACAAGGGACCAGATTGATATTATTGAAAGAAAGTGGAGAGTTTGATGAATATCTATACTTCACCCAAAATCTGCAATAATTGTCTTGCAGAAGGAAACTCCATAAAAAAAACTCATGTCCTTTGAGAACTTATCACCAACACTTGATCATGGCAAGTGAGTCCTTGAGTTTGATAAATAAGAATGGTGACTAGGCTACTGCACCTAAGACTGAAGCCTTGCCATGAAACTAAGCTGTATTGCTGGCTATCAGAGGACCTGTAATGGCCAAGGAATTCACTCCGAGATCATCGTATGTGAAGCGAAAGCACGATTGTATATATATATATATATATATATATATATATATATATGCACAGAATATGAGGTACAAATCAGGCAAGCAGTATAACATAATATAATAATATAAAATAATATAAAGCCACTTCTGAAATGGAATGGATTTATTTCATAAAGTGCGCGATACATGCAACAGCTAGTTTGCGTAGCGAATCCACATTATATATATATATATATATATATATATATATATATTGATATAAACAGATGCAAATATCAATTTATATATATATATATATATATATATACTGATATTTGCACCTGTTCATAGTAACAGTATGTCAACACTAATATATATATATATATATATATATATATATATATATATATATATATCCTGGTATCAGCCGAGAGAGAGAGAGGGGGGGAGAGAGAGAAAGAGAGAGATTGAATATCTAAGCAACAACTGATTCGCAGATGACAGTCATTTTTTGCAGACAAAACTCCATGACCTTCAGTTAATGCTAGACGAACTGCATGAAGAAGGCAAGGAAGTTAGTCTCCACATGATCTCCGGTGAAAGGTCATGTACTTGCATTACAAATGTGTCGAAGATGAACAAACATCGATCAGAATAAAAAAAATGCAGAGCCTGAAGAACAATACCACTATATTTACTTTGGACAATGATTGAGTTCCTCACGAGAGAAAGGAATCGAGCAGAAGTTACTCCAGTCCTAGAAAGAGGGTATACAACCAATAAATCCTCCCGATAGCCACCTATCAACATGAAAACCGACTAAAAGATTGACTGAGAACTGAGAACCATGCAACATGCACATGAGAGGATCATGCTAAGCATCACATTGAGAGATCAGAAGACAGTACAAAATATCAGGGGAGAAAAAATGGAAGCCCAAAATATCATAAAATCCACTGGGAACATTGGAATACACTGGTTACGTTGCATGAATTGCTGACAACTGCTTGACATCACAAGTCACAATTTCAATCTCCAGAGATTATATGGAAAACCATAACAGACAGAATATAAGATGGCAAAACGCCCTGAACTAGATCAGAGAGTATGGCTCTACTACGCTCATGATTGGAAAGGCTGATATATATATATATATATATATATATATATATATATATATATATATATATATATATATATATATATGTTAAGTGTTTCATCCCCTAAATTAAAAGAATTAGTTCTATTTTAAGAAGGAAAAAAGAGTACAAAACTACTCAACAAACAGAAATTAGACGAAAGAGTATTTATTCCAACCAGTAAGTTAGTTTGGCTGTAGAGGATTGCTCAACATATGTAAATTGCATATCACCTTCCTACACACAAGAACACACACACACACACACACACACACACGAACACACACACACACATACAATTATATATATATACATATATATATATATATATATATATATATATATATATATACATATATATATGTCTGTGTGTGTGTGTGTGTGTGTGTGTGTGTAATATTTAATTACTTGTTTGTCTTGCGTCAATGGGAGTATATTTATTTATAGACTGGCACACTCTTGGATATGAATAAATAAATAGAGACGTTTGATTTTGGCGCCTGTGCCCACAGCTGCCATTGCGTTTCTCACATTCTTAACAATAAACAATGGGTGGCGATGGTAGTAGCCATTTTCAACGATAATAAAAGTCGTGTCTATAAATAAACATAGGATGGTAAATACTAATTATTGTTTAGTTTTCACACCAGAAGCAACCGGTAGTTTTCTCTTAAGATCAAGAGACGCCGAGTCATTTCAGTATTCTTAGAGTCTCCTTAGTATCCTTGCTACTTTTAGTAATGCTCTTGTATGGATAGTAATAGTTCTTCCCCTTATTTGAGATTCGTCCTATTCCTGTTTGCTCCTTTGTTAAGATGTTTGAAGCAGTTCCTAGTTCTCTAAAGAGGATTGGTTCTACTATCATATCCATAAGCCGGTTTTCTTGCTGTTTGACAAGGTCAAAGTTTTCACATAGGATCTTGATTTCTTTTTGTCGCTGTGGGCTGACAGGAAAGTGATTTTTCGTATCTGTCTCAGTTTTTCTCTCTCGTTTGCCATCAAGACATCTGGTATTTTCGCTGGATCTCTGTCACCAGTTTGAATGTCAAAGTCCCAGAAGATTTCATTTTCATTTTCTTGGACGGATTCCAGTCTGCTCGTATATATTAGGTCGGTAGTATTATCATTATTAATTTTCACACCGGTTTCCCGGTAGTTATCGCTGGAAGCTGAGTGACAGTAAGTCTCCTTAGATCTTCCTTTTTAATCCAACCAGCATTCGTGTTGTGACCTGTATTTTTCCCCTCTTCTCTGCTCATCTTTTCCCTCTGTTGGGCCACTGCTAAGAGCTGGAGTTGTTGATCCCACATGTCTAGCACTTTTTTCAGTATTCATGCAGTCCTTAGTAGTGCTGAGATCTGTATAGTTTCGATCCTTTCATCTCATATGCAGTGTCTTTTGTACAGTTCCAAGTGTACCAACTATTTTTATACTATCCCAACTTTCCCGTTCTGCACTTTCTTCAGCTCTCTTGTATGGTCCTGGTTTATTTTGAGCGTTTCATTCTCTTTCCTATTTACTCTGTGGTCTGCAGTAATTTGTGATTTCTATTCTCCAGGGCTCTGTCCGGTTTGTGCTGGTACCACTTTTCAACATGTTTAAATCCCACTCGTTTGCTCTGTTTCTAGTATATAACTGTTCCCACTCTATCGTGTCTGTAATTATATTCCATCTTGGCTTGTTGACTATATTCACAAATTATGCAGCTTTCTGCACATAGGCAGTACTTGCCGTTTGTCTTAGATATAGTTTGTCCTGATGCATTTGTTTTGGGCTGCCATGAGGAATTCTGTATCCCTCTTTAAGTTTCCTTTTTGTAGTCATGTCCATAATCTCTCGTCTGCAACATCCTGTATCCGTCTTTCAAATCTCCGTGTAGTTGTTTTCTGTTCCTATTTTTCTTTCCTTAATTGCTGTGCCACTAAATCGTTTTTACTTTTGTTGTTTGTTGAGCTGCTTTGAGTGCTTGCTATAATGACTTCAATGTTTACTTGTTCATACTTTTCCACACCTATTTTGACCGCAGTCTTTGACGCTGATGACTCCTCTGCCACCTTCATTTCTCTTCACGTATAGACTATGCGCATCATCCCTTGGGTGTAAGGCTTAGAGAAAAATAATAATAATGATAATAATGATAATAATAATAATAATAATAATAATAATAATAATTATTATTATTATTATTATTATTATTATTATTATTATTCTGAAGACATGAAGAGACTTATTGTCACTCAGCCTTCAGCAATGACCACTGGGCAACCGGTGTGAAACTGTAAACTGCAGTATTACTGTAGCCTATGAGAACTAGGAGAAAAGGGCTGGAGACTTGAGGAGACTTACTGTCACTCAAACTCCAGCGGTAATCACCCGGCAAGTGGTAATAGATTGCAAATAATGATAATAATAATACCACATTGAAACATACTCTTAGGAAAGTAGCCAACTGGAAAGCACCGGGTCCCTACGGGATCCATGGGTATTGGTTAAAAAAAATTCACCACGTTACACGGCAGACTCACTCACCTACTCCAAAGTTGTCTAAACGAAGGCAAAGCACCAGAATGGATGACTAAAGGCAGAACCACCCTCATCCAAAAAGACCAAGAAAAGGGGGGGAACATAGCAAGCAACTATAGACCAATCATGTGCCTACCACTTATGTGGAAAATCCTGACCGGGCAAATAGCAGAGAGAATATACATGCCAATGGAAAGAAGAGGACTATTACCAGAAGAACAGAGAGGCTGTAGGATAGGAACCAAAGGGGCAAACGATTTACTCTACATAGACCAGATGATCTTAAAAGAAGTAAGGAAAAGGAGAAAGAATATCGCAATGGGATGGATAGATTACAAAAAGGCATACGATATGATTCCACATAGCTGGATACTCGAATGCCTTAGAAAGTTCAAAATTAGCGAACTGGTGGTTAGATTTATTGGTAATTCGATGGAAGACTGGAAAGTAGATTTGACAGCCGCAGGGGACAAACTAGCAGAGGTAGGGATAAAAAGGGGAATCTTCCAAAGAGACTCGTTGTCCCCACTATTATTTGTTCTAACAATGATACCGCTCAACAGAATCCTGAAAAACAGCAAAGGATACCATTTCTCTAAAACAAAAGGAAAGGTCAACCACCTAATGTACATGGATGATATAAAATTGTTCGCAAAAAACAGTGGAGAGCTTGAATTTCTGTTCAACGAAGTAAGGGAATATAGTGAGAACATAGGAACGGAGTTTGGAATAGAAAAATGCGCAATCATGATAATGCACAAAGGAGGGCTTACAATGACTGAAGGAATTGAACTCCCGGACATAAGCAAGATTAGGGCATTGACTGCAAAAGACAGATACAAATACCTAGGCGTCCTTGAATGTGACACGATAAAACGGGAAGAGATGAAGGAGAAAATAAAGAGAGAATACTTTAGAAGGATAAGGAAAATATTAGAAACCAAATTAAATAGCAGAAATCTAATAAAAGGAATGAACATCCGGGCTGTGTCAGTAGTTAGATATACAGGACCATTCCTAGGATGGACAAAGGAAGAGCTCCAATCAATGGATAGGCAAACAAGGAAACTTATGACAATGCATAAAGCATTACACCCTAGAGATGATACTATACGTTAAGAGAAAAGAAGGTGGCAGGGGGCTCATCAGCATAGAAGACTATGTCCAGAGAGCTAAAGCAGTCCTAGAAAGGTATGTGCAAACGAATAGCGAAGAAATCATAAAGAGTGCGAGAGATAGCGCACCAAGCAATAAAGTAGAAAACAATGAAACAGTACAGCAAACAAGAAAAGAAAGATGGGAAGAAAAAAATTGTATGGCGAGTTTAAAAGGCAGATACAAGATGTAGCAGACGAGAAATCATGGACGTGATTACGAAAAGGAAACCTTAAGAGAGAAACGGAATGGCTCATCATGGCAGCCCGAAACAAAAGCAAAAGGACAAACTACATAGAAACAAAAATCGACAGAACACAGACAAACAGCAAATGCTGCATGTGCAGAGAAAGAGATGAGACAGTAAACCACATAACTAGTGAATGTAGTCAACTTGCCCAGAAGGAGTATAAGCATAGACACGATAGAGTAGCAACGATGATACACTGGGAACTAAGCGAACAAATGGGATTCAACCATGTGGAAAAGTAGTATCAGCACAAGCCAGAGGCAGTTTTGGAGAATGACAACCACAAACTATTCTGGGACTTTGACATCCAAACTGACCACCTCATCCAGGCAAGAAGACCGGACTTGGTAATAGTAGACAAAAAAAGGAAGGCCTGCCAAATACCTGCAGACCATAGAGTAAAAAAGAAGGAGAGTGAAAAACGGGGAAAATACCAGGACCTAGCAAGAGAATTAAGGAAGATGTGGAACATGAAAACCAGGGTAGTACCGGTCATAGTGGGCGCACTAGGAACTGTCCCCAAAAAGCTGAGGGTGAGAGTGGAGGAGACTGGGATTAGGGGAAGGATTGAGATCGTACAGACCACAGCACTACTGGGAACTGCACGGATACTGAGGAAGGTGCTAGAGATATAAGGACTGCAACGAATTGTAGCCCTGACATGATAGGTGAAAGAGAGAGGAGACGTTAGCTGAAGACCTGAGGAGACTTATTGTCACTCAGTCCTCAGCAATAACCACTGGGCAACACGTGTGAAACTGTAAATCGCATAATTACTGCAACCTATGAGTACGAGGAGTGGAGGGCTGGAGACTTGAGGAGACTTGCTGTCACTCATACTCCAGCGGTTACCACCAGGCAACTGGTGTGAGATTGCAAATAATAATAATAATGATGATAATAATAATAATAATAATAATGATAATAATTATTATTATTTGGAATCTCACACCAGTTGCCTGGTGGTAACCGCTGGAGTTTGAGTGACAGCAAGTCTCCTCCAGTCTCCAGCCCTCCTCTCCTAGTACTAGCAGGTCGCAGTAATTCTGCGATTTACAGTTTCACACCGGTTGCCCAGTGGTTATCGCTGAGGGCTGAGTGACAATAAGTCTCCTCAGGTCCTCAGCTAACGTCTCCTCCCTCTTTCGCATATCATGACAGAGCTACAATTCGTTGCAGTACTTATATCTCTAGCACCTTCCTCAGTACCCGTGCAGTTCCCAGTAGTGCTGTGGTCTGTACGGTCTCTATCCTCCCCCTAATCCCGATCTCCTCCAGTCTCTCCCTCAGCGTTTTGGGGACAGTTCCTAGTGCGCCCACTATGACCGGTACTACCCTGGTTTTCATGTTCCACATTTTCTTTAACTCCCTTGCTAGGTCCTGGTATTTTTCCCTTTTTTCAGCCTCCTTCTTTTTTACTCTATGGTCTGCAGGCACAGCCACGTCTACTATTTGGCAGGCCTTCCTTTTTTTGTCTACTATTACTAAGTCCGGCCTTCTTGCCTGGATGAGGTGGTCAGTTTGGATGTCAAAGTCCCACAGTAGTTTGTGGTTGTCATTCTCCAGAACCGCCTCTGGCTTGTGCTGATACCACTTTTCCCCATGGTTGAATCCCATTTGTTTACTTAGTTCCCAGTGTATCATCGTTGCTACTCTATCGTGTCTATGCTTATACTCCTTCTGGGCGAGTTGACTACATTCACTAGTTATGTGGTTTACTGTCTCATCTCTTTCACCGCACATGCGGCATTTGCTGTTTGCCTGTGTTCTGTCGATTTTAGCTTTTATGTAGTTTGTCCTTATGCTTTTGTTTTGGGCTGCCATGATGAGCGATTCTGTTTCTCTCTTAAGGTTTCCCTTTCGTAACCACGTCCATGATTTCTCGTCTGCTATATCTTTTATCTGTCTTTTAAACTCGCCGTACAATTTTTTCCCTTCCCACTTTTCTTTTCTAGTTTGCTGAACCGTTCCATTGCTTTCTACTTTGTTTGTTGCACTATCCCTCGCGCTCTTTATGATTTCTTCACTATTTGTTTGCACATATTTATCTAGGACTACTTTAGCTCTCTGGACACAATCTTCTATGCTGATGAGCCCCCTACCACCTTCTTTTCTCTTAACGTATAGTCTATCTGTATCATCTCTAGGGTGTAATGCTTTATGCATCGTCATAAGTTTCCTTGTTCGCCTATCCATTGATTGGAGCTCTTCCTTTGTCCATCCTAGGAATGGTCCTGTATATCTAACTACTGACACAGCCCAGGTGTTCATTCCTTTTATTAGATTTCTGCTATTTAATTTGGTTTCTAATATTTTCCTTATCCTTCTAAGGTATTCCCTCTTAATTTTCTCCTTCATCTCTTCCCGTTTTATCGTGTCACATTCAAGGACACCTAGGTACTTGTATCGGTCTTGTGCAGTCAATGCCCTAATCTTGTTGTTGTCCGGAAGTTCAATTCCCTCAGTCATTGAAAGCCTTCCTTTGTGCATTACCATGATTGCGCATTTTTCTATCCCAAACTTCATTCCTATGTCCTCACTATATTCCCTTACTTCGTTGAACAGAGTCTCAAGCTCTCCCCTGTTTTTCGCAAACAATTTAATATCGTCCATGTACATTAAGTGGTTGACCTTTCCTTTTGTTTTAGAGAAGTGGTATCCTTTGCTGTTTTTCAGGATTCTGTTAAGCGGTATCATTGTTAGAACAAATAATAGTGGGGACAACGAGTCCCCTTGGAAGATCCCCCTTTTTATCCCTACCTCTGCTAGTTTGTCCCCTGCGGCTGTCAAATCTACTTTCCAGTCTTCCATCGAATTACCAATAAATCTAACCACCAGTTCGCTAATTTTGAACTTTCTAAGGCATTCGAGTATCCAGCTATGTGGAATCATATCGTATGCCTTTTTGTAATCTATCCATCCCATTGCGATATTCTTTCTCCTTTTCCTTACTTCTTTTAAGATCATCTGGTCTATGTAGAGTAAATCGTTTGCCCCTTTGGTTCCTATCCTACAGCCTCTCTGTTCTTCTGGTAATAGTCCTCTTCTTTCCATTGGCATGTATATTCTCTCTGCTATTTGCCCGGTCAGGATTTTCCACATAAGTGGTAGGCACATGATTGGTCTATAGTTGCTTGCTATGTTCCCCCCCTTTTCTTGGTCTTTTTGGATGAGGGTGGTTCTGCCTTTAGTCATCCATTCTGGTGCTTTGCCTTCATTCAGACAATTTTGGAGTAGGTGAGTGAGTCTGCCGTGTAACGTGGTAAATTTTTTGAACCAATACCCATGGATCCCGTCGGGACCCGGTGCTTTCCAGTTGGCTACTTTCCTAAGAGTATGTTTCAATGTGGTTTCATTCAGTACTATTGGTTCTCCCTTGTCTATATCTCCTAGTTCTTTTCTCATGTTTCCTAACCATTGCGGTGTTACGTTATGTCTTTTTGGGTGCCCCCATATGCTATTCCAATAGTTCTTGGCCTCTGTGGCATCTGGTTTCATGTCCTGCCTTCTTTCCCCATTTAAATCTCGGTAAAACTTTTTCTCATTGTTTTGGAATGTGCGGTTTTGTGTGTATTGGGCCGTTCTTAGTCTGTATCTTTTTAGTCTTGCCTCTTTAGCTAGTCTTTTCTGGTGTAACTCTTCGACTACAGTTGCGATGCCTTTTTGCGTTACCTTGTATTTGTTATAAAGTCTTACTCGTGGTCTGTCTGTGTGTGGTGTATTTCTAAGCAGTGCTTCATCTCTCTGTAGTTGGGAGATCTGCCTTTGTAACCTTCTCTCCCAGTTGGGTTTCCCTTCCCTATTATTGCTCGGGTTCCTATCTTGTGTTGTAAAGCTTTGTGCTACCATTTTCGCCCCTGCGTAAATTAGGTTGTTAAGTTCTAGGAGGGTGTTTGTTTCTATGTGCTGTAAGAGGCAGTTGACCTGCTCGGTCACTTCTCCGACTTTCTTTCTGTCTTTGTCTCTTAGGGAGGGGAGTGTTGTTTTCTCTCCTCGCATGATGTCTTTCAAAGCTTGTATTTTGGTGTTCTCTTCTTCCGTTGGTGCCTCGTCATCACCCTCTGATACATAGCTTACTGTGGGGGTCTCATGGGGAGTTATTCTAGTTTTGTTATTGGTACTAATTGTGCTGGGGGGGCATTCTTCAGATGTGTCACCTGAACCTCTCTCTACATTAATGCGAATCTCTAGTAGTTCAGTCTCAGACAGCCATTTCTTCTTTTGAATTTGCTTTACTTGGTCAGCAAGGCGTTGGTTCGATACTTCCACATCAGATTTTTCCCTCCATATTTGGAGCATACGCTCCCTATAAGATCGCACTGAAGGCTTGCTTTTAAAGTAACAATACATAACTAGCCTATTCTCCTCCCTTGTCCATCTCTTTCTCTTGTTTTTTATAGCAGTCACTCCGAGAGGACCGCGCCTTCCCTGGGTGTCGTTAGTGGTATATGAGTCTTGGCCAACAGTAGCTATGTGACGACTGTGTCCCTCCTGAAGGCCATTAAGGGTACACGAGCCGGAGTTTTGGCCAGCAGTCACAGGATGACGACCGGGTCCCTCCTGGTGGCTAACAAGGGAACACCTGCCGGTTACGACACACAGGTCTTGGATCTGTGCCCCGTTTTTTGCGGTAAAATGGTTTGGTTGTACTGTCATGATAGGGGTTTTTGGTTCTTTGAGGTAGCGCCAGACCTTGGTGGGTTGGTTAAGACCGATGTGGTTCAGAAATAACCGAAGAGCCCCACCAGCTCTTTTTGGTTCTTTTAAGGTAGCACCAGACCTTGGTGGGTTCGTTGAGGGCAATGAGCTCAGTGGCATTCTCAAAGTTCCACCAGTTCTTACAACCCATGGTACGAACTTACATGGATAGGCCATTCTGCTGCTCAGATATATCTATTTGGTGGTATGACCATCCCCTCCTAAATTCAGGCCTAAAAATTAGCACTAACCTTCGTCTGGGTGAAATTAACAACCTTGGGGATCATACGTCTCCCTTAAATCTTCTAAGTCTTGACTTAGTAAAAGTCTCGCAATCTGTGTTCTTCCCCCACGGTGGATTTCCCCCTGCTAGCTTATATCTACTGAGGGGTCCTAACGGTCAGTGGTGGACAGACTCCATTCATTCATACTCGGGGGAGGGGTAGCTAGGCATTACTTTCCCATAAGACACCTCTTATCTCGGTGGGGGTGGGGGGTGGGGGGTGGAGAGTTATTAATTTTAAATTATAAATTATAAATTTAATTCCACTTACCCACGTGCAGCTCCAAGAAACAACAGACCACTCTCTCAACTTTTTTTTTTTTTTTTGTCTTTTTCATTAGGTAGAATTTGGCAGTGGGCAATTCATCCAGGTGAAAACTTATCGGAATCGCAAAGAAAACCTTCTCAGAAGTAGAAATATCAATATGTCAAGAATAATCATTCTTAAAGCCTAAAGTAAAATATCTTTTGAACCTTCGAAAATCATCAAAATATCAAGAATAGTCACTTAAAGCCTAAAGTAAAATATCTTCTGAACCTTCGAAAATCATCAAAATATCAAGAATAGTCACTTAAAGCCTAAAGTAAAATATCTTTTGAACCTTCGAAAATCATCACAGGGCTCATTCAGGGTAGGGGCCTGCGGTCCAAATGTTACAACTACCACTTATAATTATAATTAAAATTATTAAAATTATTGTTATTATTATTATTATTATTATTATTATTATTGAGACAATATACATATAAGAGTTTAGTCTGAGTTAGTTTTCAAAGTCAATCACCAGAAATCATTCAAAGAAAGAAATGTACCTCTTTGCCGAAAGATTAATATGCTGTTTCTACCCTCTGTCTCGCAATCTGTGTTCTTCCCCCACGGTGGATTTCCCCCTGCTAGCTTATATCTACTGAGGGGTCCTAACGGTCAGTGGTGGACAGACTCCATTCATTCATACTCGGGGGAGGGGTAGCTAGGCATTACTTTCCCATAAGACACCTCTTATCTCAGTGGGGGTGGGGGGTGGAGAGTTATCAATTTTAAATTATAAATTATAAATTTAATTCCACTTACCCACTATTATTATTATTATCATTATTATTATTATTATTATTATTATTATTATTATTATTATAATATTCTATATTTTGACACACGTTCTCTGGTGGTCGTAGCCGAAGACTAATTGACAGAAAGTCGCAGTCTACAGGGCTATGTTTGCCTGATGGCCATGGTTGAAATCGAAGTTACAGTAAGTTTCCTTGTTTTTTTAGCCTTTTCCTTATTGCCGTCGCCTATCACAGTAGCCCTGTTGTTTTTGCCGTCTCAATCCTTCCGGCTTCACTCACACGTGCACTAATTGTTTGTCTATTGCTGACGACTGAAAGTCTTCTCATCTTCCCTCCAGTATTCGTTCAGACACTAGTAGTGCTCTGGTTTGCATAGATTAATCCCACACTCTTTTCTACAGCTCCTCCAATCTTATCTTCATTGCATTTGGCACAGTTCCATGTATATCTAATATTTTTGGACTGGTTTTCATGTTTCACACCTTTTTCATCTACCATACAAAATAGTGGTGTTTTTCTAGCTTTTAATTTTCTTTTATCTTCACCCAGTGATTACAGGCACAGCCACGTCTTTCACTTGTCATGTCCTTCTTTCCCTTGTCTACAACTATCAGGTACAGCTTTCCTGCTTAGATGGGGTGGTCACTTTGGATGTCAAGATCCTTGAGTAATTTGTAGCTTTTATTTTCCAGGACCCTTCCTGGTTTTTGCTGATATTATTTGTCTTCACGGCCAGATTCCAGTTATTTGCATAGTTCTCAGTGTCGTACCTGATCTTGTATGCCTTTTTGATTAGTTTTCAAAATTTGCTTTTTATGTGGTTCATAGTCTGTAAACCTGTCTCAACATAGGAGGTATTTGCTGTTTTTCTGGGTCCTGTTGATTTTGGCCTTAACATGGTTAGTCCAGATACACTAGTTCTAGGCTGCAATGAGGGAAATCTGTTTTTCTCTTCAGGTTTCCTTTAAATAGCCATGTTGATGATCACTCATCTACGATATTTTTGTTTCAATTCAGGGTATAATTCTTCTGTTCCCATTTTCCTACCTTTCTTTGATTATCCCTCCTTTTTTTAATTCTTTGTTGATTATTGCTCTCCTTAGAGATAGTTGCAAAATATCTCCTTTGCATGGTTACAGTCACTTTTATAATCCTGTTTTGGCTTTTACTTGACAGTTTTCTGTGCAAATGAGCCTTCTTTCCTCTTTCTGTTTTTTAATCTTGGATGGTAGAGCCTTGTGCATTGCCGTAACATTCCTTGGTTACTGGTTAAATAGTATGAATTCAACCTTTGTCCATACAAAGAATGGACCGTTGTGTCTTACTACCAATGCTGTTAAGGGGTTCATTCCTTGCTTTAGATTTTTGCCATTTACTTTAGTCTCTCATATTTTCTCATCCCTCTAAGATATTCTTTTTATTATTTTCACTTTTATCTTCCTACTCTATGGGGTCACATTCGTGAAACCTAAGTATTTATATTGATCGTGTTTGACAAATTTTCTAATTTTCCTTGACATCTGGCAAATTGATACTTTCTGTCACGATGTGTCTTCCCTGGGCTTTTGTTAAATCCAAACCCCATCCTAATGCCATTGCTGTATTCTTCCACTAGATTCAACGACGTTCCAGTCCATCTCTGTTCTTTGTAAAAGGCTTTATGTTATCCATGTTCATGATATGGTTGACTTTTCCATTTCTAGAATCAGTATCCTTTACTTTTTTTTTTTCAAAAATTCAGTTTACAGGTATACTGATCAGTGCGATTACTATTAGGGGATAGAGACACCCCTGGGAGTTTCCTTTTTTTTTATACGTACCACAGGTATTTTTTCTGTTGAAGCTGCAAGGCATACTTTCTTGTTTTCCATCGAGTTAGCTGAAAGTATAACTGCTAGTTTGCTAATCCCGAATATCTTAAGGCATTCAAGCTTATGGAATCACATCATTATTATTATTATTATTATTATTATTATTATTATTATTATTATTATTATTATTATTATTATTATTATTATCATTATTATTATTATTAGGAATCTCACACCAGTTGCCTGGTGGTAACCGCTGGAGTTGGAGTGACAGCAAGTCTCCTCCAGTCTCCAGCCCTCCTCTCCTAGTACTCATAGGTCGCAGTAATTCTACGATTTACAGTTTCACACCGGTTGCCCAGTGGTTATCGCTGAAGGCTGAGTGACAATAAGTCTCCTCAGGTCCTCAGCTAACGTCTCCTCCCTCTTTCGCATATCATGACAGAGCTACTATTCGTTGCAGTACTTATATCTCTAGCACCTTCCTCAGTATCCGTGCAGTTCCAAGTAGCGCTGTGGTCTGTACGGTCTCTATCCTTCCCCTAATCCCGATCTCCTCCAGTCTCTCCCTCAGCGTTTTGGGGACAGTTCCTAGTGCGCCCACTATGACCGGTACTACCCTGGTTTTCATGTTCCACATTTTCTTTAACTCCCTTGCTAGGTCCTGGTATTTTTCCCTTTTTTCACCCTCCTTCTTTTTTACTCTATGGTCTGCAGGTGCAGCAATCTCACACCAGTTGCCTGGTGCTTACCGCTGGAGGTAGAGTGAAAGCAAGTCTCCTAAATTATCATTATTATTATTATTATCATTATTTTTATTATTATTGTTGTTGTTGTTGTTGCTGCTGCTGCTGCTGCTGGAATTGTTGCTGTTGCTGTTATTGTTGTCATAGTGCAAGGCTGAGCAATTCAAATTTATTCCGACTGAAGATAATTTCTGCAACTTTTGTATTGCACTGTAAATATGATACGATACGAAAAACGTTAGGATATTATGTTTATAGATGTATTTATTTATTAAAATCATATTAGCATACTCATCCGTATGACAGGCTCCCGTCAACATCTGACACTCATCATATTAGCTCAGTCAGTGAGACAGCCTCCTGACAATCACTTAGTTGTGAGATTAGTCGCAAAATATGAATTCTACAAATCTATTTACGCCAACGATTTTGGTAATAATTGTTTATGATATTCTTAGTTTTGTTGTTCTCCTTACTACAGCATAAAAATTAAGTCAGCTCCAGTTTTAGTGTTCAACCATGTTGTAGATAAAACAGGTAGTGGTAATGAAGAAGTAAAACATATAAAAAAAACACATGAAAAAACTGTCACCAAAATTGTCAAAATAAGTTTCTTCAGTTTTCAAGTTGCCCTGGCTGGCAGAATCCTGTTCACTCAAGGATGGCAGGCCTTCGGCAGCGCAGCTTGACTTTCAAAAACCAGACGACTCCAGTTATCCTAAAAAGAAGAGTATACAACCGATGCATTCTCCCGATAGTCAATTATGGAGCTGAAACATGAGACATAACCAAGAGACAGACCTACAAACTGAGAAGCATGCAACGTGCGCATGAGAGAATCATTCTCAACCTTACGTGGAGAGATCACAAGACAGCCCAGTACATAAAGAAGAAAATGGGATCAGAAACGTCATAAAAACTACTAAAAAAACCTCAAATGGCAATGGGCAGGCTATGCTGTAAGAATGATGTACAACCGATGGACATCATGACTAACAACATGGATCCCCAGAGATCACATGCGAAACTGAGGCCGACAGAACACAAGATGGAAAGACAAACGAGACAAATTCAGAAAGTACTAGTTCTGTGACACCCATGATAGAAAAATGTAGCGAATCCTGGGGAAGGTCTACGTCCAACGACGGACGTTAAAAGGATGATGATGATGATGATGATGATGATGATGATGATGATGATGATGATGATGATGATAAAACAAAACATCAATCTCACTTCTAATGTTCTAATTGATCAACCCACACCTAGAACGTTATGCAGTTAAAAGAATCCAGTTCCGTAACGTTTTCTACTGAGTGACTAACCAGACTTGTTCTTGGTATAATCAGTCCGTCTGGTATTTCTGAAACGTCATATCCATTTCGTAACCAAAAATAATCACAATAATCCTTGTAAACTGTAAACTGAGTTAACCATTCGAATTACACTGTTAACATAGTGACACGGTACACAGATTTAGGTTCATCGCCAAGAAAGCAAGAGGCATTTACCACTACATAAATTTCATGAGCTCAAATTAAAGCTTTGTGAACTGAATAAAGAAAGCAAGATAGTTGGCTTTCTCATGAACTTCAACGAAACAAAGGTCATTTACAACAAACATGTTCAAAACTAAGACACAACAATCACAATTGAAAAAGCAGAGCTTAACAAAGTAGACCACTACACCATAGACATCCTAAACACTAGAAAACTAAAATAGCAATGAGCTGGCCATGTTGTAAGAATATCTGACAACCCATTGACATCAGGACCCCAAAATGGGTCCTCAAAGATTACATGCAAAACCGAAGCTGGAAGAACATGAGATAGCGGAACAAACTAAACAAATTCAAAAAATATTGGCTATGTAAAGCCCATGATAGAGAGATCTGGTGGAACCTGGAAAGGGTTCATGTCCAACGATGGACGATAAAATTCCGCTGCAGATGACGCCATTGATAATTCCGATATATCTTCATATGAAATTTATCCTTGCTATTATATACAAAACTATACCTGCGTGTATTATTAAAGAGATGGGAGCGTGTAGAAAGACTTGCTTCTGTTCAGTTACACGCAGGCCTATGCTGATCCACGCATGCGTATCAATAGATATATGAATAATGAAGCTACGCTAAATCCTTTCTCAAAAGTAATTAGGACCCATTGCCATGTACATAATACGTGACTTGACAGAGAATTTATCTCATTATGTGAGGTCAGTGGAGAGTGGGAAGATATCGGAATCTTAGGTGATTGCTACGTGAAGAGATGAATAAACGGACAGGCTGAGCGTTTGAACCCGCTGAGAGGGCACCGTATGCATGTCAGCGTTCATATTTTGTTTGGAATCTAAGCACTGGACGGAAGTTGCTGAATATTGGATAGATAGATAGATAGATGAATGGATATACAGATATATTTGAACACATAACACAATAGAAAGAAAGAAACGGAGCGGTAGATAGATAGATAGATAGATAGATAGATAGATAGATAGATAGATAGATAGATTGATAGATAGATAGATGAAAAAAGGCAGATTGATTATTTGAGGAAAAAAAAAACCTTGAAGGCCAACGTTTTCTGGACCATGGTATAATTCAATCATTTAATCTATTCTGTTCACGAAACTAAAATTTTATTTCCTGACTTTCAAAACATTATTGACATAAAATAATGGCTTGAATCCTTGGAAAAAAAAACTGAACTGTGTTGAGAAAAAGACGATTAAATATCACATATTCCGTATCATAATTTAACAGTTTTATCTCCACAGTGCAGTCAATCGTCTTGAAGCATTTTTTGTACTAAAAAAGTTGGATGATGTAAAAAAGGGCTCCTCGGTTATATTCTGATCAAAATGAATCCGGGTATTTACGGATATCCTTCTATATTTTCACTTCACTCAATAGAAGGTTCTCCCCTCTCTCTCTTTCTCTCTCTCATTTTTCTCTCTCCCTCTTTCTCTCTCTCTCTTTCCCTCTCTCTCTCTCTCTCTCTCTCTCTATATATATATATATATATATATATAGTACAAATCAAGTTTGCAATATAGCATGATGTAATATAGTATAAAGCAATGTCTAACATGTGATGGATTTATTTCATAGAGTGCTCGATACATTCAACTTTGAATTCAAAGTGTGAAGTTGGTTTAGATTAGAGATGGAAATATATTAGAATGAAGATTTGCTACACAAACTCGTTCATGTTCCTGTCCTCTTTGGCCCTTTCAAGTGAATCATGAACGTTTTTTGTAGCGAATCCTCTTTCTACTATATGTGTGTGAGTGTGTGTGTCTGTATGTGTGCGTGCTTTGTAAGTCTGTTTGTGTGTGTGCGTGTGGATGTGTGTGTGTATACGAAAGAGATACATAGGGGATAACATAGATGGTGGGACTGACAGAAGCAGAGCACAGAGAGACAGAGACAGAGACAGAGAGGGGGACATACAGACAGGAAGAAAATTAAAATGGTTTTGAATAATAGTTCCTCCAATTTATCGCCTCTTTCGAGGGAGAGCGGTAATACCAGGATTCTGTTACTGCATAAAGACATTTTATTCCTTGGCCGACAGGTGTGAAACTACGGGAGTCATATTTTAGCAATATTGACTAGGAACAACGTGTCCAGAAGTCGGAAAAATACGTGCCTAGCAAGAGAGATGACTTTGATTAGCCTGAACTGTCTCAGCAAACGTCTCCTGGGAGTAGGGGATCATTCTTAGTCGGGTCAAAGTCGGAGGAATGTGTCCATCCCTTGACCAACCTTTCCTCCGAATAACGGAAATTAAGTGTGTTCAATAATTCTCTTAATATTTTCGATCAGGATATCTAATTATGGGAACTACTGACATATCGTCGCACAATTGCGTTCAATTGAATGGTTCAGTTGCATCGGCTTATACAACGGGAAGTCGTTTATTATAATCATAGATAATGTTATCAAACGCATACATCTACTGACCCCGAATTTAAGGAAGCAATAGAGCATTGTCCACCATAATTCAACTTCTTGTTCCATAGTCTATCACCCAATCTTCCTCAAAGTTTCATAAAAATTCATTGAGAACTTTTAGGAGTATCGTGTGGACAACCATGCCCCTTAAGTGATATTATGCAGTGTGAACATATACTTATGATAGCGGGGAGATAGTTTTGAAAATGAATTCAATCAACCCTTCCGTAACATATCTTTCATATTTAAACAAAATTTCATTGGAAGTCACTCATAACGTTCTGGAGATATCGTTACAACGGACATGATTTTTTTTGCCGGTATTGTGCAGGAAAATATACATACGATATAAGGGGGGTAAAAGTGCGTAGACACGACCTAAACATAATTTCTTTTTGTAGCATATTGTTTATCCTTCCATGAAATTTCATTGAAATTTATTCAAAACTTTGGAGATATTACATGGATTATCATCAGCATATACATAAATGTATGGAGAAAAAAAAAAGGAATATCTTTTAATCACAAAACAACCTCTTCTAGACCCTATTGTCCAACCGGCCACTAGATTTGATTTAAATTCAAAAAGTACTTATTGAGATATCGTGTGGATAATCTGACGGAACAACAGACGGACGGATGGAAAACCCTGATTGAATAGGCATTCTTCTCAAAAAAAAAAAAAAATTAAAATTAGGTTTTTGCTATATGAAGTTGTTTATATCAATGAAATGGATACCAATATTTTCATAACCATGAATATATATTTGTGACAATGAATCTATATTATTCCAATTTTTATGTCAGGTGCTTGATTTTAGCAGCTAGGTGAACGAGAGACCCTGTTTCAAAATGATCACAATAAGCGGCTTCCTCTGCATACTTAAAATCTCAAGCTCAAAGGTTCTTTCCCCAATCTGAATGAATGTATAAAGGTGAGGATAATTCGCCACCACAGTCAATAATTGAACAACCCTAAAGTCAAAATTTGGAGTCGAAAGAAAATTCCATTGAAAAATAAACTTAGTCGGAATAAATTATACTAACGATATCACTATTGTTTTTTATCAAGAAACATCTACATGCTGGAGATGTTATTCACGAACCTGTCACCCCCCCTCCCCCCCAAAAGGCCAAAAAAAAACAACTTTTTTTTTTAAAATCAAGGAAGGGTCACGTGGAGTACTGATGTCAATTTTTATGTCTGTAGACAAAACGTTATGGCCAGGGGGGCATGAACAAACAACCAAACAAGCAACCAAACAAACTGACACATACAAGCAAACCAACACGTACATATATAAAGAAGGATACAACCCTTTGTCATCTTCGATGGTTACGGTTGTTCAACTATCTAAATTAAAGGTATTATTAAGCTATACAGGTGGATGTACTTTTATTATTAAAAACTGTCAGCCGAAACAATTCAATCTGGTTGACAAGGTAACTATGAATGGATCATGCAAGCAGACTACACCAAGTTGAAATTCCCCACATTTACTCTGAATAATGGAACCAGCAGGCTGAAATTTCCAACATTTACTCCTTATTACGACTAAAAGAAAACTTCCTTTTTTCAAAATTGTACGCCAAAAAAGTTATTTCTGGTCGGGTCAATTAGCAATGCAAATTTAAGGTAAATTATTCCCTCAATAAGTCCCAGGAGAACGCATCTTTTTTGTTGTTTTTATTTATTCAAACGTTCTTAGAGATCACTACCCAACAAAATTCAGGAGAAGTAACTTATTCATTCATCAGCCGTTTTCAAATACTTTGAATAATCAACCCCAATATAACAAGCATTTGAAAATTGAATACTTGTGGGCCAACAATGGATTCATTGAGGATATAATGATAGATATCAAATGAGGAAATTCGGTTACAAAATGAAATTTTCTTTCCAAAATGAAATTAGTTGGAAAGGCCAACAACAATATTTAAATCGAAAATACTCTATAATTAGCATATAGTTACAACTGAACTATGCTGGCTAATACTATCTAATACACTGTGCAGTAGAATTGCTGTGTAAAAAATTGTAACATGTAAATTGGAACGTGAAAATTGAAAGGATAAATGATAGATTATTGTCAGTAAAAAAAGATTTTGAATAATTGACATCGAATTTTGCAATTTTCAAACCCAATTTCTTTGAGCATGTTTAAGTATTCAGTATGTTGATTGTCCATTGAAAATCGGGAAGAAAGAAATTATCGATGATCAGCATTTACAGGAAGTATTACCGAGTTTAACAGTTATATATATATATATATATATATATATATATATATATATATATATATATATATATATATATATATATATATATATATATATATATTCTAGAAAGCTTTATAGCTTTAAATTCTATACTTAAAATTTTTTTTTTCAAATTCCCTCGTGTCTGTTCAGTTATTTTTATCAGTCAATGCGATTCATGTAATTTTTTCAATCGTTTTCTCCCGTTTTACAAATACTTTATCATAGTACAACATATAACTAGTATACTGATACCTTAAAAAATGCCAGTATATATGAAATATATCGATTGACATTGCGTTGCATATACGTAGATAACAGAGATTCGTATCCCAGTGAGTTTGAAAATTTGCTACGATCCGAGCAACTGGGAATAGGGTTTAGTATCCGGTCGTGAATACTCCCATGAGAATCATCTTTCAAGAGGTAGACGCTTTGCTTACATAAATATTCTTTGTTCATTCTAGCCTGTCCCTGTGACGACACTATTGAAAACTGATATTTTAATTTGCTTTTTCAATCTTGCTTTCAATCTGCTTGTATTATTAAGGATGGTGCAGGGAAAACCCTTTTTTATAATACGCTGTCGGCTTGCTAGGACCGTCAGAGCTTCACCAAGGCCTTCTAGCCGTACGTCTCGAGAACATTTTCCCTTCTACGTCTTTTGCTGGCCTCCTGCGAGCCTGGATGGGAATTTGACTTTCCCCGTTTGAATTCAAAGTTGTTCATCTGCTCTTGAATAATTTGCAAACCAAGACTGAAAGGCCCAGTCTACTCTCCTTAGTAAATATAGCTTGATTCATACCTTTTCCAAAGACAGTATACAAAGTGAACGCGAATTGTCCCGGCCTGACTCTGAACTCAGCCCGGCATTTTCATTTTCAGCGCTGCGAAAGTCTCAGTCACACGCATCTCCTTTCAAATCAATCCGTGCCCGAAATCGAATTTTTATCTTTATAAAAAAAACCTCGAGGGTTGACTTCGTGAAGTCTGCCCAGACGGATAAACTTCGAATTTTCACCGAAAAAGAAAGATAACTCTTATGGAAGCAACCAAAACATTTAAGATGACCGTCGGCTTTAGCCATAGTGTCTTCAAAGATAAGCCAACACATTGTTGTTATCACTTGGGCAGTGTCCAGCGTACGATAAGAAGTTTCAACGAATATACCAAAAGTTAAAGTCGTCAATATATAGGGACGCGAACTGGACGCACCTCTCTAAAAACTTGTTAAAAGTTCTGATTTTCAAACACCCAAGTGCGTACTCAAATACAATCACAGAGTATTTGGTATAGAGACATACTAGAAAGCAAATTGCCAATACGCTTGAAGCGTAAAGTAGACTGTCAATGTAAAATAACAGCTATGATGTATGGATTTAAAACCTGAGAACTTACGCAACCTCTCAGGATTGCAAAGAGGATAATGGAAAGAGCAATGTTAGGAATGACCCTGGATGATAGAAAAAATCGAAATCAATTTTGAAGAGAACCAGGATGGAGGACATTGAAAAATTACATCAAACAAAAATGGTGGTTAGTAGGAGGCATATAGAGTGAACAGGACCACAGGTACTGCTGAAGGCTTACCTATTGGTGCCTGTGGGATCGTGGAAGCAGTATGAAAATGTCTGACATAAGAGAGAGAGACGAAATAGGAAAGTTTGCCAGTAAGTACATTGAAGAAATAGGTACAATCACACTCATCACAGGGAGACATGAAAAAGACCTTCGTCGAGCAGTAAACTTGAAACGGTGATTTTCTCTAACTGGTCTCTGCAACTCATGTCAGGCTTTTTCCTGAAGCTTTAACTGTCCTATATGCACAGATTGTTTAGCTTTCTGTTCCATTTGTGGTCTGTTCATCTTGCTAAATGCCCAGCATATCTCTATTTCTGTTCTTCATTCATTTGTACGATAAAATTCACCCTGGTCCGCGCTAGAATACACGTTGATCTCTTCGTTTGCATGAATTATTTGTTTGTGGGTCTGTAATCTTTTTATAGATGTTATAACAGATTCTATGCTGTATGCATCAATTTTACTTCATGAAATGCGTTGTTCATATATTTGCATTCGAGGTTTCTGAACGAATTTGGGAGCTCAACTGAAGATTTTAATGCTTTTCTTTCTTGCATATCTTCATTGAACGTAGAAATATGGAAAATAAAAATTAAAAAAAACAGGTACGACGGAGCTTTTTAATTTTGAAGTTTTCATTATTTTTTTTTCTTTTGAAGAATAAATAAATCTTACGTAATAAACATAGTAAAACTTTTCAAAAATCCAGTCACAAAAAAATGAGGGATTTTTTCGTTCTTAGGAGTTCATTTTATGTAATTATTTTTGTGAGATTTCTTGGATATTGAAAAAATCAGTTTCTTTATTGTGAGATTTATGAAAGCTTACTCATACAAATATTATATTAAACTCAATTCCTGTTGTCCTACCAAAGGAAAGATAAAAGACAAACCCTGGGGAGGACTTCTCACAAAAAAAAAGAAATTATGAGATTTTTGTACGAGAAAAATAATTCAGTTCCAACAAAGCTGCTGGGTTGAAAAGCTGACACAAGTAGTTCCTGGGTTTATTCAACTGATATTTGTTAATATCTTTGAAGGGATATATACATATAAATATATGAATACTTAAAACATAAAAAATCTCATGTCTTGTACTCGGAAAAATTTCTTCCATACATCTATCTCTCACTCCCTCTCTCACTCCCTCTCTCTCTCTCTCTCTCTTTCAGATCCCTGTGTCTCTAATTTTCCGCCATTTATTTCCCTTCCATCCCTCTTTCTCCATATATATATATATATACACATATATATATATATGTGTGTGTGTGTGTGTGCGTGTGTGTGTGTGCGTGTGTGTCCATATATATATATATATATATATATATATATGTATATGTGTATGCATATATATATATATATATATATATATATATATGTATATATGTATATGTGTATATATATATATATATATATATATATATATATATATATATATATATATATATGTATATATATATATATATGCTGATACATATGAATATGTCCATACATTTTTGTTAAAAACTTTATGTGATTCTCTTGTGTGAAAATATTTTATGTCGGTATAAAGGACCTTATAAACACTTTCAGCATAGCGCACGAAAAAGCAGAAAAGTTGGAGTGAAAACATTCGTTACAAAAAATATAGAAAGCAACCGGACTTGAAAACATTTTTATGAGCGTAAATAATAAAAAAAAATCACAAACAAGGTTCCATATGCGCTGACTTTAACACCTCTAGTAAATCGAAATACTTGAATATTCTCTCATGAGACACCCTCTCTCCCATTCTTTTTCTTTCTCATATATATATATATATATATATATATATATATATATATATATATATATATATATATATATATATACGACAATCTTTCATTCATACGTCTGGTTAAATACGGCAAGGAACATT
>OY735232.1:44053189-44055689 GCA_963457665.1 Thysanoteuthis rhombus | reverse complement strand
TCGTCTTTTTGTGAAATATTTCGTAAAAATGCCGCATATCTCACTATTTGTCAATGCTTGTTTTGTAATGTGCTTCAGTATTTCCCCCCTGTTTTCACATATACTTCGTCATTATGGTTAAATGTGTAAATTTCCTCTTCTTACGATCATCTCTTGTTTAACATGGAGCCGTTCCGGGAATATAAAAGACAAAACAGTTGTATCAACATGGCAACATAGTAATGTTGATCAAACATCTTTCAGGTATGGATTTAATACATAGCTTATAGAGTAATATCATAGTGTATTGCATATGAACAACATACTACATATCTTCAGATTTTTTAGAACAGGACTCGCTTTCGTACGTATCCCTGAAAAAACTGATTTAACGATGAGGGATTACTAAGTATAACAACAGGTTCGATTCGCTGTTTGTGTCTCGTCAATAGAGTGTTCACCCATGTGAATATCAAATCCATTGTATTGGTTTAAATCTCAGAAAGCCGTTAAACCAACGTATGGGATTATCTTTCAAGTTGTTTCCTATCATACATTCAACCGGAGAATTAGACCCTTTTGTTGCACTGACCTTAAAGTTCATTCTTCCTCGTCTATTACCATCGACTTTCAATCAATTTATCTTTTATTTTCCTCTAATTTATTAAATAAGGCATCTTTATATGAGTCGTTGAAACGTGACCAAACCTAATTTTTAGAGAGGGGGAACAACTTAATGTACTATTCCATCGATATACTGAGAAAAAATTTTACTTGGTATTCCATGTTCGATTTTGCAACTCACTTAACTACTTATCGGTTACACAAATGGATCAAAGCTGAATGTTCCCCTCTTTCCCTGGTCCTGGTCTACACAATGGTCTTCCCAACTGACACTGACCGGATCCATCTCTTTTGGTTACTTAATTTCCCTTATAATAATACAAATTTATTTATCCTATTTATTTCATTACATATTATTTAGTTATTCTACCTTTATTCTCACGTTAATGCATGCTTCAATCTTCATTATTAATTAATTATTCGCAAGCTGATAAGTTTCAAAGTAATCTGGTCGTCTAGTCATGACTTCATCAAATTGGCTAAAAATCATACTAATTTCGCCGACTTTATTTACTATTCTTGTAGTTAAATAAACAATTTGGGATTAAAAATCAATAAATCTAATAGCAGTTCTAGCTATCCTTGAATATTTTGATAATATAGTCCTTTAAAATGTATAATATAGAATACAGCTTATTCTAAAGGCATTTGTACGATACCGAACGGAAAAGAATCTCGTTTATCAAACAATTCATAGCCAAACATTCCATCCTTAATTCTAATATCCAGATGCAAAAACGTTACTTGCATTCAGTTATTTT
The DNA here is from genome assembly GCA_963457665.1 of Thysanoteuthis rhombus. Classification (NCBI taxonomy): domain Eukaryota; kingdom Metazoa; phylum Mollusca; class Cephalopoda; order Oegopsida; family Thysanoteuthidae; genus Thysanoteuthis; species Thysanoteuthis major. The sequence continues at coordinate 44,054,325 of OY735232.1, read as the reverse complement.
CACACTTCAATTCAAGATCCTAACGGCATATTTGAGTATCAACTGAAAATACCATAAAGATATATTTGTATCTATGAAAATATAAACTTTCCCAGTATATTACACATTTATAATTCGCTGATGTCAGCAAATACATTATTTATTTTATAAACTGGCTTCATTACAATCAACCAACAGCCCAGAAAATTTGCCATGTCTAGCAAATATACTCTGGACAGAATAGCACACGTGCCAATGCATAAGGAGATCGTTCAAGTGAGAGGAAAAAAACTGTGGAAATTCTGTTTGACCACGAATGCTATGCTCCAAATCTCGATTCTACTTTGAGACTCACTCACATAAGTGTAGCAAAAGGGAATGTCCACCATTTTAGATGCTTAGAATGCAAAAATATGTGTTAAGCACGTACAAATATTTGGTGTATCTAAGTATTTGGTACATACAAAAGTTTGCAGCAATCTTATTCGAAAACTAGAGATATAATAAATAGTTTCCATTTATCTTTTCTTCTTTGACGGGAGGACCTCAGCATTTCAAAATAATCAAAAGCATTATTAAATGCATGGACAAATCCAATTGTCATTTTACAGCATACGTCTCAATAGAAAGATCAGGGATCTGGCTGGTGGCTCACATATTTGTCATTCCACAATTACATGTTGTATTTAGTTTTCCCAAATGGAAGGGACACTTTATTAGCATCTGCCTCTATGTTTCTAGTTCTGACAAGTTCAGAAAAAGACTTAGTTTCACATATTCAACAGTTCAAACAACAGCTTTATTTTGAATTTCATTATTCATAGTGACAGTCTTGATAGGATTTTCCCTCTCTCCGTTAGATACTGCTTTAAGAAAAAAAAAGAATATGGTTTTGATTTGAGTTAAAACTCGGAGAAAATGCCGTTAAAGCTTTTGGAAACAGCAAGTTCTTATTTTGAATGGGGACCTGGCCAGGGAGAACATTGTAACTTTCGCAACACAAATTTATTCCCAGATACATGAACCTAGACGATGGCCCTCCAGGACACCTTGAATCAGCTGTGGATGATGAGTAATCAAAAGATGTTGTTGAAACTGATACAATTTCAACTGTTTCAGCCCTTGTTCAAAATTTGTAGATTTCCAAAATAATAATC
>OY735232.1:44035689-44048189 GCA_963457665.1 Thysanoteuthis rhombus | reverse complement strand
TAAATCTATCTCTTTCTTTCATTCCTCCTCCACCAATATCTAAACAGGGATATATGTGTAAGTGTGTGTGTGTGCATGTTTTTTTGCGTGTATGCGTGAGAGAGAGAGGGAGAGAGAGTGAGTGTATATGTGCTTATGTCTGTGTGTCAGTGTCAGTTCAAATTCACATATCCAATATAATTTATATGTCTATTCCTACTCATTGAATTAACCCTAGAATTTTTTTCCAAAGCCATGAAATTGAAATTTGCAGAAAATATCGTCGTTTTTTTAAGTTTTGGATCTTAGCTCGTTTCCTCAGTGGAGAATAATCATTTATCAGAAATGTCTTTGTAACGTAAAGACGAGACTTAATTGAAATGTGAGCAAAAAAAATCATCGAACATCTTTTGGGGGGGCTCTGTTAACAATGAAGATTTTATAATCGATTTGAGGACCATAAAACTATATATATATATATATAAATATATATATATATATATATATATGTGTGTGTGTGTGTATGTGTGTGTGAGTATATATATATATATGTGTGTGTGTGTGTGTGTGTGTGTGTGTGTGTGTGAGTGCAGTTTTATGCTCACATCCTGCCACAGGGGCTCCAAGAAAAAGGTTAGAAAATGTAATGTGAGGATAATTTGTTTTCCATGAAGAAATCAGGTTTTACTGCCTCCTCGCCAATAGTTCTTCGTTTTTTTTTCGATGAGAGAGAGAGAGGTAATATCGAAAATAGTCAGTTGCTATATTTTTGGCCCAGCGTCTTATTTTGCACGGTGATGATGGTCGATGTCACATGTGGAAAAAGTGTCCCTGTACTCTTCCTTGAATTTTTTCACCGACGAATGGACAGTTTAGCAATCAGTAGGGGCAATGCTATGCCTTTTGAAGCAGGGCTTTTATGCTTGTTACTTCTGTGTATGTTGTTTGACAATTGCCACGAATAGCGTTTCTAAGAGGACATGGAAACATTGGATGATTAAAACAATGATAAGCAGAATATGACGATGCTGGTGTTTTGTTAAGGTGAAGGACAAAATATGTATATAAGTTAGTGAGTAACTTCTTTTGTTTTTTTCTATTGACATCACGACAAATCGGTTTTAAAACCTGCAGGGAAAATGTTTGGGTAATGTTTTTTGGTATAATTAAATATTTGAGGTTATCAATAATGAGGGTGTATTGCACATAAATGAACTTATATACATATGTATAGTTTATGTGTGTCCAGCATATATATATATATATATATATATATATATATATATATATATATATATATATATATATACATGTGTGTGTGTGTGTGTGTGTGTGTGATGCTGTATGTATACGTATTTATGATGAGAAAATGGATAAGTTTTATCCAACATGAAGGTGAATTTGATAGACGATACGGAAACTTTCTTTCCTGAACATCTTTAGGAAATCGGTTTCGACCGATGTTGAGCGTCAAAAAGGGAAAATAACCGATTTTGCCAATAACGGAGTTTGAGAAAGACAGAGGAATATGGTGTGTTTTCATAATCATTATAAGTATTATCATTGCTAAGTTCTTATTTCCCACTGACAAAAAGGGGGTCGTTATTTTGTCGTTAGAGTTATGCAAGTGAAGTGAAAATGTAGGAGATTTTGGGAGTATATACAAAGTAGTTAGTCGTGAAATCCCTGTAGCAATTAAATCCATAACATATTAAATCAATTATATATGTATTTATATATATATATGTATGCGTGTGTGTGTGTGTGTGTGTGTGTGTGTGTGTGTGTGTGTGCGTGTGTGTCTGTATGCGTGTGTCTATGTCTATGCGTACGTTTGGCGTAGTGTGTTAGGCGATCTGTTCATATTTATCTTTGCAACATATGGTTCCATTGCAGAATATATCATTGTTGCTCGCATATACGAGATATGTCGCAAATTAATCCATCCATTCTAAATGTCACAAGAACAGCTTGGCTGCTTTGATATAATCTTTCAATATTTTCGAATTTCGTACATTTGTAGCACACAGCACACCTGAGATACAAAGTACCATACTCAACTAGGTGTCATGTACGAATATCGAAGAGTTTGAAGAAGATACGATGGAGACAATGAATTTGTTTATAGAAACATACCTTTCAGGTATTCTTCAATTAGTTTTTAATCCTCTGATTTGTTCGTAGCCTTATCGACAACTAATTCCTTTTGCCCATCAATATTGTGATTGACTTGATGACTCACTGAGCGATTTCGAACTATAAGGATATTGTTGTAAAGAAATAATTAAGTCCGTTGATTATATCATTTTTTTTCCTCTGTACAATGTTATCTTCTTTTGTTTTACGCCTTAAGTCGCTCACATGAAGGATTGATACATCCGACGGTCCTAATTAGGTATTAATCTTTAATGGATTAAAAAGTCAATCAAGAATTCGGCCGGCTGCCATCACTTTTGTCTCACCTGATTTTTCTCTTACTTTCATCTTTTGATAAGGAGGAATTTAAATGTAACAGAGGGGGGGGGTTGATTTTTTCTACCCAACTAGTAAACAAGGGAAACGCTAGAAAAGGTAAAAAAGGAAAATAGAGAGAAGGAAGAATAAACTTAGCGGAAGTGAAGAGAAATAATAAAATAGAAGGATAAAAAGAGGAAAATGGGAGAAAAGGAATTGAAGGAGGAAGGAAAGGTACGTGATTAGGAAATAGGGCGGATGATTAGTTGAAGGAAAGATAGGAAATGAGAAGAAATTTCAATAATTAAGAATAGATAACGAACAAAGATTTCGGATAGAAGCAAAAACCAAGGAGAAAAGAAAGAAAGAAAGAAAAGAAGAAAGAAAAAAAGAAAGAGACGCTGCTAGAAGAAAAACAAAGCAAAACAGTAAAAAAAAAAGATACCAAAAATATCTGAAACAAAAAAGAGATTCCCAAATGAAAAGCCGAAGAAGAAAAAAAAAGAAGATTAAATAGCGTAAACAAGTCAATGATTAGTTAGGACCAACGTAAAGAAAAAAGGTTAAAGTAACCATCGAAATACATCAGCAGAATGAAAGTGAGAAAGAGATTGAAAAGAAGGAGTATAGTAAGGTAGGGAAAAAGGAAAAAAAAATGGAGAAAAAAATCGGCTATAGGAAGAGAGAAAGAAAGAAAGTAGAAAGAAAAAAAAGGAGGGAGTATTATACGAGAGCTCAAGCTTTAAAAAAAAACAGACAACAGAAGTCTTCTTAAAATGAAAAAATAGAGAAAGAAAAGAATCGAAAAGAGATTGGAAGTTGATTTAATCATCAAAAAGATAACAAAGACGATAAAAAGAAATCAGCTCGTTAAAAAACAACTAAGAGAGAATGAAAATATAAACACAAATGAACGGTCTATTTCCCAAGGAACGGCATCGGTTACAATTCCCAAGATTCTGAGTTCCAAACAATTAACTCAGGCAGATAATACTTACACTAAGGATTTGAATGCAAGATGAAACTAATAAATGAAGTGTTAACTTGAGTTTGAAACTGGGAAATTCAGTATTTCAATCCATTTTAAAAATCGAAGGAGATATTACTAATGAAATGCCAATAAATATACTAATACTCTTTTGCTGGCTACAGCATCACTTATCCCTGCCCAGTCTCCACTTATCATAAGTTTGACTAATCTACACCGGAGGAATGGTACTTAAACCCACTTAAAACAATTATTCTCATTTGTTACACGTATATTAATTAGTTTTTGTCCAAGAATTTTACTAGACTAATATACTGTGAGTTTACAATGTTGGTTAAGTAAATATACTGAAGGAAAAAAACTAATGAATTTTCGTTTGAAAGAGTTGGAGTAGTTTTCATATGTTGATACAGGAACTATTTTCATCATTGTTCTTTAAGATGTGCAATAGTTGGAATACACCTAGATGCAACAAATACCCGGAGCAAAACACTGAGAAATCTAGGAAAATGTCTGAGTAAACTGATGGAAAAAAGATGATCTTGGGTTTGAAGAAAATACTGTGAGAGAAAATGGAAAAAAATCAAGGAAAGAAAAAAGACAGAAAAGAAAAAAAGGTTATGAAGAAAAGGTTGAGCAATGAGGGAGTGGACTAACGAAATATAATAAAAATGTGCAAAAAAAGGAGAAAAAAAAAGATAAATGAACGACAAGAGACGGAGAGAGAGGAAAGAAAAGAGTGATAACTTGGAGAAAGTGAAAAAATGGAAGTCAAAACAGAGATCGGGGAGAAATATATAAATAATACAGAAAAATCAGTGAAAAAAGATCAAATATATGTTTAAGATGAACAACTGATGATCCAAACAAGAGACAATTCATACATTGTATACAAAGCGTTTGTGGTAAATATATATATATATATATATATATATATATATATATATATATATATATATATATATATATATATATATATATATATATATATATATAGTGGACAACTGATTATCTGAACAAAAGACAATTCATACATTGTACCAAACTATAAGTGGGAGGGAAAAAGATCACTGAAGAAATTTACATGAATTGTATTGACAGATATTTTGAAACAAAAACTATGTATATATATATATATATATATATATATATATATATATATATATATATATATATATATATATATATATATATACAAAGAGAGAGAGTGTGTGATAGAGATCTGAAGAGAACAAGAGAGAGAGACAGACGAGGCGATTGAGAATGAGAGAGAGAGAGAGAAAGAAAGAGAGAAAGACGGTGAAAAAGAGGAAAAGAATGTAGGAACGGTCAAAAATGATAGACAGGAAGTGAGACAGAGACAGGGAAGAAAAGATAAAGTGGAGGGGTGGAAAAAAAATCTATGAAATAAATGTATATATATAGGATAAAGTCAGTCACTCCATAGAAACTGTCACGTGACCAACATATCCTGGCAGCATGAGATTGGTTGGGGGTAATAATTGGAAAAAAAATGGACAGAGGGGTGATCAATGAATTTGGCAGTGATCACTGGGAAAAAAGGCTGGATTTCAGAAAATGAAACGACAGAAATGAAGTTATCAATTTATCATAAACGTTCACTGTAAAATGAACCCCCCGCGAAGAATTTTTGAATAATTAGAAGAAGTTTTTTGCTAGATATGAAAAGGAGCGATGGAATATCCTTCAACAGAAGAAGAAGAAGAAAAAGAAGAAGAGGAAGAAGAAGAAGAAGAAGAAGAAGAAGAAGAAGAAGAAGAAGAAGAAGAAGAAGAAGAAAAAGAAGATAAACATAAAGTTAGATTAAGAGGTGAAAAGTATATGAAATAGAAAAAAAATGAAGAACTACGTTGAAGGAAAAACTAAAACTAACAATCCAAGTATCCTTGAAAGGAAGTAACGTAAAGAATTCCGAGAGTTTTATAAGAACAGAGTTAAGAGCCTAAATAGAACTGAAGGAAAATAGTGAGTAAATAAATTCTATTTCTAAAGTTAAACAAAAAGATGGGTTGTTTTTTGTTTAAGGAAAGCTATTGAAAATCTCGATATATAAAGATCAACCCTGAATGTCACAGAATTCGATTTAACAGTCTCACGTAATATAAACTCTTTAGTTGTAAAGTTTGTTTACTGTTATCCAGTGGTTGGTGTTGGAGTTCTGTTATTCACACAATGCTGCAAGATGCAATCACGTATTTAGCAACATAGATTAACCGACAGGGAGCAGAAAGATCCCCAATCCTAAACAAACAGATTGACAATAGATGTAGGAACCCGTTAAAAGGTCACCAAGTAGGATTTCTCTTATTCGTATGTATATTTATTGGAGGAAGATATATGTTGGAATACAAGTGTATGAGGATGAAAGAACGAACTCTGCTGTTTCAGAATTCCAAATGATATAGATAATCTATTTGATGTATATATATATATATATATATATATATATATATATATATATATATATATATATATATATATATATATATATATATAATGAAAAACTGCGTGTATGGCAAGCTATATAGTAAGAAAGGGGGGTTGTGTTTAATGAACACTCGTGGATGCAATGTTATTATACCTGTTTTGTTTTTAAAATCCCCGAAACGGTTACATGGTGAACAACTGCTAATCTCTACAAGAGAGACTTTACACATAATACCACAATAACAAATAATACATTTTCCAAATACATAAAAAGTGTATTATATGACATGACATGTAGGTAATGTTCAATTTTGTAACAGTATAGCACTGGTGACGTGGCTGGTACATGTGATACGCACACACACACACACACACACACACACACACACATACGCACACACCCATATATATATATATATATATATATAGCGGGCCAGACTAACTTGAGAAACCAATCTTGACAGTTCTGGTTGATGGTTTCTAAAAGTCAACACAAAGGCATCAATGAAGAATAGAAATATACTCGTAGAAAGGGAGATAATCTAAAAGATTTTTCTTGTAATTCGACCAGTAACCTCAAGGCCAAGGCGATAAAACGGCGCTGAATGGTTGGCACCGGTTAATGTGTACAGGGATCGAATTTGACAAGGTCTGCCTGAAGGGGTGTGGCACTTGACACAGAAGGTGATCACAGGCCAGGGCAATGGACGAACCGGCTTATCTGTCACTTTTTGACGTTGGCGTTCGGATCATTTTAGCTGCAAAGAGCTACACGGACATAGTGATAAGAGAGAATGATTACGGTAGATGTCGCCGGGAATTGGCGGCGAAAAATCTTATCTTATTTCAACTCAACGTCCACGTTCTCTGATTTATATTGTTTTGTTTTGTTTCATTTGTTTCATCTTATTCATTTGATTTTACACTTCTCTCTTTGTCAAACTTTTCTTTTCACACAAATGATTCTCAGACGCACGGATCACATTTCTTCACTGGTGATCCTAAGTCTTTGCAATTCCTTCCCTATCTTTGAATTGCCATGAAATGTATTTATTATCATCATCTTTTTCATTGAACGTTCCTCTCCTGTCTGAAACTTATATTTATTCCTTCCCCTGGCTACGAAAGATTTTCCAACAAAAAATTCATTCTTTGGAAGTAAAAAACATTCTCTTTGAAAATAACAATGCAACAGAAGCATTGTTTTTAAACTAATTGTAACAGTTTTTTGTATTGTCGATCTGTCTAAAATACATGATTGTTGGTCTGCAACAGGAGTCGGCCTATTGTCATAAGTTGTAGTTTTGCCAGATCGAAATCTATGAAAGATTTGGAAGGCCTAGTGTCAACTTCTAACTCGAGACCTGAAACATAATAACTTGTTGAAACCTGCAAACCATGTACACATTAGTAACAAAAGGCCTCGAGCACCAAAGCTTATTCTACTCTAAAATTTTCGTAATGATCTATTTTGTAATCATTTGGGAGATTACTTTGTCCTATAATATGAATGAAAGTTGCAATGTAATACCGGGGACAATTAAAGCCGTTCCGATTTATAATAACTATAGGTGTTGCGTCAATATTCTGGGTTGAGAGTACCCGACCTCTCCTTTCATCAAAATTTGTTATTCTGGCCATAAACTAACCTTTAACACTGACTGCACCCACTGGTACCTGGTATATCTAGAATGCAACTATATCTAACACAAAATAGACCCTTGAAATTGTTATTTAGTAAGGCATGCATAATTCAGATTAGACTATAATGAGTTGAGTAACTGTGGTTACTAAGATTGTTTTACACCAATTTCCAATGCAAAACGGACGGAATATTTTGACACTGTTATTTTTTTAAATATTAGAGCGAACACCGACCACTGATTTTAGTTTAAGATACAAACCTATTTCAGTCACCACACTGATCCAACCACCTGGAAGTGTAATGTAACACCTGACGTGTCCTTGCCTGTTTTGTGTATCTCCATATTAACAATTTCAACTCTGTCTTTTGTCCTAACTCCTGAAAATATTCCTACTCTCTGTTTGTCTGTCTGTTTGTCTCTCTTTCTCTCTGGGCACTGATCATTTTCCCTCTCGAGATTACGTCCTTCCGTACTTTTTGAAATCTCACCCAACCATCTTCCGTTAGCTTTCCTTATTTCCTGATGTTCAGGAATGCCTCTGTTTGCAACTTATTATTTTGCCCTCTCTCCAAAATCCAACACAATATTCTTTATTTTTACCAAAGAGTTTTGCATCGAAACTGTCAACCAACACTGTCACTAAAACTATTAGCAATGATTGTTTTTCAGTTTTCAATCTGAGCTGGTAGATTGGCTGGGTAAATACGTCTTACACGCCGTACAAGTCAAACTAAAGGGCTTAACATTAACTATCATTAACTCATTTTTATGTCTAAAATAAATTTCCTGCATAATAGGTGTTTAGTGGTGGATTCAATTAGCAATGTAAATTCATGCTAAATTGATCCCTTATTTTATGTCCATTAGAATTCACGCTTGCAAAGTGAAAATTCAAACTATTCAGTGATCACTGCCCACCAAAAGACGAGTGAAATAAGTAATCCATTGATCACACCTTTTTCCAATTTTTCTAATTGATCATCCCAACATGGCATGCTGCCAAAGACGTTGGTCATATGACGGTTTCAATTGAACGGCCAACCAGACCTGTTTTCATTTCTCTACAAAATCTGACTACGTATTTTTTCAAGCAAAAGCTGTTTAGGTATTCATCTATTTTTTTTTCTTTTTGCTCTGAAATGGGGGAACCAATCTTTCTTTCAATACAAGAACAGATGAAATATATCTCTAATGTTTTTGCAGTCCTCATTCCTTGGTTTCACATTTTTCTTTTTTTTTTTTTTTTTGCCCATTTCATTTTTTTTTTTTTTTTTTGCAATTTCCTCTTTTAAAAACATTCCAACACTGGTGTTTTCCTTTCCCTCCCAACATCTGCATATATTCAAAGTTACCATCCATTCTTGATTTTAGTCATTTGCTACGTTTCTCTCCGGACCAGGTGTTGGTAGCCCAGCGGTTATCTCCACGGAAAATAGTATATGCGAGCCGAATTAAAATTCCGACTTGAACAATCTGCGTTCAGTTCGCCAAAACACCTTTTTGGAAGGCATGATTGCACACCATCTTCTCTCGCAAGTATGGGTAAAATAGCTGAACCGAGAAAGTCCAACACTTCGTCCAGCGCCCTCAATCAAAAAATGGTTGCAGTAAGGAACATTTTCAAGAATAGTACGGTCAGCAAGAAGTGGGTGAAATTTCTACCGGCCTAGGAAGTTGAAAGTAGATTATTACAAAACGATCGTGTGCAATTATCTGCATGACATACTAAACGCTACAAGCGGATGAATGACTAATGTTTTTTTTACAGATAATTTATCTTAATCTAATTAAGGCACAAGGTCGAAGCAGAGAGTACTTAGGTTAGTTCGAACTCTGAATAGTAATGATCTGCAAATTTTGCTGACAAATCGTTCTTCAACACTAAAGCGTTAGAAGACAGAAAGAACTCAGATTTCACTAATCTTGAGTTGATACATCTGAGAAAGGGAAAGCGTGAACACTCAGTTGCGGTCGCACTCAGTAGAGTGATTATTGTCAGCGTAAACTCTTTATCAAACTCCTTATTTCAGTTCATTGTTTCGATTTTTACAAAGTGCAACTTAACAACCAAGAAACAGATAAACCAATTGTGTTAGTCAGAACCACGAAAATAATTGTGTTGATATATGATATTTTCTATCTTGGATTCTATAAGATCGTTAATTTACTGATCAAGAAAGAAAAGAAGGACCTCAGGTGATGACTGCCTGAATTTAAAACCTGTTTTGAGCATTCACTCTATCGGCATTAGAGTCTAAGTTTGGAAGATAAGAAGAAAGAAAAGAAGATTATATTCTTCCAGCAAATTTATTTAATGCAAACATGTGTAAAACATAGTTTTAAAGGATGCAAAATAATTATGACAGGTAATTCTCAGTTTGTATAGTTAATTCCAAAAAGTGGCCTAAAGTGTTTCTATCATAGCGTGAAACAATCCTGAAATAAAGTAGAAGTGGGACCACTGAAATCACTCGACATTAACTTTAATTAAATTACTGTCGATAACATCGCGAAATTTCTAGAGATTTTCATTATCTTTCGGTTGAAGTTACTACTCGGTAATTGTTCTTTCCTGCTGCTTCCTATATCTACGGTTTTCTTTTGTCTTTTTGGCAAGATTTACGTTCTTTCAGGTGTAAATTGCCTCAACGTAATCAACAAGTTCTGAGAGCTGGAGTTGAAAATTCCTTATCGTCCTTTTTTTTTTAAAATGTTTGTTTGTTGAAAGGTTTATTTGGATAGGTGTTAGATAGTGAAACTGTTGTCAGCGTGGGAAAGGAAATCGGCGAACCGATTTCGATTTTCGGCTGAGATTGTTTTTATATAAGTATCTCAAGGAAAAATACAGGGTGGTCCGACCTCATAAAATACATGTCAATATGAAGCATCGATATTAAAACGTGGCCAAAAAATTATGGAGTGTGATCATGTCGCACGATTCCAAATAAGTTTGTTAAATACCAGTATGGTATAGTGGTTTGCATTCAGGCTTTGGTCTCTGCTGCAAATAAACAGAAACGTAAAAAATATCTAAGTGGCTGTAAAAAGCTATAGACAGTTAAAATTTTTTTAGCAAAACTTTAGAAAGATGATTCCTATGGATGTCCATAGGTGCATACCCCTGTTTAAAAAGTGCAATAACTCACTTGCGCTTTATTTCGTTAGTTGACAGTTCTTATCCAATATTCGGATTTTTCAAGCAGATGTGCAATTTATACGTGTTGGAATCAGCACATTGCAGATTTTTCAACGCCTTATTTGACCAAAAGCAATCTAAAGCTTTCCTTTTCGTATAATTTTGACGTTTTGTCTTGATGGTAGAGTTTGTGGACATTATAGCTATGCATATTCCGTATGCACTTCGTCAACTTGTACTGAACCATTGCCTGCTACTTGTATTATTTTACAACCTTTCCCTCCATACAAACACTATCATCAAAATCTTAAAATTACTCCCAGATTTGAAAACTTTATTTTTGTATGACTTTTGATTCATTTGCACTATTGAGTAAAAAAAGAAAAATTTCCATCTTGATCCTTAAATTGTGCCCTTTCAGAAAATGCCTTTATTGGGGTCCCAGAACCTACGGGAAATGCTGACCAGATCACCCTGATAATTGCACAATCTGAAAGAAAGAGTAAGCCTTCGCCGAAAATATCCTTTAAAGGTGCAGATCCCTGGTAATGTATAGTAATGCACCATCTTGAATGAGTGGTGCGACGGTCCCTGATATTAGAAATTAGAGAATTATTGAACAGCATAATTTGAACTAGATCGCTATCAGATGATAGCATCTAACTCAAATATTGTTTTCCTATCATCATTTCTCGAATTTCTCTTCATTTGTTCACTGTTTGTATCACCTGATGAGTGAGGTTGTAAAACTTTTGCAATTTATAATCAGGACCACCTTCCCTTCATTGTAATAGAAAAGACTTTTTACAGCCGATTGCTTTTTAAAAATACTAAAATATTTTTTACATTTTTGTGCATCCGTAGCGTAAAGCACAAAGATACACTTTTTTCCGACGAAAGTTGAGATTTCTAAAATTTGTAATGAATGCAGAAAAACATTCTGAATAAGGGCTATTAAGGGATATAGGAACGGGTATTGCAGCAATATTCCATTCATCATCCAATGTTTTTTCGCAATATTTATTCCCTGTTGAAATACAAGGTGTTGAATGTCCATGGGTCTCATAAGTCATCGAATACAGAGAGAGCTCTTAAACGATGAACACGTATAGAAGAGAATAGTTGGCTATCTGGCCAAACGGTTTCTTGAGGAAATTGATCAACACGATCCGACATTCGACAATCCGGGCAATCGGTAGCCATCAAGTAAGGCAGATCTGGGCACTGCAATATTTTTGCAAGCGTCAGCTTTGTAAATTCAAAGGTCGAATATTGGGGGAAATATTGTGTTTGCGTCGATCTTATCAATAGGAAGGGCCTGGCATTTTACTGCCTTCTCACCATCATCATCAAAAACATTTTAGCGTCTGTCGTTAGATGAAGACCTTTCCATGATATACTAGACTTCTATATTATGGGCGTCGTAGAGTTATCTCTTTCTGAACTTATCCACATCGTCACACCATCTTCTATTTTGTCGGTCACGGCTCCACATGTTATCTATCGAGATAGACAGCAATAGATCCCCTGTTTGGGGTTTTTTTCTTACCAGGTAAAAAGAAAACCTGATAACTGGAAATATGTGATTGTCTTAGCCACGATACAAACCTGCATTTCTAATATAAATTGTTGCTCCCATAGTTCTTCTGACAGCAATCTGCATCTTTTCCGAATATTTTGATCTCGCTATCAGATGATAATCCTTGTTCCTACTGTTTAGTTCGAGGCTGTAAACCAGAACTGTTAGGTTTCTTCAGTTTTCATGTCTATCCGCTTAGCTATGCATGTATGTATGCATGAAGTACGTATACTGGGGGCACCCATAGGGCTGAGGGGTGGAACCTCTTAA
>OY735232.1:43923189-44030689 GCA_963457665.1 Thysanoteuthis rhombus | reverse complement strand
AGTACGGTACTACGAGTATTGCCAATGTGTTGACGGTTTGTATGCAGTTCTAAGAATTAGGTTTAGTTTTGAAAATAGCTTGAACCTTCCTGTAGTACTCCTTTATATTTTTTCTCTCATTTCTCCTTTTTTTAATTCTTTGTCCTATGTTTTCATTTAGATACAAACTCCGAATTTTCGTTTAGCAGTATTATTGGTGGAAAGTGATTTTGGCGATTTTTCCTTCCAAAGGGTGAGTGCAATGATTAGGAATGGCACGGTGGGTTGGCGCTGTCTTTTTAATTTTCTTATGAGATTTTTGTTCGTGTAAGTTTTTTTAATCCCTTTTGTGTTATGATAGTGTTGTGATATATGCATATTTTTATAGTTAGGGGATGTGTTTTGCTTCTTTTTCGTTTTTTTTTTTGTTTTTTTTTTTTGCTTTTGAAGGCCTTCAGTCATCCAAACATATTTTCTATCAAGACAAAATATACATTAATAAAATATCAATGAAGAGAATTGGAACAATTTTGGTGCAACAACTTTCACCAAGTAGTTTCACGTATTGCATCATCCACTGCCTCATGTGATTTCCTCTGTATTGATAGTAACTTCTCAGGAATGGAGAAAGAATGACAATTGCATAACCGCCATGAAACTCAGTCAGCATGAAGAACTGAATTCTCTATGTATACCTATTTGCATATGATCTATCCCCGATATCGAGCACTTTTCATTTGAAAAGTGACCCTAAAAATAATAACTATATATATATATATATATATATATATATATGTGTGTGTGTCTGTGTGTGTGTGTATATATATATATATGTATATATATGCATATATATATATATATATATATATATATATATATATATATATATATATATATATATCATGTGTGCAATTATGAAAAATTCCGGAAAATTCATATGAACATACTTTGAGAAATAACAGACAGAAATGACATTAGTCTTGCACAAAAGTCTTTTTTGTATGTTCAATGTTTACAGCTGTGAAGCCTGCAAGACTATATATAAAGATGCATGTATATACTTATGAGATCCACACTATAGCTTCATCTATCTATTATACTGTATATATATATATTTATAGATACATATATATATATATATGGAATTCAGACTAACAATTCAGCTATCCTTTATACTTACTCTCTGTTTGACAAAAATTCATTGTTATTAGAATTTTAACTTTTACACCTTTCTGAACCCTCTCTCTCTTTCCCTCCCTCTCTCTTTCCCCCATCTCTCTTTCTCTATCTCTCTCTCTCTCTTTCTCTCTCTCTCTCTCTCTCTCTACATATATATATATATATATATATATATATATATATATATATATATGGTTTCCAGAACACAATTTTTGTACTCTTATACCGTCTCTTTTTTAGTTTTTTTTCGTTATAAACACAATATGAGAATTTCAAACTGTATGGTTTCTAAATTATATATATATATATATATATATATATATATATATATATATATATATATATATATATATATATATATATATATATATAAGTAATAAACAAGGGTTTATTTGTAGTTTATATCCATTTGAAAAGTCTAAATATACGAACAGAGACATTCTGCAATAATAACATGAATGAACATAAACATTCCAATTTACAAATCTAAATCTGTTTCGTGTGAAACACTCGTTCAAACCGCTCAACAATACAATTTGAAAATAACCAATAAGAACCAGTTCCAGTCTGAATGAGTGTTTGACACGGAAAAAATTCAAATTTATTTTCCGGATCATTTCTATGTGACATGTAATATTTAATTCTATTCATACACACATATGCACGCGCACGCGCACACACACACACACACACACACACACATATATATATATATATACTTGGTATGTGGTAGCATTCAAGTCTGTATGCGTGTGGAAGGATTGTTACCTTCAGTAATTCAGCTTCAGTAAAGCATTCTCTTTGTAGCCGTATTGGTTCCAATTTCCCTCATTATCTCCCTTTTCCGTTGTATTTTCCTGATCGGAAGCTTATAATGTCGGATGTTAGATCAATTGTATGTTCAAAATTTTGCACAGAAAATTTTTTCAGGTTACGATGATGTCAGTAAGTGCGACTGACTGCAAATGAGTCTTTTTCCGATTAGGAGCATTTTTCAATGCATTCAAAATCTCGACGTGCTAGTCGCAGTATCTCTAGATCAGTTTGGTATTTTTTAGGGAAATTCTATCAGATGAACTTTTGACATTTGTAGTCATTTAGTGCAACCGTGTATGCATGGGTTTGCACGTGAATTTGTGAATGTATGTGGCGTGTGTGTGTGTGTGTAGGAAACAATCAACGAGAGGGGAAGAGATGTTGTGAAAAGATTTTTCAGTCCATATCGATATTTCAATATTTTAGTACAAGATAAAAATTAGATTTTAATATCTCTAGTGTACCATTAAGTTCAAAATCATAGAAATGTACAAATTACAAAAAAAATTCAGAATACTATGTGTATATAAGTGGCTGCACATGAAATGTGTCCCTTGTCAAAAAGTTAATATTTTCTCTCTATTCAAAGCTGCACTGCTCAGTTTTTTTTATTTTATTTTGGTTTTGAACACTCTAATTATCTTAATTCACAGTATTTGAGCTTTAAAGTAGAAAAAAAACAACGAAAAAAAAATACCTGAACACTATTGCTCTAAAAATATTAACTTTAAAATACAGGAAAGTGTTTATATATCCTTTGTAAACGATTGCTGGACTGGGGTTTTACGCTTCATTTTTGTGATTGTCGTACTGTATTCCATGTCTTACCATCAAACTTTTCCATCTCCTTCTAGAGTATGGTCTTTCATGGTCACACTGGCACGAATCTGCCTTTTGCTCCATCTCTTGTCTATTCATCTCCATCATCAATTTTTTGTCGTCCATTGTTGGAGAAATACTTTCCTCAAGATCCATCACAGTTCTCTATCGAGGGCGTCGCAGAGTCAATATTTTTTGAATATGTGTAGTTCATCACTCAATCTTGTATTCTGTCAGCTTCAGTTTCACCTGTGATCTCCGGGGATCCATGTTGTAAATCGTGATGTCCATTGATCGTCTGCCATTCTTGCAACATAGCCTGCCCATTGCCATTCAAGTTTTTAGTAGATTCTATGATGTATCACACTCCTTTTTTCTTCTTGATTTACTGTGCTATCTTGTGATCCTTCCATTTGAAGTATAGCATCATTCTCTCATGCGTGCATTGCATGCTGCTCAGTTTGCGGGTTTGTCTCTTGGTTAGGTTCCATGTTTCAGCTCCATAAGTGACTATCAGGAAAATGCATTAATTGTATACTCTTCTTTTTAGGATCATTGGGATCGTGTGTTTTTTTGCTTGGTTCTCTTTACTCCTTTTCACCACATTTCGCCACTCTTTAATCTGTTCCAAATCTGTCTGTGAATATTTCAATGTGCTATTGTTTTCCTTTGTTTTGTCTATTTTCTCTGCCGATTCTTCAATTATGTTTACTAGATGTTTACTTTTTTTTGTCCATACTACTTCTCCTATTCCATGGAGCTGCAAAATCTGTTCTCTATTGGAATTGGTAACTCTCTTATCATACAGAATCGAGGTATCTTCTTATGGATCATTTTGTATCCCTACGTTTTAAATTCTATTCGAGTGGCTACCATTCTATTGTCACTCCTCGTATCCACTCAAATTACAACGGTAAGTTATTTAACGTTATTAAGTCTAGCGGTTATTACAGATTTAAGTTTGTTTTTAGATATTCTGTTTGAGCATTTCCAAGTTTATTTACGGTCTTTTATTTTTTGAAAAAGTGTTTGTTATCTTCACTCGGTATCCGTGAGACATTTACAAACACGAGTCCTTTTTCGTTTTTTTCTACGTTATCCCATATTCTTCAACAGTTGTATCCTATTCATTTCCTTTTACTCACCTTAGGATTGAGATCTCCCATAAGTATTATGTAATTAGTCATTTCACAGTCCATCATCTTACTGATGTCATTATAAAACACTTCAATGTCCAGTCGGGAGATTTTCAAAGTTGGAGCGTAAACCTGGATTACTTTTAATATGTATCATTAGCTTCAACTATTTTGCAAACTATTCGATCCGTTGTGCTTTAAAAAAAACAATAACATTGCCTGTTATTATCGACTAAGAATCCAACGTTTCATTGTTTCCCCTTTCGCTTTTGGCTGAAGAGCATTGGTATGAGTAAAGATACTGAAAAGCAAATGGCAGGTGAGTTTGAAACATGAAATATACAAACTGAGGCGCACAGACGCAAAACAGGAAAAAGTATGAATAGCATTGAAAGCAATGGAAAGGGCGATTTTCTCAGTGATAGAAAATGATCAATATCAAACCCAGAGTTGACAATGATCAATATTTACCAAGAGATAAGGATATCGAACGATTAACTAGGCAAGAAAAATGGATATGAGCAGGGCAAATAGCAGGGAGCAAAACTTGACTTTTTTGTTCCCGTGAGACAGTGAACGCTGTAAGAAAAGACCAGACACAAGATTGAAAGTTGAAACTGCCCGGAAGAGTGGGCAGAGGGTAATGCTATCGTGGAACGAGATAGGGAAGACCTTTGTCGAGCAATGGACGTATTATAGCTGACGAAGATGTTCCTTTTTATTATTATTTGTTTATAAGTAGCTTTATGCTTTGGGTCCTCAGTAATACCAAATTATAGGTTATCCCTGTATTTTTATGGATTCCTCCCGCTGCAGATTTGTTTCACACAAATCTATGATCTTGAGACAAATGCTTTATTTTTTTTTTTGACGTCTTCTTGTCATTGAAATTATACGATTCTTGCATCAGTATGTCATCTTCGACATTTGCAGTGAATTCTCGATTTAAGTAATAGCGGTGAACTAGCGTCTGTTAGAGCTGAATATCACTTGAATTCTATGTTACTTGAAAATAGACTTTTCTACCTTTTATTTTGCTATTACCGAGTTAAAATACGAATCTATTGATGCAAATCAAGCTCCAACACAATACAGAATCAGAACTTATTGAATTATTAGCTAAAACAAATCAGAAGAAGTTTGCAGAATGAAAGCGTCCTGCTTTAGCTGTTTGCCAGTCTGATATTGTTTCTTAACAATGAAGATGTTCACAGCGAGCGATATTTCCTCAATAAACTTCGATCCCCGTGTCACGTTCATATTGCGTGCTTTTTTTAAAAAAACTGTATCATTGAGAACCATTTTAGATTGTAAATATTATGAAATTCGAATGAATGACGTGAACAAATCAAAATGAAGCGAGGAACGATGCTAAATTGTGAGATATTTCTCTGTGAAAAAATGGGGTAAAACTTATCTAGAAATATCTAGTTGTTCCTAGAAGATTATCTAAAACGTTATTCAAAAATTAAGCGAAGAAATACATTATATTGGGCTTTCATTCACATCATTGTCTACCCGATATAAAGGAAAAACAAAAATTTAAGGATCGTAAAGTGAAAATGGCAAAATTTGTTTTCAAATTGTGGTGTTTTAATGGTTATGACCTTCATCTTATCGTCAATTTTTTAAGTTAGATTTCAAATATTGAATTTTTACGTAGAAATAATTATTTAAAAAGTAAATAAAGATAATCAATACGAGTCGGAATTTAATCCTTAACAACTACATTTGATGAAGATTCAAAACAGTGGAAAAAAATGGGAAATTTCAAATTGATATAAGAGCCATATTTATTCCATAAATGATGTCGTTGATTTTTTTAAATAGTAAAATTACATTCTGTAAAAGGGATACTTTGTTGTTTTCAAATAGGTATCCATGCAATCAACTATTCAACAGACGCAGATAAGTTTTGAGATTTTGAGCATTGGTAAAAAGAACAAATTTTAATGTTGACATCCTTAGTTCAATCGGGATATTGATGCTATATCACTTTCATAAATATATATATCAACAGTCAATGCATACGTGTACTTCAAGGATATGAATACCCACAGGATGCATCTATCTATTTAGCTAGCAATTTGAAAAAATATCTTGACAGTCATACTAAATGTTTTTGTTTTTCTCAGTGTTTTTTTTTTTTCCTAGTACGGCAGCAGAGCAGGCGATTGCCACCCTAGGTGTCGGACAACATTTCGATATATTGGATAATTGGTGAAATTTTTTGTGTCAGTCTCATGGGAACCATCTTGTCAGCATTTTCCCGCTGTCATATCTTCTTGCAGAAAGTCAAAGCCGTCTTCATTTTATTGTTTACATTTTCTTAATTATATATTTCATGTTTGTCCATTGTCATTTGATCTTTCTTTATCGCTAGCATTGTTATTTTGATTGCTCACTCTGATTCGATATAAATCCTCAGTTCATTTTGACAACTTCTTTCTTTGAGTCCATAGCATCTGTATACTTCACGCTTTAATCACATTTCTGAAGTGTTATTCAATACATCTCAATTCATACAAAATACATTCCAGCCAGTCTAGATGGGTGATGATTATAAATTGCGTTATACAATATTGAATCTCTTATATGAAAGGACATTCCGTTATTACACGGTAAAGGTATCATTCGGCGTAGACAACATCAATACAATAAACAATTAAAGAACAGTTGTTTGGGCCTTTGCTCTACCGGAGTCTTTTCAGTTCGATGGTTAGAGTAACGCTACGTTGAAGCCGCTACCCTTTTGCCTGCCGGTTCCATTCCGGAGTCAGCCCCATTTTCTTTAACTGTTCATTCTATTTACGTTGTCGAGTTCAAATGATTCATTTATGGTTGAATAACGATAAATCATTTGAAATAAGGGTTTCAACGTAGTATAATACAATTTTATATATATATATATATATATATATATATATATATATATATATATATATATATATATACACAGTTACAGTTACTTGTGCACAGTGTTCAGCCCTGCCCTTCGACTACCCGATGGCCTGATTCGGACAGGAACCCAGTAAAGTCTTGATTTGATCGAGGACCATATGACCTTTATTCTGCCCAGACGATATGGTAAAATAAAGTGTAGATTTGAAAAAAATGTCCTTTGCTTGATCTATATATCATGATGTAAACAAACTGTACTTTTTGTTCAACCCAGACATTGTGATACGAAGTAAACGTGTCTCTTTTCAACAGAGAAAAATCGCCGTCGCAGTCAATAATTGAACAGCCTTAGGGGCAAAATTTGAAATTATGTAAATAAAATTATATCAAAGAATAAATATAGTCAGGATATCCTATATAGGACATCACTGGCATTTTTTTACTGGGAAGTATTTCAACGAAAATTTAAAAAAGGATCTCAAAAGATATTGATCGAAATCGCATACATTTTAGAATTTTTCCAATGAATTTAGTGTTCGGAGCTGTACAGAGACAGAAATTTACTCTCTCCTTCTCCTTCTCCCCCTCCCTCCTTCTGTCTCTCTCTCTCTCTCTCTCTCTCTATATATATATATATATATATATATATATATATATATAAGAATGAGTAAGTGGCTGTTTTAAGTTTTATTCCCATCTCTTTTCCTTTATCATTTTTCTTGGTTGCTTATTCATTTTGTAGAATTAATTGAGCTTGATTTCAGTGAAGTCCTCTCGCGAAAATGGAAGCATTGGATATGTTTTTTGTAGATTTTTCTATCTACTTCACGCGCCAAATTGAATTTCTATGTCCATTAGGGACACTTTCCCAGTAGGTGCAATTCATACTGGTCCTTGGCGGCTCGCATAAATATCCTAAACAGAATTGAGCGTAGTTTTTTCTTTACCAAGCCAAAGGTAAGGTCGTTCCTGTAAAAAGTAAGGAGTCAGAGAACTTCCAGAATACTTTCTGGAAAATCATCTGAAAAAAAAAACGTGAATTTTCTCTATCAGCGTTTTAAGATTAATTTCGAAGATATTTTTCTCAAAATCGACCTGACCCAGCTCATTTGACGCGATTTTTGAAGGGTAACGATGAATATGTAAACGCAGGGATTTCAACAATTGCTAAACTTCTTTTTGAGATTCATTAGGAAAGTGGCTATCAGGTGGTCTCCTGTAATCGGGGAATCATAGTACTTTTTCTGAAGCAAGTATTTCTCATGGTAACAAATATAGAATACGATGACTGATCACATCATCAAGAAAAGATTATCTTACATCCGTTTAAGCTAAGATTACCTCATTTTTAGTGTATCTTGCTAATAGATGAAGATTTTTAAAATATGTTTTTGCTAAATGATAGAACATCAAAAATATTCATTGTGTTATTGAAGAAATATTATGCCCTAAATTTTAATGAGAATTCTTTTAATTGAAATAAGTGTTTGAATATATTTTACATATATTTCATAAGAAAATATATGAAAAAAAATCAGCCTGACGTACCATTTTAAGCATTTTTCTTTTTAATCTTGAGAATTCCAGACATTTTCCCATAGCAATAAATGGTGATTATTCCTTGGTATCACGTCATTTTGGTTGAAGAAAGTTTTTAATGGGAACGCTCCACTTCTGGATAGCATAAACAAATGTAAACTTCATTGTACAGGGATTAACTAGCTGACAAAAATATTGTATTTTGATGAGCTATAATAGCACAAAAATATCATTTTTTAGAATCATTGTATTCCAATCCAAACATACATACACCAACTTGTACACACATACATAAAACAAAAAATATTGTGAGAACGTACATATATATATATATATATATATATATATATATATATATATATATATAGAGAGAGAGAGAGAGAGAGAGAGAGAGAAGGATAGATATATAGATAAATAAATAAAGAGAGAGCATTAAATGTTGGTATATATTGATGCATGCCAAGTGCTGCCAAATAGTTCTGTTAATTTGAACAGTGCAAGCAAAACAAACGAAGTTCAGACTTTTTGGTGAGTGCCATTAACTTAAAATATCTCTGTGTTCATGCGCCTTAACGCTAAGGTGAAGAAGACAGTGTCTCTTGATCTTGGGCTCTATTTCCTGTATATTGCCGTCTGACTGGATCATCTTTCCATTTATCAATCTATTTAGATTGTTCCGTCTGATGTATCATAAATGAGGTGCTGCGATCATTGTATATCGGTTAGGGTACTTTATCTTCCGGCTTCCCTCGGTTATCTGTTGCAGTTTAAAAGGTGGAACCTCGATCCAAGATGGCACAAATTTTCTCTATCATACAATTCGACTTGTAAATTCTTCGGAATATCCCCCCCAAATGGCTATAACAACAAAAAACAAAAACAAAACAAGGGTCACGATTTCAGCGTATAGGTAACCGTGGTAATGTCCTCCGGGAGAGAATTTCGAATGGGTGATGGAGGAATTTTAAGAACTGCAACTTCTCTCAGATTAGGGTTTGTCATTCCAAAATACGACAGAAAGTGATTGGAATTGCGAAGACATGAGATCTGTTACATGGAACCAATAAAGAATGGACAATGATGAATGAATATGAACACACTGAGATGGACGGGATAATATGTAAAACCAAAATTTATGCAGAGCTACCTCATATCAGTGATATATATATATATATATATATATATATATATATATATATATATATATATATATATATATATATATATATATATATATATATATATATATTGAAAAAAACCGATGTAGTAGAATTCTGTGCATAGAAACAGCAAAAAAATAAGAAACAGGTCTGGTCAGGCACTTAATGAAAACCGTCATGTGACCAATGTCTCTGGGAAGCATGCGTTGTTCGGTTGATTAAAGAATAAGTTACCTTGTTCACCTTCCTCGTCAGGGATCGCTGTTTTCTTTTAACCGTTAGAGACAAACTAAGGATTAATTTAGCAAAGATTTACTTTGCAAATTGGACTTTCCAACCCTAAAAACTAACTTTGGAGCAGGGAATTCAATTAAAAAAAACAAGAATTTGCCGACAGGATAGTGAATAAATGTTTACCTTTTCTGTCCTTTATATACATTGGTACGACCTGTGCGTGTGCAACATACATACCCAGATAGACGTACCGGCTTAAATGTAGGGATAAATTTATTATGACAGTATTGATTGACAGTTTTTAACATAAACCAACTTCCCAACTGAAAAAAAATTCAATTATTTTGAATAATTACATAGGTGGGTATGTTTTGCAGCGATTACGCCCACTCTTGAACGAATAAAGACTTGACTGTCGTTCTCTCTCATCTCATCTAAAACTGATTAAAGCATTCAATTTCTTTTTCTCTCTTCTAGCTTTCCAATTTCTAGCATGGCAGTTTTGAACCTACAAACTTATTCAGTGACATCATGTGGAAAAGACAACAAAATCCTTAATGACAGCGTAACATTTAGGAGAAAGCTGAAAGCGGCATTATAACTCTGTTTTCTAGGCTGGAAATGTATCTAAATCATTTGTTTCAACCACACACACGCACACACACACACTCACACACACACACACACTCACATATATATATATAAAATATATGAATGAATGGATGATATTTATCGGACATGATAGTGAATTTAATGGACAATATGGAAACATGAAAGTTTTGATTCTCAATTATATTCATTTCCAATACATGTTTCTAAAAGCTGTTAGCTGTTGTTGTCGAACGTCAAATGGAAAAATGATAACAATTTTGCAGATGACAATGTTTGAGTAGGAAGAGGGTGATGTGAGGTTATTGGTTTTCTAAATTTGTTACCTCCATTGGCGGAAAATGAGATGTATTGGTGTCAAAATGGAAATCATTTGTGTCTAAGTAAAATTGTGAGAAGTTTTGAGCGTAACCGTTATTTAGATCGATGGAAGTGACGGTTTTGTATTTGATTCTTGTACTAACTAGTTTGATGAAAATACATCTGCATTGGTATTTTGCTATTTGAATATTCGTCTGGATAGTACGAGAATTTAGAATATATATGTGTGTGTGCATGAGTGTGTGCATGTGTGTGTGTGTCTGTCTGCATATGTGTACGTATGTGTTTGTGTGTGTTTGTGAGTGAGTGTTGATCAATAAGTCCGTAGACTAAAAACTAGATATCAACTGAGTTTCAATCTTGAACTTTCACTTCATTTCGTGTGATCTTTGTTATTGATATCCAATTCAATAAAGTGCATTGCTAAGAAAAGGGGAATAGTGTAGATAATTAAGCATATTCACTTGAAATTGAGAGGTGGGAAATCTTCAAAGCTCAGGCATGGATTTCCCTTGATGATGTAAAATGTGTGCGAAATTCAGCTAAATCTCCTTTTCTTAGAGACACAAAACACCCCTGCTGGCCACAAGGGCCAGAGACTTAACTGCTTTCCACCATTACTCTAAAACGTGTCCCTATCATTCTTCCACATGCCCACAATTCCTATCTCTCTCTCTCTAAATTCATGAGTTGATCTTTACACACATGCTAGCTCCTTCATGTATCTATCTCGTACCCCTTATAACATGCAGATACATACATGTAAGTTCACATACTTTCTCTGGTCTCTTATCACCCATGTCAGTACTAATCCCTGAAACGTCCTTTCAATGGCCAACTATCTTGAGGAACAGGACAGCTCCACTTGACTCCCGGATTCTTTCATCCTCTCTTGGGAAAGGGATGGGAACAGAACAATATACGAACCAGCCGCCATTTTATCATAGGCACAAACACACACATTTTTTATTTACAATATCATTCTCAAATTGTTGACTGTGCATCTATAATGTAACAATTCATGCAAACATTTCTAGGGTTCAGCAAAACCCAGTGTGAATCAGAGCTATTACAGGTCTGGTGAGTCACTCAATAGTGACTGGCATGCCACTGATGTCTTTTGATACGACGCCATGTTTGGGCTGATCGATTAAAAAACTTAAAGAAAGAATGATCTATTAATAAGATACTTCCTTCACTTTTTATCCAGCTGTGATGATCAAAAGTGTCCAAAATTTGAAAAAAAAAACAAAAAAAAAACAAGTGTAAATACATATAAATTGAAGGACAGCTTTAGAGAATTTGAGAGAAATTGAACCTACCATATAAAACCTATTCAAGGGAGTATTTTCAAAATACTGAAAAATGAATTTCGAAGGCAAAATATGGAGTATATACTTCAAATATGAACTTACAAGTTTCATTGGAGCAGCCAGTACGCGAAATGAATAAATAAATACTTAAACACGTTGTTAGCCAGCCAATTCAACTTAAAAACAGAAGTAAATCAATCTTGAGAGCTTGGGTGACAGTTTTTTGTTGACAGTTTCTCATAATGACAATTGTCTGAATGCTAACCATTGCTCCGAAGCAGGTGTTGAACAAAATATGTGTAAATCATGAGGAATTCAAATGAAAAGGATTTGAAAGTAACTCAAAAGGAAAGAAAAAAAACAGACTGTAATAAAATAAGAGATCAGGAATACAATATGGCGGATAACAGATTTGAAACAGACGGAGAAAAACAATCAAAGAAAACAAAGAAAATATAGGAGGAAGGCTTAATGAGAACCAGACGAAAAAATACAACGTATTCAGGTGTGTACCTCCACTAACGCCATATTCCCAGTAAAGTGACTCATTCATTTATATATATTTATATTTATATATATATATATATATATATATATTGAGAGAGAGAAAGAAAGAGAGAGAGAGAGAAAGAGAGAGAGAGAGAACCATGATGCAATGAAAGTAACTGTAAAAAATCTTTCATCCATCCAGAAACTTAATCAATTCTCCCTAGTTCAATGCCAACTCAGTCCACAAATTTTCATTGAAATCAGTGGTTTTGAAGAAATTGTCTTAAGCATCCCTCAATCGATAAAAATTCTTTGATCAGCCCTAGTATTCAACTCATTTTCCCCAATCAACTATCTTTCAAGAAAATTTCGGCCAATTTTATCGAGAACTTTTGGAGATATTGCGTATACAAAAAGATCCACATACACAAGTCGATACATGTACCTCTTCCAACTTCACTGTCAGAAATAAATATAAGAGGTTTATAATTAAAACGCGAGAAAGGTCGTCTGCTCGAAAAGATGAGATCACAAAAAGAAGCAACACAGATGGAAACTTCTGCTAAACATTAGAACATAGCAAAGAACCCTGAAAGAGAAAAAAATAGACGTTAGAAATTGAGAGATTTGACGGCCTAATAACAGAGAAGCAAAGAGAAGAATCCATCAAGATTAAAGGTTTTGCCAAGAACGACTAACTTTTTAGATTACAAAAAGACTGGCCCTTCTGTTCTTTCCAATCCCTTTCGCCATTTTCCAGTGATTTATCTCTGGTCTTGGGCAAAGTAAAGAATCACTTGGCCAACATTTGGTTTCAAAAATACATCCGAGATATTTCCGTAACTGTCCATCAATATCCGGGGATTTTCTCAGCCAGCATGAAAACTCAAAAAAAAAAACAAAAAAAAACAAAAGAAAAAACTAGTTATGAGTAGGTCTTTTATCTTCTGTGGCTTGATGTTCTCTTTACATCTTTGAATCTTCTTCTACACAAACACACACACGTATATATATATATATATATATATATATATATATATTAATCATATATACGTACATATATATTACAATTATTATTATTATTATAATTATTTGGAATCTCACACCAGTTGCCTGGTGGTAACCGCTGGAGTTTGAGTGACAGCAAGTCTCCTCAAGTCTCCAGCCCTCCTCTCCTAGTACTCATAGGTCGCAGTAATTCTGCGATTTACAGTTTCACACCGGTTGCCCAGTGGTTATCGCTGAAGGCTGAGTGACAATAAGTCTCCTCAGGTCTTCAGCTAACGTCTCCTCTCTCTTTCGCATATCATGACAGAGCTACGATTCGTTGCAGTACTTATATCTCTAGCACCTTCCTCAGTACCCGTGCAGTTCCAAGTAGTGCTGTGGTCTGTACGGTCTCTATCCTCCCCCTAATCCCGATCTCCTCCAGTCTCTCCCTCAGCGTTTTGGGGAGAGTTCCTAGTGCTCCCACTATGACCGGTACTACCCTGGTTTTCATGTTCCACATTTTCTTCAACTCCCTTGCTAGGTCCTGGTATTTTTCCCTTTTTTCACCCTCCTTCTTTTTTACTCTATGGTCTGCAGGCACAGCAACGTCTATTATTTGGCAGGCCTTCCTTTTTTTGTCTACTATTACTAAGTCCGGCCTTCTTGCCTGGATGAGGTGGTCAGTTTGGATGTCAAAGTCCCACAGTAGTTTGTGGTTGTCATTCTCCAAAACTGCCTCTGGCTTGTGCTGATACCACTTTTCCCCATGGTTGAATCCCATTTGTTTACTTAGTTCCCAGTGCATCATCGTTGCTACTCTATCGTGTCTATGCTTATACTCCTTCTGGGCGAGTTGACTACATTCACTAGTTATGTGGTTTACTGTCTCATCTCTTTCACCGCACATGCGGCATTTGCTGTTTGTCTGAGTTCTGTCGATTTTTGCTTTTATGTAGTTTGTCCTTATGCTTTTGTTTTGGGCTGCCATGATGAGCGATTCTGTTTCTGTCTTAAGGTTTCCCTTTCGTAACCACGTCCATGATTTCTCGTCTGCTATATCTTTTATCTGTCTTTTAAACTCGCCGTACAATTTTTTCCCTTCCCACTTTTCTTTTCTAGTTTGCTGTACCGTTCCATTGCTTTCTACTTTGTTTGTTGCACTATCCCTCGCGCTCTTTATGATTTCTTCACTATTTGTTTGCACATATTTATCTAGGACTACTTTAGCTCTCTGGACACAATCTTCTATGCTGATGAGCCCCCTACCACCTTCTTTTCTCTTAACGTATAGTCTATCTGTATCATCCCTAGGGTGTAATGCTTTATGCATCGTCATAAGTTTCCTTGTTCGCCTATCCATTGATTGGAGCTCTTCCTTTGTCCATCCTAGGAATGGTCCTGTATACCTAACTACTGACACAGCCCAGGTGTTCATTCCTTTTATTAGATTTCTGCTATTTAATTTGGTTTCTAATATTTTCCTTATCCTTCTAAGGTATTCCCTCTTAATCTTCTCTTTCATCTCTTCCCGTTTTATCGTGTCACATTCAAGGACACCTAGGTACTTGTATCGGTCTTGTGCAGTCAATGCCCTAATCTTGTTGTTGTCCGGAAGTTCAATTCCCTCAATCATTGAAAGCCTTCCTTTGTGCATCACCATGATTGCGCATTTTTCTATCCCAAACTCCATTCCTATGTCCTCACTATATTCCCTTACTTCGTTGAACAGAGTCTCAAGCTCTCCCCTGTTTTTCGCAAACAATTTAATATCGTCCATGTACATTAAGTGGTTGACCTTTCCTTTTGTTTTAGAGAAGTGGTATCCTTTGCTGTTTTTCAGGATTCTGTTAAGCGGTATCATTGTTAGAACAAATAATAGTGGTGACAACAAGTCTCCTTGGAAGATCCCCCTTTTTATCCCTACCTCGGCTAGTTTGTCCCCTGCGGCTGTCAAATCTACTTTCCAGTCTTTCATTGAATTACCAATGAATTTAACCACCGGTTCGCTAATTTTGAACATTCTAAGGCATTCGAGTATCCAGCTATGTGGAATCATATCGTATGCCTTTTTGTAATCTATCCATCCCATTGCGATATTCTTTCTCCTTTTCCTTACTTCTTTTAAGATCATCTGGTCTATGTAGAGTAAATCGTTTGCCCCTTTGGTTCCTATCCTACACCCTTTCTGTTCTTCTGGTAGTAGCCCCCTTCTATCCATTGACATGTATATTCTCTCTGCTATTTGCCCGGTCAGGATTTTCCACATAAGTGGTAGGCAAGTGATTGGTCTATAGTTGCTTGCTATGTTCCCCTTTCCCGGGTCTTTTTGGATGAGGGTGGTTCTGCCTTTAGTCATCCATTCTGGTGCTTTGCCTTCATTCAGACAATTTTGGAGTAGGTGAGTGAGTCTGCCGTGTAACGTGGTAAATTTTTTGAACCAATACCCATGGATCCCGTCGGGACCCGGTGCTTTCCAGTTGGCTACTTTCCTAAGAGTATGTTTCAATGTGGTTTCATTCAGTACTATTGGTTCTCCCTTGTCTATTTCTCCTAGTTCTTTTCTCATGTTTCCTAACCATTGCGGTGTTACGTTATGTCTTTTTGGGTGCCCCCATATGCTATTCCAATAGTTCTTGGCCTCTGTGGCATCTGGTTTCATGTCCTGCCTTCTTTCCCCATTTAAATCTCGGTAAAACTTTTTCTCATTGTTTTGGAATGTGCGGTTATTATTATTATTATTATTATTATTATTATTATTATTATTATTATTATTATTATTCAATCTCACACCAGTTGCCTGGTGGTTACTGCTGGAGGTTGAATGACAGCAATTCTCCTCAAGTCTCCAGCCCTCCTCTCCTAGTTCTCATAGGCCACAATAATACTGCAGTTTACAGTTTCTCACCGGTTGTCGAGTGCTCATTGCTGAAGGCTGTGTGTGAATAAGTCTCCTTAGGTCTTCAGCCAACATCTCTTCTCTCTCTCTCTCGCCTATCATACCAGTGCTGTAGTTTACACCTCCGCTTTTTTCCCTTCCTCTGTTAGGTCACTGTTAACAATTAGTGTTGCAGTCTTTATATTTCCAGCACTTTCTTCAGTATCTGTGCGGTTCCCGGCAGTGCCCTGGTCTGTACTACCCTGGCTTTCATGTTCCACATCTTCTTCTGTTCCTTCGCTAGATCCTGGTATTTTTCCAGCTTTTCACTCTCCTTCCTCTTTACTCTTTGGTCTGCAGGTACAGCCACGTCTACTATTTGGCAGGTGTTCTTTTTCTAGTCTACGATTACCAAGTCCGGTCTTCTTGCCTGGATGAGGTGGTCAGTTTGGATGTCAAAGTCCCAGAGTAATTTGTGGTTGCCATTCTCCAGGGCTGCCTCTGGTTTGTGCTGATACCACTTTTCTGCGTGGTTGAATCCCATTCGTTTACTCAGTTCCCTGTGTATCATCGTTGCTACTCTATCGTGTCTATGCTTATACTCCTTCTGGGCAAGTTGACTACATTCTCTTGTTATGTGATTTACGGTTTCATCTCTTTCACTGCACAGGCGGCACTTACTGTTTGTCTGTGTTCTATCGATTTAAAAAAAAATATTTTTATTATTATTATTATTATTATTATTATTATTATTATTATTATTATCATCATCATAATCATCATCATCATCAAGATATGGATGTGAGATCCGACAAATTTAGCCATAAATTCATCATATCACATTGAAATCGCAGCAGTCCGATTTTCTTGAATTGCTTAGGCTATATTTGCTGTCTAGGCCGAATGATACATTCACCGTGAAATAAAGTGAGATCATTTCAAATAGAGTTTCAACGTGATATATGTATATATATACACACACATACACACACATGCGCACATTTATACAAGGCTTTCGAGAATGTTTGCAGCCGGTGCATTGGGACAAGGATTGGGGGCCTTAAGTTATCTTGGTAGACCTTAAAATCAAAATGCCTGAGTTTATACGATATGACTAAAAATAAACAGACTAATTCTATAGTTTTCTAGCGAGCAAATATGATACGCTGTGCAAAAAGGGTCATAACATACAAAAAAATAAAATGTCCAAAAGAACGTGGGAGTTTGTTCATATGGAGGGAACAGCTTCGCCCCGCCTCATGTTTACATCACGTACTCCATGATTTTGCGTACCTGATTTTCTTTCTTATTTTTCGAGCTTCTTTCCGTCTAGTTTCTACTCAAAGAACTTATCTTAACGACTTATCTCTTGCTCGTTCATTTAGCTACCAGGAATTCTCCCTTTCCTTTTTAGCAGTTCACGCAAAAATCTTATATTGCACGATTTTTTCCCCAGACAAAAGTCTTTTCATTTGTTGAATTCCGCCAAACATATCGATTTCTCTCTGATAACATCGCAGTTAGATATGCAGAGACTTTCAAATACTTTGTGCGCATATCAATTTCCTTTGTGTGCTAGTTACAAAATGTTTCTGTCAACACACATACGTACGCAAGCAGCAAAGAGGGAACAATTGCCACCAGCCGTCAAAGCGATTGGTCGGCAAAAAAACGAATTTAGGGTTCAGTGAACGATGCATAGATTTACTGTCTTAATTAAACGCTGACAGAATTCTAGATTATAGAATTCCCCAGATTATGTTTCCCTTAATTAAGTTACGAATGATCATTCAACCAATGATTCTCGTTTATGTGAAGAACTCATCAGCAATAAAGACAGAACATTAAATATTTTCGACATCTTCACCTTTGTTGAGTGGACATGTCACAATTTTTTCCCTAAAAAATTGGTTTTACCCTTAAGCGGTCGTAGGCTATAGATATTTCACTCTTAATGGTTCTAAGCTCTGAAAAATTCCGTGATTTTTAAGTCTGAAAAACGCACTTTCAAGACTGTTCAAAAAGAAACATTCAAAATAGTCTGGAACACTAGATTGCTTGTATCCATATTGTTTTCGTTTTTACATCCACTGCTTTCATTCCGATAGGGATTTTATTTTTTAGTATCCGTATCATGTTACATAAAAAAGGAATGAGGAATTTTTTTCTTTTAAAACTGCCATGTGAACTGAATTTTGACTGAAACCAATCCTATCAGTTTTAATCACGATTCAGCTTCATGGAGCAAATAACATTACTTTCTTACTATTTAGGTCTTAAGATACCTGCAATTAAAGAATTATGGACACAGAAAATACGTATCAACTGTATCTTAATTGTACCTTTTCCTAAGTACCAAAGATTACCGTCACAACTAAGACTTTTATTTTAATTTTGTAATTCTCTCCAGTATATCTGCAGCAAATAAAGTTTGAGTGGAAAACGACGACAATTTTTATCTAAATCGTTTCTTATATTTCAGTTTGCTTTGAGTAAATTAAGCAGTAAAGTGAGTGAACATTCTTCAAGAAGTGCCTACAATTTCCTTAAAAAAAACAAGGGTTAATCCAGGGACTTATCCCTGGGCTATATGGAGCGCTCGACGGTAAAACATCGATGAAATAGTTTTAAATCAAATAATGTTTTACAGTCGGGGGTCATCACCCTAGTTGTGGGTATATTCAGAAAGTTAATTAACAAAATAGGAGAAAAATATGTAGACTTCCATTGGTGTGAAATAAATACATATAGACCAGAGGGATTCTTGTTCGCAAAAATATTGATTGAGTAAAATTTATTTTTATAATCATTAGTCGACTGGCTCATTGTTGTTATTGCGTAAGCAAATCTAACAGATGACATTAGAATATGTATCTCTTTTGCAAAACACTGATCAGCATAACCTAACAATTGGCCGGCCCACCCAACTAACCAAGAGGGCTATAGATCTTCTCTCTTTGCCTCTCTCTGTCTCTGTCTCTGTCTCTGTCTGTCTGTCTGTCTGTCTGTCTGTCTCTCTCTCTCTCTCTCTCTGCTGATACAACCCTGGTCAAATTCTTTGGGTACAAGATTGAAAATTTGCATGATATGCCAACCCTTCTGTACTTTCAAAAAAGTGTTTTTTTTGTTCCCTAAGGCCATTTTGGATCAAAAATACCCCATCCGTAAATGAGTTAATAAGAACCAACTCTTAAACTTCAATAAGATATAAAAATGATATAAATATGAATAATAATAAATAAAATAATAATATGAATAGATCTTACATTGCATCAAACAAACAAGATTTGAAAATGTATTCATGTTTTGTACCCGTGAGGAATCAGAAACAATGAATCTAATAAGAATAAGCCTAGTTAATCATTCAGCAGAACAACCTCTAGCGACCAACGTCATTTGGCAGCATGCCAAATAGTGGGTAATCAGTTAGATTTTTAGGGAAAATGAATGATCAATGCCTTAGATACTTATCTTGCCTTTTTCTGACTGTGATCACTAAAAGTGTGGATAGTCAACCTAAATGTCTATAGTGGAGAATTCGTAAAGAAAAAGTTCCAAACAAAATTAAGTGGACGTTTTTTCAAATTGTCAGCCCTTTTACTATATTGGTATCGCCTGTGGGCATTATACATACGTGCATAAATACATGCTGGTATTTTTATATAACTTTTGATGACAGGTTTGTTTGCTTTTTCCTAAAAAATTGAGATAATCTTTCATATATTCTGCTCTGGTACACGCACAGGCTACTGTGATTCATTTATGCAATTCATGGTTTTTGTTTTCGTGAATATTTGCGCCTTTCAAAATGTTTCATTATTTATGCCATTAAAGTATTCTGTAAAGTACGTCATTGTGCATGTCTGTCTTTCTGCTTGTCTTTCTGCGTGTCTATCCGTCACAATATCGCCGAAATTACGTAATGAATTTCAATGAAATTTCGTGGAAATACAAATAAGGGAGATAAATAAAAGGGTATCTGAATTTTGGGCGGATTCAGATATTCTTTATTCAAAATATATTTACCATTGCAAACTGCACATCTTTATTTTAAGTTTATGTCAGGTCTCTAGATATCTCAGACGGTTTCAAATAAATTTCAAATAAATTTTGGGGGAGAGTGGACCATAGGCTAGGGGAAAAGTCATCGAATGTTTTGATCCGTCCATATATAAATAACTCCCTCCGTTGTTATATATCCACACCACACAATATCGTTATGTTCATGACTTTCCACATGATATCTTTAAGAGTTCTCAATAGATTCAGAAAGATTTTTCTGGGAAAGTGTGCAGTCGGCTACGGAAAAGTGATTGGATATCTGGACAAATCCATCGACAATTATCCCCCTGTGGCAATGGTATTTGCAGAGGTATTCTCAGTCTTTACTGTTTTTAGTTTCGGTCTTCTTTCAAATGAACGCCTGATCTAACTTGAATACCATTAGTTGTTATATATTCCAAGTGTCTATACTCTTATACCCTTGTATGTGCATGAATATCCCACGGATATTTAAAGACATTCCCAGATTTTGAATTGCATGTTTAGTATATTTGAGTAGTCGACAACTGTCTTCTCCGTACGCTTTCCATGTTTGAATTTGAACATTGACTGTCTTAATTCATTGCATTTGTTTCAATCAAGTTAATAATTCAATTTACTTTTGATCTTGCATTTTTCCAGTCTTGTCCATTACAAATCCTCTGGTATACATTCTCAATAAACGTTTGGACGATAAGCTGCTCATTGCGATCATTTTGGAACAGTCTCTTCCAGATAACAAAAACTGGCTGATGACTCAAGAAAAGAATTTAAAATTGGAACATTTTGCATCGTCATAAATCTTCATTATTTGGCATGGATTTATTGTTAATTGAATTTTTAAAAACAACTTCACATTATAGAAAATTCGATAGAAAATTTACTTTTTTGGTTTTCAAAAGGATTTAAATCATTTTGAGTAAAGTGATTGGGACCAACTGTTTTCAATAACTTGAAATGTTTAATGGCATTATTCGTGATCATAGAATAAAACTTCTTCGGTTTTCAGTTTTCTCGGTCTATCCCTCCTGTTTTATCTTCAGACCTGTTTTAAACGAAAACAAATAAGGCACCAGGTCAATGCTTAAGAGTGACATCATTTTAAGGTAATGTTTTGTGTCACTATGTCTCTCACATGTTGTACACGTAGGAAAACCATCTTGGAAGCGGCCGGTCATAGAAAAGTACATTTGAACTTGACTGACTCTTGTTGGCCCTTTTAAACTCAAATCTTACAAAAACATTAGGTAAACGTTACGGAGATAATGAATGGATTTTTAAAGAAATAGCACTCAAAGACACAGCACTTTAGACTATAACATATATCATGTAAACCAAATAAATTGTGGTAACTCATTCGAGGATTGAAGGATGATGGAGTGAAGAAAAAAAGCGATGAGTTAATACTCTGCAGTATCATTCAAGCAAAGATGACTTGATCACTCATAAACTTCAGTAAGACATAAGGATATTACAAATTGAATTCGAAAAATCCCACGTTGCTTAACACAAATGGTATTGGGGAATGTATTCATATTTTGTCCCCATGGGAAAACAAAAACAATGAATCTAATAAGAGCAGGGCGACTTAGTTACCCAGTAAAAAGCCTCAGGCGATCAACGTCTTTTAATAGCATTCCGTGTTAGGCGTAATCAATTAGAAATTTTAGAAAACTGGGTTATCGATTAATAAATTACTTCTCTGGCCGTTCGTTGGACAGTAATCATTTTTAAATAAAGTCTGAAATTCCACGAAACAAACTGACGCAAACATAGAGATTAGTTTAGCATAAACTTACTATGCAAACAGCACCATGCTGAAAACAGCATATTGGAAAAATTCTGAGAGAATATAGAAAAGAACTATTTCTTTGTTGACATCAGCGGAACATATTTAAAATGTCAGTCCTCTAGCTCTATTGGTGCTAACTATATCTATCTATCTATCTATCTATCTATCTATCTATCTATCTATATATATATATATATATATATATATATATATATATATATATATATATATATAGCCAATGTGTAAGCTGAATTAACTTGAAAACTACAGGAAACCTATGTGAACAGTTTTCGTGGCAGTTTTGGCTAACGATTTCTAATTAATATTTGTGAAAAGGAGCCTAAATGTTGCATGTTTAACGTTACAGAAAGCTGATACACTGAGTTCAAATCAAGGATAAAGTTAAACATATTCACTTACGACTAATGCCTTTGGTAAAAGTATAAATCAATCTCTTCCAGTAGGTCAGCGAAGAGAATAGTCCTTGTTGTTCGTTACATATAAACCAGTACGCGCTGGGGCATACTACTTGGGGGAGTTTCAAGTACACACACACACACACACACACACACACACACACACACACACACACACACATATATATTTATATATATATATATATGTATATATATATATATATATATATATATTTATACATATATATATATATATATATATATATATATATATATATATATATATATATATATATATATATACACATATGTCAACTTGCGTTTGTGTGAGAAAAGCTATAAAGCAGGTTAGGCCAAACAATAGCCCATTGCATGATCAAGGTGGAACATTGTAATCACATTTATAGTACTAAGAATAAGTGATCCTAACAATACAAACAGTATTAGCTATTTTTGCAAATTCTTCTTTTATGGTTCTTATAACTTTGATTAAGTCGTTTTGAAGAGTACTCAAAAACAATTATTTAATAAAACAACATCTCGCAGATACGAGATTTAAATTTAGCGGGACTTTCGAAAAACGAGACTCGGTATATCTATGATAATAACAATAGTATCGACTCATTGATCAAGACTCACAGGGTTTGGAGGGGCTCTGCATCCTGTCGGGAAGATGCCAGTTTTTATTCTGAGCACAATGACAGATCTTGCAGGATATATCGATAATCTACAATGCCACTGGATTATTTGATTTTGATTTATAATACGGATACTCACATTGATTTTTCTTTTCCCGACCCTCTGTCTGACGTTCTCCCAAAGCATCACATCGGCCCATGAATAGATAGCGAGTAATTGGAGGGGGAGTTTGACAGTTAACTGCATGGGAAATGGATTCGGCAAACATTGAGAGCTCAGATTCATGCTGGAAAAGCATGCATTCACTTGGCCACAATGTAGAGCGGCATTGTGTCTTTTCCTTTTAGTCCCCCGCCAAATATCAACATCTATGACTTTGGAGTTCAGAGGCAATGAAAGAGGGGAGCAAAAGTTGTACATATTTTTTGCTCGAAATGCTGGAAAATTATGGAAAACACAAGTTTTGTTTTAACGAAATCTTTCTGTAAATTGATAACAGTGTGTCTCTGAAATACTGCGTGATCAGGCCTGATTCAATTTTTTTTTAGTCATTGTAATCATACCCATTATTACTTTTGATCACTTAACGCAAATTCGTAATCATCATCATTCCGTTGTTGGACAGAGATTTTTCCCCGGATCTGCCACAATTCCTTATCATGGGCTTCGCGGAGCCATCATTCGTCGAGTTCATCTCTCCTTTTTGTATTCAGTTGGCCTCGGTTTCGCATGTGATCTCTTATGATCCATGTTCTGAGTCATGATGTTCATCAGTTGTCTGTCATTCTTGCAACATGGCCTGTCCATTGCCATTTAAATTTTTTTAAAAGATTTTATGATATCTCAGACTCCCGTTTTCTTCCCCGTGCTGTCTTGTGATCTCTCCATGTGATTTTTAGCACGATTCTCTCATGTGCATGTTGCATGGTTCTCAGTTCACCGTTCCGTATGTTGGTCAGGTTCCATGTTCAACTTCCATAAGTGACAATCAAGAGGATGTGTTGGTTGTATACTCTTCTTTTTAGGATTATTGGGATCGTCTGTTTTTTGAAAATTGAGCTTGTTCTGCCGAAGGCTTACCATTCTTGAGTAAATTCTTCGCTTGACTTCCTCTTCTTTTGAATTCGTTGGAGATTCGTTGTCCTAGGTAGATGTAGTGGTCTACCTTCCCCAGTTTTGCATCTTCGATTTTGACAGTTATGCTCTTATTATTGATGGAATCGTTGCACATGGCTTTTTCCCCTATTTTTAGCAGAGAACCTACACGACCTCCAACTAATGCTAGATGAAATTCGTACTACGAGGGTGAAAATTGAGACAAATCCATTGTACACGGCAGGTATGTGTTTACATGCACAAACGCACACTGAACACACAAACTCACACACACGCAAGCATACAACTGCAAACACACACACATATATGTGTGCGTGCGTGTGTTTATATATATATTGGGAAATATATATATGATCTAACATAATGATTATAAGTTGCGTTATATTGCGTAGAAAATTATTTGATGATTTCCCGTCATAACATAGTCAATGTGTCACTCACCTTAGACAACGTAAATAGGATTAGCAGTTGAAGAAAAATTCGGGAACTGCGGCTGGAAATGTTTTCGATTTGTAACTGTTGCGTTGGAATAAACGAGATAAGAATTAGGTGGGAGAGCGGTTTCTTGAACCTTTGCATAACCAGCGGCTATTCAGCTCAATGGTCAGAGCATTGCTATGTTGAAGCAGAGGCAAGTTCGATTTCTGCAGTAGTCCTATCCTTTTGTATTGTTTATTCTATCTCCGTAGTCTAGGGCGAGTGATACATTAACTGTGTAATGACAAGAGATCACCTCAAATAAATTCCTACATAATATAACGCACTATATATATATATATATATATATATATATATATATATATATATATATATATATATATATATATATATGAGTGGGGGGTCGTGAGTGTACGTTTTATTTAAGGTTGAAGCATTTGATACGAAGAAAGTATGAAATTATCGCCATATTGTCTTGGGTGCAATTATACTAAATTGCAACTTCTCTTATTCCCGTCCGACCACCTTACGTGCCCACAATATGGCCATTCAAATTATCTCTAGTAAGTGAAAGATTGCACTGTGTTCTATGAAAGAGTCGGGGAGAAAAGCGAAATTCTGCCACGAATATGACAAAAAATAACGCTAAATACTTTCGAAATTACAGAAGACAATTGCTGGAACAAAACAATGAAAAGACAAAGGAAATAAGAATTCCAGTCGGAGTTACTTCCCTTCCATCCTCGTTCGCTTACCAAAGATTCCATACCTGATACGGTTCACTTTCTAATCGATTGTCGGACAATTGATCTATCTTGAAATTAATCGATTATGTTTTCGAAATAGCCGACTTGATTTTGTTCTTCGTCTGTGTTCATTCGCTGAAGTGATTGACTTGATTATCATGTCAATCAAGCTCGTATTTTTTGTGTTATTTTATATGAGATTTAAAAAAGAAATTCCGTCCATGTCTTGAAACTTTTCTGTATTCATCCAACTTCTTTCGACCTCTCCACGTCTTTTTATCACTTAGTATTTAACGATCAGTCACTCTTCCGTTACCAAGTTACACAATTTCTCGTTATCTCGTGCTAAGTCTCGTCCCCTTCAATTTATCAGATTTCCTCATTCTGACTTCTCGAATCTTTTTCTTTCTTTCTTTCTTTCTTTCACTCACACCCTTTTTACTCTCTTTGGTTCTCTTTCTTCTACCTTGATTTATTCCTTTTCTTCTTTCAAGTTAAGTACGAGTCATTTTTTGTTTCTATTTTCTGCCTGGGTAACACTTGCAGAAAATCTCCAGAACTATTCTTTCTCTACTGCTCAATAAAATAGATTCGTTTTGGTGACTGAAAAAAAAAACAACTTTTGGCTTACCATTAAAAAAATCGACACAATAAATTCGTATAAAAATCTCCAAACTCTTGTAGTCGGAGAAAAATTCACGGGAAAACATCACGTCGGAATTTTTTAAAACCACCAAACAAATCACGTTGATAATTAGAGGTAAAAAAATTAGGGTTTCCATAATCGTAACTTTTTTTAATTTAACATTCGTTTGTTTCTTTTTTCCCCCAGATTCATAAAAGGACCCTTGGAAATTCCTTATTAATAATACAAAACCGAGCAACAGGCTAAAATGAAAGAATTTTTTTTTACTTTCAATATCGTCAATCAATGACCTTAACCAACATAGCATTTTCATGTAATTCGAATTCGTGGATACTGTTATCTGAATTGACGAATCACTGTGTTTAACAGCTCTTGGCTTTTCTCGATTGGACCATACGTTGGGTAAGGTCTATGTTAAAAAACAGAACTTAACTAGTAATACATGAGGAGAAATAAATAATGTTGGATCCCGTATTATCTGTAATGTTATGCAGAATGATTTTGAATGAGCAAGAATTTGTGAAGTTGAAAATGTCAGGAAAACAAAATTCCTTACGCAAGTTATATAAAATTGTTGTTTATGTATTCAATTTAGAATCATTCTCATGTTTTGCACCACTTGGTATAAGAGTTTACCGTACCATTGTTTAATCAAAATGAATAAAGAAAGTCGAAACACCTAGAATAGAGTAACCTTTGCCTATTCTGACTAACTAACAATTACCCCTAACTGTAACCTTAACGGCGAATTTGATTTTCAATTTACTTCAAATGATGCGTATCATATTTTGGAACTACATTTTCCTCATGAGGGCAGCGACTTTATGGTTATATTTTTGCAGATCATAAATGTTTAATTAATTCGATTATCAATAAACATTGCAGTATTATGTCGGATTGTGCCTGGCTTAACGACAGATGAGAAATGAAAGTGAAAACAAAAGATCAGTTTTCCAGAAGTTATGAACGTAATTTAAGCCTCCAAGACAAGGAGACCAAGGACAAAAACAGTGAAAATTTTGTGTCCTTCGTTCAGCGCACAAACGCAAACACACACACACACACACACACACACACACATATATATATATAGCTTAACTCTAAATTCTCATCTCGTTTATTCCCGGTCCATATCTGCTGTATTCGTGTCTTTCAATGCAATGGTTATGTATCAAGAAATGGATGTAATGATCCGACGGAATGATCAAAAATTGTGTTGTATCATCCGTAAACACTTATTTAAAACAACTCCCCGTCATTACATGGTTAACGTATCACTTGGCCTAGACAACGTAAATAGAGTGAAAAATTCGTGGGAATGGGGCTGCTGCAGGAATTTAACCCGTGACCGGTAGGGTAGGTGCGCCAACGTAGCATTGCTCTGACCATTGAGCTAAACAGCCGCTGGCTAATACAAAGGCCTCCAAAAAAACAAAACATTTTCAATGCATCAGTTATATATAGTATACGTGTATTATTATTCTGTCGGATCATATATTCATTTCTTAATACAATGATAAATGTAATGATACAAACGTAGCTACAAAAATACGTACATACATGTACAGCTTAATTTTAGATAGATAGATAGAGAGATAGATAGATAGATGAATGAAAATGTATTTACATGATACACGGACAACAGATATTAGATCTGCTCAAATGATTCTAGCGCTTCTCTTAGAAATAAAGACTGGATACCAATTTCAAAACTGCACACACTTAATATGATTTATCAAGAATATTCTACAGAAAAGACGACTGATTGAGTGTGAAATCTGTAGAGGGTTGTTTTTATAAACACTTGACACCAAATATTGACTCAAATTAAAGCCTTCCCTTGCTGGGTGATTGCATCCCTAATCACACCATGGAAACAACTCAAATACCAATATGATGAAGATAGTTTCACTATTTTATTTGTTTATGCATTTGGCTTGTTCTCTTTCTATCTTCAGCTTCATTATACT
Source organism: Thysanoteuthis rhombus (assembly GCA_963457665.1). Classification (NCBI taxonomy): domain Eukaryota; kingdom Metazoa; phylum Mollusca; class Cephalopoda; order Oegopsida; family Thysanoteuthidae; genus Thysanoteuthis; species Thysanoteuthis major. The sequence continues at coordinate 44,002,525 of OY735232.1, read as the reverse complement.
ATTAATATTTACTCCTTTTTGAACAACCATCAACAATACTTGATTATCCCTCCTCCCGTCATTACTTGAGGGTAATCCGAAACTTTGTGCTGCAGCCCTTCCTAATCAATAGATAATCATTTCTTTTGTATTATGGCTTTTTTTTTAAACCTAAGTTAAGGTCAATTGGAAATTTATGTGCGATATTGAATTGCAAATGTTTTTACATTTTAATTCAAAGTCGATATGTAAGTCCATGATAAGATGTGACTTGGTATTTTTTGGGTCTTACTCGATTTATCTAAGTCTGTAATTATCTATATATCGATTTATGTTCATATCAATGTATTAATCCCTCTATCTCTTTACATATCTACGTATCTCTGTATGTGTACACATATCTATCTTTTTATGACATAACCATTACGTCCATATATTTATATCAATCCGCACGCATCAGTCAATATCAATCTATCAATATACCTATCTATCTATCAATCTACCTAAATCTGTACACTCTCTCTGTCTCTGTCTCTTTGTCTCTCTCTCTCTCCTTATATATATATATATATATATATATATATATATATGTATGTATATATGTGTGTGTGTATATGTATATGTATATGTATATATATATGTATATGTATATATCTTTCTACGTTCATTTCCGTCTATCAAGCTATCCTTCTGTCTATATCAGTTTGTACATGTCTATATACCTACCTATCTCTTTGATCGTGTATCCATCCATCAATTAATGTGCACACATCTATTTATCAATATATCTATCCATCCACCTCAGGCTGTACATTCTCTCTCTCTCTCTCTCTCTCTCTCTCTCTCTCTCTCTCTCTCTCTCTCTCTGCATATATATATATATATATATATATATATATATATATGTGTGTGTATGTCTCTCTCTCTCTCTGCATATATATATGTGTGTGTTTGAGTGTGTGTGTGACATATGCATCAGATTACATCGATCTATCCATCTATCCATATCAATCTGCACGTATCTATTTATCTATCTATCTATCAATCTATCTATCTATCTACGTCAACCTTTACATATCTATCTATCTACCCGAATCTGTACGTATCTATCAGTCTACCTTTGTATATCTCTCTCTTTCCCTGTCTCTGTCTATCTATCTGTCTGTCTCTGTATATAGCTCACTTGATTGCACTCTATCTGTTTTATCCATGTATTTGGGGCTTGAGTCTTGGAAATTCGCTCATTAATATTACAAAAATGTTGGTTTCAGTTTTTTTAATTCTGTCTCGGGGGTTGTTTTTCTAGTCAGGGGTTAAAAGCAATGTTAAGTGATGCTGAATGGATCATTAAGATTGTATCAAGCATCATTCATATCTTTTTTACGATCAATGTCCAACATAAGGTCAGAGAAGTACTTTTACTCCTTGATATACATACGCCTTTTCAAATTTTTGATTGATCGCATTGTGTGAAAGTACTTGTCTACTGACAGTTTCTACTTAGTGACTAACCAGACCTTTTTCTTTAGCTTCGTTTGTTCAATCCGGTATAAGTTTGTTATTCCTTCCTTTCTTTATTCCTTTCTTTTCTTTTAAATTATATTTTGTTCAAGACTTTTTTTTCTTCTGACTTATTTTTTGTTTTTCCCGTTTCTGCTTAATACTTATTCTGTCCTCTTTATAGTGTTTCTTTGCTTCTTCCTTCCTCTCTCTCTTTTCCTTAATTCTCTTCACTTATTCAGCTGTGCATTTGGTCTTCTGTTTTTCTTTCCTCTTCCTTCCTGCTGTTGTTTTTTTCATTCATTTCTTGCTTCTTTCATTCCAATTCCTTAGTTTCACTTTTTACCCTTCTGTTCCCTATCATTTATGAAAAATACCTGCTCACCACTCCGTTTTTTTTTTCTTTCTGGAGTGCCTGTATCACCTTTCTCTGAATTTCTTATAAAAAAATATCGATTAGTCTCCCGTCTCACTTTTGGGAAAATGAATCCTACGTCTTTCCCTCCCCTTCACACATCTCTTTCTCTTTCTCTTTTTTTCCTCGAAACCCTCATTTTTCTTCTCTCATCCCAACTTCCTTGAGCTCCTCTCAAAGATTGTCCATTCTCTGCTCACCCTGAATTATTTACGATCTTTAATTTAATCAACTTGCCTATAATAGCCAAACGACGGAAAAAAAATAAATGCAAGCCTAGTAAATATGGCGGAAAAATATATATGTTAGCAATAAATATATAATACTAAAATATATCCAGATTGATAAATAAAACAAATTATGAAATGAAATTAAGTGCTTTGTACTTATCCAATGATATTTTCTCTTTTATTTGATTTTTTATTGTGTGTAAGAAAGACGAAATTACTTAGAGAACGATCTTAAATGATAGGAAAATACAATAAATGGAGAACGAACAACTGCAAAAAACAAAAAACATGGATGCTGGAACGAGACAAAGAAAAGAAAATGCAATCTGAATAAATTAGGCATATGATCAATTTGTTAAACAAATTTACAATCATTGAACATTGGTTGGGATGGAAAATGGCGATGGTTTATTTCTATTAATGACTGTATTGTTGTATGCAGAAGATAGAAAACATGAAGCGGAGAGGATGGGAGACAGACAACAGAGAGGGGAATAAGTGAGTGAAAAGAATAAAGAACTAGAAAACTTGCAAAAAGAGAGGTACATTGAAACGAAGAGAATAAAAAAAGGAACAATGTGAAGGAAAATAAAGAAGAAAGAAAGAATGAATGGAAACCAAGTATAATGAAAGGTAGAAAGAACAGAAACACGGGAAAATGAAAGAAAAACGGCCTAAATCAAAGCATGATGAAAAAAAAGAAGAGTGATTGAAAGCTAACATGGAGGAAAGGATGAATAAATGAATGAAAATCGGTTATAATGAAAGGGATAGAAAGAGCGAAGAGAGAGAAATGAAGAAACAATTAAGATCGAATACAAAGCATACTGAAAGAAAGAGAACAAGAGAATAAGTTGGAAAAATGGAGTGATGAATTAAAGAATAAAAATCTAATAAAATGGAAAAACTGAAAGAGAAACGAAAAAAAAAGTTCAAAATAAGAAAGAGACAAAAAAAGACAAAAAGGCATGATCGAAAGAATGGAAAGATAGAAAAAATGACGAAAAAGAAAGGAAGAAAAAAAGAAGCAGAAGAAGGAATAATGGACAAAAAGAAAGGATGGAAGAAGAAAAGATGAAAAATGGAAGGATGAAAGAGAGGGAGAAAGGAAAATGAAAGGGAGAAGGAGAAAAATTGTGAAGAAGAAAAGCAAATGGAAGAAGAAAAAAAAGTGTGATAAAATGATGGAAAAGAAAGAAAAACACAAGAGAAAAGGCAGAATTAATGAAGAAAAAATGGAAGGTAGTCAGAGGGAAAAGGATTTAAAACAGAGAAGACAAAAAAGAGAAAGAAAGTAGATGGTATGGAAAAGAAAGAAAAGGGGGGAATAAAAGAGAACATAAAGATGAAAAGAGAATTGATATACAGAGAAAGGTTAATTACAGATACATGTATTCTGTAAGATATATAAATATATTTGTGTGTGTGTGTGTGTATAGTCAGTTACATAGATAGACAAACAGACCATGTGTATAAATATTATGATAGATGGGATCATAGATATATATAAACTAGGATGGATAGCTAGCTAGCTAATTGGAACGATTGATAAATATTTAGATATGAATAGTGGAATTTTGATAGTTTGATAGGTATACACATAGGTATGAACAATATGTAGATAGACAGAGATGAACAGATTTGAGTTGATAGTTAACCAGGTATGTAAGTAGATACATAGATAGAAATGAACAGAGAGAGAGAGATTTTTAGATGGATACATGGATTAATAAGGTCATATTGAGATAGACTGATACATCGAATCGATAAAAACAGAATTATATATATACATAAATATATATATATATATATATATATATATATATATATATATATATATATATATATATATATATATATATATATATATACATGAACAGGCGTGGGTAGGTTTGTAAGTAGGTAAGCAAGTTGATAGATACATAGATAGATATACCCAGATTGAAAAAGATACAGATAGATTGATAGATAGATAGATAGATAGATAGATAGATAGATAGATAGATAGATAGATAGATAGATAGATGGATAGAAAACGATTGATAGATAAGAATATATTGAAAAAGATAGATACATTGATAAGATCAGAAGATGGATAAAATTCTGAATTTACTAATTTGTCTGAGAGATGATCTTGTTTACTGTACCGTAGAGGGCATTCTCTTTTTTCATAACTTTTAGATCAGTTTAAAATTTAGCGAAACGGTTCTCCATACGTAACATCATTATCATCACCATCATCATTCATTCCAGGTCCACTGCTGGACAAAGGCCTTTCCCATTGTGCTCATACCATATCTTACCGAAAAACCACCGAATCTCATCGATTTATCTCCGGTGTGGTTTTCTACTGCAATGTTCATTCTGTGGAGACCCGTCAACAAACCTTTCGCACCATCTGCTATCTTCTCTTCTCGCTATGTATCCTGTCCACCTCCATTTCTCTGGCTTAATTATTCCTATCATATCTTTTATTTAGGTCTGATCTTGTATAGTCGTTGACCATTTTCTATTCCAATCTTTAGTTATTCGTAGCATTGTTCTTTGTATAACACAGTTAAAAACAAACTTAGTTTTTTAGTGGGTCCGTTTTCCCATGTTTCATATCTTTATACCATACCTGGTATTATGAACTCATCATGAAGCTCATATTTTGATGGTATTGGCAATGTGCTTTTCAGTGGTTTTCTGTTTTTCTAAATGTTTTCAAGACATCCGTCACAATACATAAAATTTGAGACGAGTTTGTGTAAGTTCGACACACTGTTGCGGAAAATAAACAATGTGGAAAGGAGACGACTGCAGACTAATTAGTACGTTTCACATTTTTTATTAAAATGTAATTGCTTACGCTTTGCCCCGAGAAATGACGGGCTTTTTCCTGAGCAACAGAGCGAAAAATGTTTAGGAAGATGGTGAAACGACGTGCAAGGACCCAGATGATAGCGGGATGGAAGAGGATGGCTTTATTATTGCATTTAATGGAAAGGGGTCTGGTGAAGATGGGGATGAAAAGGATATGTCTTTGCATTAATAAGTCTGTCTGGGTAAATCTGTGGAAATCTCAGATAAATAAGAAATAAAACAACGGGAAAATTAGGAGCAGTAATTATTTTTCTTTGATAGCTGAATACAGACTTTCTGTTCAGATGTGTCTTTGAATTCCAGATGTATGATAAGTTCTTCTCCATCCTAATTATAACCAGAGGACAACGAATCTCAATGAAATCCTCAAAAGAAGAAATAAAGTGAAGAATTAGTCTAAGTTGGCAAGCTTTCGGTATAGCAAGCTCAACATTCAAGAACAAATAATCGCATTGACCCTAAATACAGAAGAGTCTGCAAGCAATGTATTCTCCTAATTTTCAGCTATGGAGTTGGTATCGAACAAAAATGTCAACGATCCAACTGAGAATCATGTAACGTTCATGAAAGATGATCATGCCGAACTTCAAATGTAGGGATCACAAAACAGCTCAGTGTATCACAGATATGATACACACCATTAAGAAATGAGCTGTCTTGCTGCATGAATGTCAGTCAACTGCTCTATATCACGACACAAAAAGTAGATCACAAGAGATCACAAGCGAAACTGTGGCAGGCAAAATATCAGACGGTGTGACGGGCTAGGTAAGATCAAGCAATATTGTCCCTGCGATGTCCATGATGGAGAGGTCTGGCGAATTTTGGGAGGGGTTTATGTCCAACAACGGACGCTGGAAGGATGATAATGGCGATGATGATAATGAGGAGATAAATCTTACGATGCCATGGGAAATATTTTCTGCTTGTTAGAAAGAGGGGTAATAAGACCAGATCCAGAACAGAGAGAGATAGTCGGACTGAGAAACGGAAGTATTACCTTGGGCTATCTCCTTTGCAAAAAGGTCAAATGTCAGTAAATACGACATGGTCAACTCGGACCACTTCATTGGTTATGTGATATTCACTGTTAAGGGAATGCAATGAGTTGCCCCCCCTCGTCCTACACGACACTTATTGGTAACTAATTGGTACGGCTCACTACAGCAAGGCCTCATTAAGCCGCTGGCTGACCGTGAATCCTTTTAAGAGAGGCTGACCCTTTATCCACTTGAAGAAAGAATTTGCCTGTTGGACAGGTCAAGGAGGAAACTAGTCTCGGTACTAAAACGAAGGAGAGAATAGAAACTAAATCGCATAATTACACTGACCAGGATATCTAATCCTTGCATGCAGAATAATCATAATAACACACACACACACATACATATATCTATCTAGAGAGATAGATGGATTAAGAGATAGGCAGATAGAGGGAGAGGGAGACACACACACACACATACACAGAGATACCAAGTCAGAAAATTATGGTTGAATTATAATTAATTTGATATGTATTACGAAAATGCGTACACTGTTGTGCACTGGCGTTACAGATACGGAGAACCAATCGGCTATCCGAGTTCGAGTATTGATTAGCTCTAATATCAACTTAGCATTGATTGCTTCGACAAAGGCATGAGTCGAAATTCCTTTGTTCTGTCCTATCCTCAGAAATTGAGACGGAAATATCTCGTCTCTGGCATGTCATAATCGTTGAACGAAAAGTGAATGAGCACTTACTGGTACCCCCGCCCATAACTACTGAACTGAATCATCATATTTATATCTATTCAGAGGATGATTTCCGAAAGTCAATCCGTGGCATGTTACTTTTGTCGACCATGCCAGATGAAGTGAAAAAAATCCCCATTGTGTAAGAATAAGTTTTGTAAATATCAGAGGCAAATCTCGTCCTACTAATGTAACTTTTCTGATATATACTGTAGTAGATAACCGTTATTTCATTACTGTTTTTTTTTTTCTTTTCTAAAAATCTGATTCACGTATTCAAATACACTTTTTTTCCCTATCGATCTACGAATGACTTCCCTGTAATTGCATTCCTTTCGTTTATCCCTGTTTTCCAGTATATTTTCATTATATAAACCATTTCAATGTCTTACTAAAATTTTGACTATTAAGTTGTCCCACATGAGATGGCTGTTTGTGAGGAGAAAAATATGCCGAAAAATACCTACAGTTATTCCAGAAATCCGTATTTTCCCAGCAAGAGTCCTAACAGTTGTCTTTGTATTAGTTTCTCACAATTCTCATAGACAACAACTGATTGAGAGCACCTTTAAGGGGTTTTTCATCAAGGCTCCTATCTCTGGAACGAAATTTGTGGATCCAACGAGTTACTGTTTTTCTGATCAAATTCCCATTCCAAATGCGAAATCAATGTTCTTACATGCTTGAACAGCAGTTTCAACGAATTTGAACTTAAAAAAAAACAAAAGCCTTATTTTCTTTTAAGCACCATCTGTAAGAGTTGAGGATTATATTGACGAACTTGATAATGTAGATCATAGTTGAAAATTCAGAAGAAAGCCAATGTTGCATAATCAGTCTATATTTATATCTAAGTTTTCTACTGCAGGATTTGTCGAAACGGAAATCGTAAAGAAGAAAGGAAAAAAATCCCGATCATTTCCAGCGGAACAAACTAATATTTCTACTTCAGTTCTTGGTTAGCTGATAATTTAAATCATCTTTGTTTGATTATCTTGAAGAACTAATGAACTCATATCTCATTTTACAGTTCGTGTAATTAAATTGATGCTGTTTCATTACAATTAAAAGAATGCTGGCGATAGCAAGCCTCCTCCGAAACTTTTTATGTTTATTTCAAGTGAAAATTCTCCTAATTATCTAAGCCTGTAATGTCTGAATTGTGGCACTTTTAAGAAAAAAAGGAACCCTGTTTTTTGTTATCCATTCAATATGTACGCAGCTGATTGACGAGTTGTTTTTCCCCAATGGCAGAGATGTAAAAGTGTTTTCCTCTGATTTTAACCCTTTCTAAATTCCTCAGACATAAATATCCAGAGGTTTCTATGACTACTGAGTTATATGTGTCCGGCTGATCTCTTTTATAATTCTGCTGGGCTTGTTTGTTACGAAAAATAGAGTACATTGGATTTTCTCGGCTTTCACAACTGCATACAATGATATCAACAGAGTATGACACCCACGCAAAATTCAGTTGATTGAACGGGAAAGCATTGTATGTCATGTGATCTGTCAATTCTGTGCATCCCAGCTTGAATAGGGGGGGGTTAATGGGACAAATACGTCCAATCATGATTTTGGGGGCATCAAAATTCAAAAAAAATTAGAATCAATATGAATAATTCCCTCCAAAAAGTCATTTTCCAGGAATCAGGCACCACTTTAATACATTCGTCTTGAAAGGGTTAAATTAATGTTTACGCGGCTGTTGTTGTTAGTGAATATTAAAATTGTTATCACTAACATTGTTGACATCTCTGGCTTGTTATGAAATTTAAGTTGAAATTAAATGACTTTTTATTTCTATTTACATTCTTTGTGATTTGTTTTTTTTTCCTGTTTTGTTACATTCTTATTTTATGATTTTTTACGCTTTATCACGTCTGATTGGTTCTATTTTTTTTCCTGAAACTTTATTAACTGATGAACAATTGTCAACATCATCTTCTCCTGTTTTTATTATTCTCGCTATTTCTTTTGTTTTGCAGCTCTTCATAGATTTTTTATGGTCTTTTTTAAAAAGGTATTTTTTTCGATCTGTTTTTCTGGTTAAAACCTTTACAGGAGAAATATCTTTGAAAAATCACGATATTTGTTACATTTTAAAAACAAGATGTTTTTAGATGTGTTCACATATCTCTACTATACGCTTTTTGGTCGGTTGATCGATTGATCCTGTTGTTGGTTGGTAACAGTCGCGTAAAATGACTGAAAGAGGAAAGAATGAGTTTTGTGTTTTCATTACCGGCTGCTACCATACAATACATGGTTTAAGGACGAACAATGTGTGACGTCATCGGAATAATTCTCTTCCAATCAATTGATGCTCTATTGAACATTCTTTTACGTTCTTGCCAAATATCGTTATCTATAATAGCCAAAACTCTCAATAAAAATGGCTAAAATAAGCTGAACCTGCCAATTTCAGTTAAAGTTATAGCTAAAAATAAAATATATATATATATATATATATATATATATATATATATATATATGTATATATATATGCAGATTCAAAGCCCACAAATAAAATATATTTTTACCAAGATTCCAGACTGAATTGTGCGCTTATTATAATGTAAAACTTACATATTGTTTAATTTGATTGGCCTAACCTTCAGGTGAACCATCCTCATTATAGTTTCCTTCTGACCAAAACAAAAAATGTGACTACGTCTTTGTGTAGAATCGTTCGGAAATTGGAAATCCCAGATATGGCCATAAGGACTGATGGACCATTCCTAATCTTTTTTTAAAATATTAATACAGCTTATTTCCTTACTCAGAATCCCATTGCAATGTATACTTGATCTATTCTGAGAATTAAAGTTAAGAAAATATTAGCAGAAGAAAAACTAACCAAGGGGTAAAGCACTTTGAAACCTTTAATTCAGTCCCCTCTTGGAGGTCACTGACACATCAAATCGTCCCTTTCAAAAAAGAAATCAGCAAATTCCCGTTCAGGGATCGCAATTAGCTACTTCCCTGCGTCTCCTGAATGTCACCAATGGTCTGAAAGCTCCCTGGAAATTAGAAGTTGGCGAAAACTGATCTGGACTGTGCAATGACGGAGAGATCTTGGTTACAAGATGCTTTGCCAACAAAATCTGCACTGGACGTGAAGAATAACCGAGTCTGTTGTTGTGAAAGTTACGACCACACAGTACATAAACCGACTATTCACTGATTATCGAGGTAAATATTTCAATATTATCTATATCTATTTATCTATCTATCCAGCTCAGTTTGCTCATATCTATCTTTAATCTATCTCAGTATATTTGTATCTATCTATCCATCTTTCTCAGTCCATCAAGAACACTGTCCATGTACATTGATCTCAGTTTATTCATATCAATCGATTTACCTATCTTTATATCTATATGTCAATCTGTTTGTATTTGTATATCTTTCTCATTGTCTTCATATCAATCTCTCTATCTCATTATTTTTGTGTCTATGTATCTATGTTCATATCTATCTATCCATCTCAGTCTGTATCGATTCATCTATATGCCTATCAAAGTCAGGCTGTTCATATACATACCATTTTGGTCTGATTGCATCTATCTATATCCTTGGTTAGCTGTCAGTCTATCAATACATACATATATACAAACACCACCGCATATATACGCTTATGTATACGTATTATCAAGACTACGGACAGAGAACGAGAGGAAATTATAAATGCGGTCATCTAAAAGTATTGAACGCGTTAAAGATGAAAATTGCGAGACTTATACCTTTACAATTCTGAATGTCTTCGTAAAAACAAGAAATAAGTTGTGTTTTTAGAATTCACCATCCCAACGCTCTCAGAGCAAATCATAGACACTAACTTTTATTTACCGAGAAAAAGGTTCTATAGAACTGAATTCTTCTATATTTTACAGTTCTTTTTAATTTTATTTTTATCTTCCTCTCCCGTAAAAGTTCATTTTTATTGATTTTTTTTTCAATCATCGCCATTTGGAGTCTCCATCAATATTAATTTGTATTCTTCGGCTACAGAGCCAACCGGAACTCAGCAAATGCATTGCATGTCGGGAGGATAAAAAACGTATTTGTATCTTTGTTCTTTTTTTACAAATTGAAAGCATTCACATCTTTCTACATCTTTTTTCCCAATATTCGATTCTCATAAAATCACGATTATTATTAAATTTGATGTTGTTGTTGAAGTTTTAGATTTTTTTTATTGATAAATTTAAAAATTATCATCGAACAAAGATAGCCATATTTCAGGCGCCATGTTTTTTCGCTGTCTCTTGGTCTGTCTAACTTTCTTTTTCTTCCCAAACGAATGATTTAAATTTCTTTTTCTCAATATAAAATGAATATTTCTAATACGTTTCCATCTTATTCTTCATCTTTTTTTTCTTCCATAGTTCATTTGCCTATTTTTCTTTTATTTATGATTAGTATTAATATTTTCACTTTTTGTATCTGCTACTCCATTCTCTTACTATTCCAATCATCTCAAATCCTTATCGTTTACTTTTCTATATATTTCAATCTTTCTTTTAACACACTTTTCCTTATATTCACTTCTTCTATATCCTTCTTCTTTTTTCTTCTTTTAATCTTTTTCACTTCCTTCTTCTTTATTTTTCATTTTCACTTTTTTTCCTTCTTCAAATCATTGTTTTCTTATTTTTATTTTTTTTGTATGTCTTTTCACCTCCCCATTTTATTTTCATTTCCTCTCCTTTCAATTATTCTCAATATTCATTCTTACACTTCACCTTTAATTGATATATTTTTTTTATTTTTCACTGCCTTCATCATCTGTGTTTTTCTTCTTTTTCCACTGCATTCGTCTCCTTCTTCTCTTTTCCCTACTGCATTCTTTTTTCTTCTTCTTTTTCTTCTTCTTCGTTTTTTTCTTCTTCGTTTTCTTCTTCTTTTTTTTTCATTCTCTTTTTCTTCTTCTTTGTTTTTCTTCTTCTTCTTTTTTCTTCATTTTTCCTCTTCAACGGCTTTTTCTTTTGTCTTCTTGCACAATTTTGTTCTTCTTCTTGTTCTTCTTGTTCTTCTTTCACTGTTGATTAGCTTGCTGCAACATTTGTAAGAAAAAAATCAAAAACTCACATACATATTTGATCATTGCATTTGCTACCCTTTTATCTCTGGGCCATACGTACACTATCAACCCTTCCTCCGTCACATCAGCTCCCCACTCCATTACTCCCCCTGCAAAATCATTCACACGTTACTTATGACTCCCCATTCTCTCTTGCATCACTCTTTATCTCCGTTGCCCATCAATGTTTTATGTAAATATTTCAGACACAGGGAATGATTCCATAAGCTGAGAGAGGAATGAGAAATGCACAAATATCTTCCCGAAATAAATTACCAAGTCAGGTAAAAAAAAAAAGATCTTTTCATTATCTGAAATCAGAAGTTCAACACCTTTATACAATATGCACTTCATGAATTTCCGACCATTGGCACAAAACAATGGTTGACGAAAACCGGTTGAGTGAACATTTGAGAAATCTATTCTCTTATAGCTACCTGGGCCGAACAAGTAGTAACAGCAAAAAGATCTTAATCTTATAGACAACCATCATAGAAAAAAGTATTATAATTAGTTTTGCGATAGGAATTAATTGAAATCCAGAAGAAGATGATTGTTAGTAGTCATTAATAAGGTTGGTCCTTGACAATAGGGCTTTTGTATGTATCATTTTTGAAGCCCAGTTACGAACTCAGTGAAGATAACACCGTGCACTGCGATTTTTGTTTCCGGGTATTGCGTGTTATTTCCTGATAAACCACCAGAAAATGCATGAAAAACGTATAGAAAATGCCAATTATCCCCTTCAAACTTGGTTTTTGTGGCCAGGATACTGATATTCATACGTGATTGTTTTCTTACTTTATGTGATTAAAAATGTGCAAATTCGCCCGTTGTCCGATTGAATTTATGTAGATTTCGAATTATCACTGTCCTGGTAGCAAAAGCAAAGTCTGGAGGGAATGATTTACATTTTCTTTACTTTTCAGTCATAATAATTCGGAAAATAACGCTTATCACTCAGAAATCAAAGAAAAAATAAAAATAAAACCTTATGTAGTGAAATATAAGAACATCTCTACCAGTAACAGTCATCTAAACACTGAGCAGTTGTTTAGGACCACAAGTGGCCCGTGGCCTCTAAACTTTTGATTCAAGGGGAATGATCGCAATAGAATACCTCTACCAAAATTGCAACGATTCAATAAATTCTGTAAAAAGATCTGACGGGAAACAAGAGGGGATTCATCTTTGAATCGAGGATTTGATAAATAGCAGGGATTGAAAAAGACTGCGTACGAAAGATATTCTTACAAGAAAACTATCAGAGAAGTGAATCAGAGTAATTTAATGAAAGTTCATGTCCATAGGTAAGACATCAGCATCTTTTTAGCGTCCGTCATTGTACATATACCTTCTGCAAGTTTAAGACATATTGGATTATATCATGTGATAGAATTATTTATTTGACAGCACATAAAACCCCACTATTCCCCACAACATGGTTCAAAAGTAAAACGTAAAATTAGTTGTTCAGCTCTACACTGGGTCGAAGTGTGGAAAAGTAATCATTAGGGATAATTCATTGATATACGTTTTTCATCAATACTAAAGCTGAAATAAGGGATTGTGTCTTATGCATCATCGAAATCTATATTACTAAATGATATAATTCCAAATGTTAGTGAATCCCACATATGACAACCTGGCATCAAAGAATCTTTCAACCTACATCTGAACTTGCACCCAACTAAGCTAAGTATAGTAAAAAATAAAAATTGAATTTACTTATATTTACCATTCTTAGCATAATTTTCCACAAAACGATGTACATGAAACTCAGTGAGGATTCAACTCACTACTCACTTGTAATGATAGGAAAGACGTGTCGAGCACGCAATAGATTCTGATTATAGCATTCGATTTCATCTAAAATTATCTCGTCCATGTAATGTACAACTGTTGGTGGCAAATATTTACTGAGCTTAGCTTCGTCTCGCACGGGCAACAGTTGTGAGACAACAGTTCAGGTCAACATCACTACGCGACTGAATTAGTCTTAGAGAATAGCTTGCAAACCGTTGCTCAAACTCAACTCCGACCTGTGACTCTAAAGCTTGCCCTTGAAACTATATTTTCTAGCAAACTGACATTGACATGATATTTTGCCAGCACAGCAATTTTTTTACAGACTATTTCGGAATGAACTATATTTTTACGGCTTTTAGTGGAACTGGTTCAAAGGCAACAAAGAAAACACATGGACTTTACAGGAATATTCCACTGTAACATTGGCAATCAATTTATCGTTGAGCAATTGTTTCAGACAACGTGTCACCAACCACTGCTCTTTGAATTCGTGATGAGAAATAACAATCTTTTTTTTCTGAATTCATCAAATGGTTCAATGAAACGTTTTCTGGCACATGTTTAATTGTATATTTTCCTCTCTGTGTTTTCGAAATACCTGTTTTTATAATGATGCTAAATCTGTAATCCTGCAGCGCTATATAAGTCGACAGAGCGATGAGCATAAGTTAGGTGCAGAGGGAGAGATGGATGAAAAATGTCTATTGACTTTTTTTTTGTTATGCGAATGACATGATAAATGAAAAGGTTGATACGTTCTCAGTGAATGGTTGAAATGTGAGAAATGTAATGAGCGACCGTTGAGAAAGAAAGGATAAGAGATACATTGAGAGAAGAAGGATGGGAACTTGATTAAAAGAAATAAGAATGGGATAAAAGAGAAAACAAGGGAAACGGAAACAACAAAAGAAATAATGAGAAGAAAGAAAGAATAAAAAGGAAAGATAATGACAAGTGGAAGAAAGGTGCCATCAAATACAGTTAGAGGAAAGAAATAAAAAAGAAGAAAGAAGGAATAAGAGGGAAAGCAAAGAAAAGAATTTTAAAAGGGCAGGATTTTGAAGAAAAAGAGAAAATGGGAAGGAAAGAGAGAGAAAAGTTCAGGAAAACTAAATGAAAAGTGAAGAAAAAGAGAAATAAGAAATAGTAATATATAACGAGAAAGCAAAGGATCGAAAGAAAGAAACACAAAAGAGATACTGAAAATCCAGAGTATGAAGAAATATAAAGAATGAGCTGATGGATTCAAATTAAATGAAGAAAATGTGATGAGTGGAAAAAATAGGTGAATATGAGAATGAAAATAAAAAAAGGGGAATAAACGAAAGTTCACTAATGCATTATAAAGAAAAGAAACGAAAGGATAAATCAAAACAGGGAAAAACGGATAAAAGATAGTTGAAAAACAATTGTAACTTCACTGAAGTCTTCCGAACAAACAAACAAACAAAAAGAGAAGGTTGGAAGAAAAAGAAAGTGAGGAAAGAAGGAAGAATATGATCAAGAGAAAAAAAGTAACATTCAAAAGAAAGGGAAAAAAGAGAAGGTGATCCGTATTGAATCCTCACCGATTCGTTTACAAAAACTGGAGAAGAAAACGTATTAGTAAGACATGAAAAGAATTAACAAATAAAAGAAGATGAGAAAACAAAAGAATAAATCATGAAAGGAAAACAGAACATAAAAAAGAAATTAAAGTCGTTTTGAGTCCTTAAAATCTTTACAAAATCTCGGAAAGCAAAAAATAAAAAATTAATGAAAGAATTCACGTCGGAACAGAAAACTAAATTATTCATCAACAGAAAAAGTATCTTGGACAAGAATAGCAGAAAAAATCGCAATTAATCATTCGTTAATCCTAAAGTTTTAATTTCACTAATCTTTATCCTAATTTATGTTTTCTCCATTCGGCTAATTAAAAAAATCAAACAAAAGTCAGTTATAAAAATAACCAATGGTGGAGTGTCCTTCCTTGAACTAATTAGCAAATTTGTAATTAATCTAATCCTTTTATTTCCAAGAAATTTCGCACACAAAAATAAATTTAATGTGTAAACAACCCGATTACTCTTTAGATCTGCACTATCAAAACAGGTGGCCACCGGTTTTCTGGACCCTTGTTCCCAGAAACATGCTTACTTGTCCATTTTGCCGGACCAACGGGAGACATATGATGATAATTAATTAATATTCCTCTGATCAACTAATTATGTATATTCAACATTTTAGAGCTTTACAACTGTGGAAAATTAAACTCACGAAGTAAAAATCAAATGGTAAAATACTATACATAAATGTACCCTTTTTCCAAATTATGAATGAAGAAAATACTCGTTTTTCGATTAAGGGTTTTCCTTGGCGTACCTCGCCCATATCAAACAGTTTCATCAGCATTATGTACTTGTCTAGGGCGGCTTAAGTAAGCGAGAATCTGGAGTAGAGTCTTCGAAGAGACTTGCTGTCCCTTAAACTTCAGCCGTGACTAACAGTGTGAAAATTCAACAGGTAGAAAAAAATATATGAAATGATAAGACTGGCAGCTCCAGGGTCAAATCCACTATGATTCAATTGACGAAGTCTTCAAGCCTGAAACATATGGAGATAGAAAGAAAAAAAAAACAACTATTACAGCCAAATGTCCAAATGATCAAAAAAAAAAAAATGTTCCTTCTACGCGTTGATTGGAGCGTCTGTATGCAAAGCTTCAAGTTTTCTCTAAAGAGAATTACGTCTGAGAAAAAGAGAAGGAATAAAATTAAAATAACAGTTGTAAAGATAAAAAGATTAAAAGGGGAAGAAGTGATTCTAATTTTCAAAAAGTTGGTTACCTACACCAGCTAATTGAACCTAGTGTCCATATCTTTCCATTCTCTCTTTCTCTTTCTCTTTCTCTATCTCTTTCTCTGTTCCCTTCCATCACTCTCTTTCCTTCTCTATTTCTTTCTCTCTTTCTCCATTTGTTTCCTTTTTTTCCTTTTTTTTCTTTTTTTTCTTTCTTTTTTCTCTTCGGTGATTTATAACGAAGGAATAGAACCTGTCTCCCGCTTTTCCTTAGTCACGCTATTCATCATTCAAATTTTATAACCATTTGACTATTTTAGTCTTAACCGAAAGTCTGAACCTGGCATCATTGTTGCTAGTATAGAAAAATAAATTCAACTTTAACAATAGCAAGAGTTTAATAATAATAATAATAATAATAATAATAATAATAATAATAATAATAATAATAATAATAATAATAATAATAATAATAATAATACCGTACAGACCACAGCACTACTGGGTACTGCACGGATACTGAGGAAGGTATAAGGACTGCAGCGGATTGTAGCTCTGACATGATAGGTGAAAGAGAGATAGCTGAAGACCTGAGGAGACTTATTGTCACTCAGCCTTCAGCGATAACCACTGGACAACCAGTGTGAAACTGTAAATCGCAGAACTTCTGCGACCTATGAGTACTAGTAGAGGAGGGCTGGAGACTTGAGGAGACTTGGTGTCACTCAAACAAATGCATCAGAACGAACAATATCCAAACAAAAATTGATAGGACACAGACAAACAGGCCGTACCACCATACGTTGGGAAAGGGATGAGACCGTAAACCACATAACTAGTGAATATGGTCAACTAGCCAAGAAGTAGTATACACACAGACATGATAGAATAGCAACTGTCATACACTGACCTGAAACTGTTTTTAAAAATACCAGCACATGGTTTAGGTAGAGTTGGTCGAACTTGCCCATGAAGACCCAAAATGTGAAATAGAGTTTTTAGATTTGCCTCGTGGTGTCCTCTAGGATATTTTCAAGTTGCAGACCCCCAAACGTGACAAAGACTGCCCAGACACACACACAGAAGAGTGAAAGGAGAAAAATCTGTTGCCCAGTTGGCTGGTTGGCTGGGCGTGCTATATGTGGGGTTACGGTTATTCGTTAGAAAAAGCGATGATAGTGATTACTACAGCAGTTAGCGGCTCGGTATTATAAGAATTTCAATATTAACAAAAAGACAAAAGGAAAAGTCGACAAAAAAATTATTTATACAATGGGCAATTTTTGATAAATACAAGCATCACTCCATTATTTATTGATCATTTGTCTTCATATTAGTCTCCGAAATTCCTCGGAAATTTTTTCTTCCCCAAAAATCTCAGACAATAAGTTTCATTTACTATTATGTCTTCAGTCCGTTTTCTCTTTCCATTGTCACCGACAGCGAAATTGAAAATCAATTCTGCACCGATTTTTGCTTTGTCATCTCTGGTACTTATTTTCTCCATCCGGCTTTTATTCTAACGACCGCCATCAGTGTTAACCTGGCTGTTTAAATACGTAAAATATTTCTCCGTTCGTCGCTTTTGTAAATGGCGGTGCTGATAGTGGACCGGACGGGAACATTTTTGATGAATCCGTCATTTTCACTAATTTCATCTTCCTCACAACTGGTTGTTAAGCTTTCTTTCCAGCACAGTCAGAAATGGGAACAGGGACATGGCTTATTAAAACTACTGATAAAGTGATTATTTTGTCTTGTCTCTTGGAGAATTTACATCACTAGCTGGACCAGTGGAAATTCCACAAACGTTAACAAGATATATCTATCGCATATGCATGTGTGTGATCAATAGTTTTGCTAAGATAATCTTTTACTTATACAAATAATGATTTACAAATCCAAATGAAAGTATTTTTTCAGCTATTGTTAAACTCCCCCGATTGTCAAACTCGTGGAGAGTTGACTTTTTTTATTACAATTAATCTGACGTTCAAATTTAAGATATTTAGATTTCAGAATGGTATATTGAGAGGGTTGGGAGAAGCAGCAGTATGGGGAAGTCATGTGGTGTGACCTTACCACTAGGAAGAGAAAGAAAGGGAAATAGAAATTCTTATGACATCCTCGGAGGATTTTCCGTTCTGACTTCACCTTCTTTTGTTGTTGCTATTGTTTTTTGTAATTTTATTCATTTTTTATTTTTTTGTTCTGGCAACGGTTTTTTAGCCAGTCATTCTTTTTTAGCTGACCTCATATTCATATTAAGTGTTAGTGGACGCAATATATATTTTTTCTTATCTATTCTATTCTGATTTTGGCACCGCTTCTCTTCCTACACTTTATTGATCTTTTTTCTATGGAGGGGTCGGTAATAGCCTACGGAAGAAGTGTTTACATTTTGTGGAGAATCGAAGAATGTTCATAGTTATCCCCCCCCCCCCAGCATCGTAGCTACATGTACACAACAAAATATCCCCAGATGTTCTCAACGAATTCCAGGGGAATCTGTTTTGAAGGGTGGGCAAAGAGTTGAGAAAGAAGATTTGGATTTAGAAGCAGATTCAGGTATCCTGACAGTCCCCTTCATCGTAGCTATATGTTTATAAAATAATATGTTCGAGTAATTCCAGTGACATTTTGTGTTAAGATTGACAATGGGCCAAAGGATGAGTGTATTCATTTTGGGGCGGATCCGGGAATGTTTACAGTTACCCATCCTACATCGTAGGCATATGTTCACTGCAAAATATCTCCCAAAATAGGGGGATAAAGGTACTAAGGAAAACTATTTACATCTTACAATCGATCAAGGGATTTTTCATTGTTACACCCCTACATCATAGCTATAAGTTGTAACACAACCCAATACCTAAATTTGTGGTATATTGGCAATGAGCTGAGTAAAAAGTGATTTTATTCGCACGTAGGGTATCAAAGCATTTTCCACAGTCGCCCCCTTGCACCTTAATTGTATGTACACAGTGCAATGTAAGTTTTCGATGATTGAGAGATAAATTTCGTGGAAAGGTATGTAATGGTCGAGTAATATTTGAATACATTCATGGGTGGATCCAGAACATTTACACAGTCACCACACCCAGCATCTACATGAACATAACACAATATCTCGATGGATTACAATGGAAGTTTGTTGAATGAGGGGCGATTAAATTAGAAAGAGACGTTTGCAATTTGAGGTTGGATCAAAGTAAGCTCTCAAGTATTTCAGTTACAATGAACTGCACTGCGAAAATTTCTTCGGCAGAAACGGACAACTCTTGACATTTTTTCAGGTTGAGAGGTTCTATCTACTATATATATATATATATATATATATATATATATATATAATCATAAATTGTGACATATATTGAAACTATAATTGAATTGATCTCACGGTATTACATGGTGAAAGTATTATTTGGTATAGACATCTTGAATGGAATACACAATAAAATCAGGGCTGTTGTAAAATTCTAATTTTTCTTCAATTTTCTTTTCTATTTACATTGTCTTGGCCAAATGATACCATCACTGTGTAATAACTTGAGATCATTCCAAATAGAATTTCTGTATAATACAACACAGTTTATGATCATTCCGTCGGATCAGATATGCATTTCCTAGTAACGCACACACACACATACACACACACACACACATACAAATATTCATATATATATATATATATATATATATATATATATATATATATATATATATATATTTATATATATATATATATATATATATATATATATATTTATATATATATATATATATATGTATATATATATATATATATATATATATATATATATATATATATATATATATGCTGCTCAACGGGATCATCTTTTACCACTAATCGAGCCAAAATTTAGCTTTAAATTATTTCTATTTTTCCTAACTCTGTTGGTTGTGACATCCTATTTATGATGAATAAGTGCTGAACACTCACACACACACACACACACACACACACACACACACACACACACATATATATATATATATATATATATATATATATATATATATATATATATATATATGTATGTATGTATATGTATATATTTATATATATATATATATACAGCATGTAAACAGATTTATTAGATTGCTACCCTATATACTGCACTTGGTTATATCGGGGTGGATGTTTTTTGACATAGTGCATTCATATAAAGTCAACCGGCTGGAAGAACCCCGAAGGCTGCAAGTTAAAATAAAGATTAATAATTAAATAGGTCCACAAAATTCCCATTAGAGACATTATCTTACTCTAGCGTCTTCGAGCTTTGAAATATCTCACTGAAAGAACTCAACAGTGTTTATACTCGACAGTCTACAATCTTGTCAATAATAGTTTCTTATACCTCCATGTCCACAATTTCTTCCCGAGATATGTGAATTATGGTTGCACTTGGTACGTATATCTAAAACATTTTCATTTTCATGAATCTGTTTTATCTATCTTTATCCTGTCTGACTTTTGGACTTTTTCATTACTTTGCCTTGTTTGTTTGAATTACTTTGTTGGTTGTAATTTTAATCGGATCAAAACTGTTCCAAATCATAACAGTCATGAAACAGCTACAATTTGCTAAACATTAGTCAACTCATCTCCAGAAGTACGTTATAAATAACGCTGACTTATGAGGTTGCTGCTATTGCTACAAGTTAGGGGTGTCTTTACGGATAAAATCAACTAATTTTACGATACTGAACGTATCATCATCATCGTCATCATCATCATCATCATCATCATCAGTCAGCAGCTTGACGAAAATGAAATCGATTTTTTTTAATGAAAAGTTAGTAAATTTCGCAAATTATGCGTTTTGTACGATTAGGGGTAACATATACATTTCCTTTCATTTGTGAGATATGGCACTTGTCTTTCATCAAGGAAATTTCAGTATTGTAAAAGAAGTTGAAGTAATCATTTTCTCACTTGATTCGGCCTAAGTTATCAGAGCTGAACCAGCGTGGTGACGATTGCTTTTTTTGTGCTATCGTAGCTCAACTAAAATGAGTTGAGATTTCCTCCCAAACCTTTTTTTTACAAAAGCTGAAACAATTTATAAGTTTATTCGCTTGAGTCTTAGTTGAGTTTGACTTTAAAGGAACAAGACTTATTCGGGAATAACTTTATTCACCAAACAGCAATATGGATAACAGTCACCAGACCAAAACTTGTCTGGTTTGTCACCCCAACATATATTTTTCAAGTCACAGTTTCGCATATGATATCTAGGAATTCATGTTGTGAATCGTGATATCCAGTGATTGTCTGATATTCTTGCAACATGATAAGCCTGTTACTATTTAAGTTTTCTAATGGATTCTATGATATCCCTGACTCATTTCCCTCTAAATTTTTCTACTGCTTTGTGATCTCTCCATGTGAGGTTGAACATGATTTTCTCCTGTGCAGTTTGAGGGTCAATCTGGTTAAGTTCCATGTTTGAGCCCAGTACCTGATTATCGGATGGAAGCATTGGCTGCAGACCATTCTTTTTAAGACTATTGGGATTTTATTGTTCTTAATGGTTGAGCTTGCTCTACCGAAAGCTTGCCATCCTAGAGTGTTTGTTTGCTTTATCATGAGGATAATAGCGTCGGTTATATCCTTTTTAGCTTCATTCAAGGATAAGCCCTCTCTCCAACACTTTCTCCTATGCATTACAATTCAAGAATGGTAGGAAGACAGTTATAGTCCAGTTCCTTCCCATTGGAACACAGGCACTCTTTTCCATTTTCAACGTCAGCCCTTTCATTGCAAGAGTGGTAGCAAGCTTAAAACAGGAAGCAAGAAGAACTGGAGAATGAATAATGATCGGAAAACGTAAAGGCCATATACTTTTTTTAAAAGTTAGAGCTCAAAATTTTAAACTTTTAATCTTCATTTTGTCTGATTTTTTTTTACCCGCTTCATTCCAATAGGATTTTAGTGGATGGTCAATTTACCATGTGCGATTACGTTAGATTGGACCTTAAATTGTGTTCCACTGCTGTTTTATTTTCTTTGTCAGTGTTCATACATCTATCTTGCTTTATAATTCCTTCCAGTGTTCTGCTTATTTTTGGGGTCTAAGATGACTTGATCCCTCCTTTCAGCCCTGATAGGTTGATCTACGAACAAAAATCAAACTCTCAGCACATGAGTCCATGGTGGAACCAATGGCAAGCAGGAGACAAAATTCAATTTGTAAATTCGAAAAACACCAAAAACCAATTTTCCGTTCCAGTATATGACTTTGACCCGACGCTGTAAATCGACAGCCTTTGTAAGCTGTGATAACAAGCAACCGAAACATTAAGATGAAAGAGAATATTATGAATAATAACGTTTGAAATAACTTGCACTTTTTGCTGATAGCATTTCCCGGCACATTGAAACCAAAATCATTAATACAAGTTTTATTGAATCACCACTTCTACGGTGCATTGCCATTTTTATACTCCAAATTTCAGTTTTTCTCTTGTTCGGTTTAAGGAAGACCCATGATATCTTACAAAGAAAGCTACACATAGAATTATGGCTTTTATGAAAAATGTCTTGTGCGCCCCAAACTCTTTTTCTCTCCTGAGAGTATTTTCGGGGTTTTGATAACCCTTACTATAAGGATTAAATTTTAGTTTTCAAGTATAACTAATAAGAACTTTTCAATTCACGTTCTTTGATAATTTCTTTTTACAAAATTCAATAATTGATATACATACATACATACATACATATATACATAAGTATATATATGTGTGTGTGTGTGTATATATATATATATACACATTTGTACATGTGTATATGTATAACTATA
Source organism: Thysanoteuthis rhombus (assembly GCA_963457665.1). Taxonomy (NCBI): domain Eukaryota; kingdom Metazoa; phylum Mollusca; class Cephalopoda; order Oegopsida; family Thysanoteuthidae; genus Thysanoteuthis; species Thysanoteuthis major. Next base: position 43,979,299 of record OY735232.1, on the reverse strand, counting down.
ATCAGAATATATGTATATATAGATAATTATAACATATATTATATATATATATATATATATATATATATATATATATATATATATATATATAAGTGAAGCTATTCAAGACATTATCACTCATGATGCATAGATTTGTAAAAGAAAACACTTGAAATTTATTACGGCACTGACGAAAAATTGAACGAATTTCTAAACGAATCGATTAAAAGAAAACTGTAAAAATTTCCCGAAATCAAACTATTTCCAAAAGGTATTCGTGGAGTACCCGTACAGATTTTCAAGATTTTAGGATGAATATCATGTCTTGTAGCGCTGACACAATATCATTAAAGGCGAAGGAAATATTTTTTCACATATCCAGAATATAAGAAACCTTTCTTTCGTAGTTGAGTATCAATTTGCAAGATTTTAGGCCAAATGGAGTATCAGATAGCGCTGACGCAGGATTTTTAAGAATTAAAAGAATAACAAAATATTTCCATTATGCTAATAAAACACGTCCCTATAAGTTAGAATATTAAGCTACGATTGTCTATCTATGGTCCAGAGGAATTAGGAAAGCAGTGAACGAACTTGCAAAATGAATTGAATTGGGTTTATAGTTAGAGGAAATGACTTAGAAGAAAATATCAAAGGTCTACTAAAACCAAAAAATATTTCTTACAAGAGAAGCAACCAAATTAGCTCAGTCCCTATAGTAGAGTACCTATGAGAGGTATGGGTGTTTAAAACAGATAAAACAAATCTTATATATCAGGTCGCAACAGGAGTTCCGAAAGAATTTCAATTTGTGACAGATCGATGTACAATCACCTCCCCACCGTTGTAGTTATATGGTCCACACTACATGATATAGCAAAGAAATCTATGTCTATTCATACAATATCTCCAGATGTTCTAAATGGACTTTAATATCAATATGCAAATGATGGACATTACACTAAGAAAGATTGAATTATATTTTGTAACGGATCCATTCGTAATCTTCTCCCATTCGTTTTATCTGTTGGTGCACACATGGTAAATTTTCTCGAATTCCATGTCTATCAACATGATATCTCCAATAGTTCTCAGTGGATTCCGATGGAATTTGTGCCTGACTGCAGAATCGGCTACGAAAGAGATCATGATATTTTCGAGAGGATCCATGCACGTGTCAGGAGACACAACGTATCTCCAAAAGTTCTTTGTCTGCACACATTCTAAATAGATTTCTCTCTCTCTCTCTCTCTCTCTCTCTCTCTCTCGCCTTCTTTCTTTCTTTCCTTCCCCAGTTATATATATATATATATATATATATATATATATATGGATAGATAGATAGGAAGAGAAAGAGAGCAAGAGCCAGGGAGAGAGAGATTGGAGTTTGAGCGAAAGTTGAAAAGAAAAAAAACAGGACAAAAAGATAAGAGAGTGGGAGAGAGAGAATAGGTTATGGATCTCTAACAATATACATTTAAGTTGACTCAATCATACACAAGCACATCGGGATTAATGCAAAGAATCCTCCCAAACACACACACACACAAACACAAACACATACATACACATATATATGTGTATGTGTGTGCATGTGTGTGTGTGCATGTGTGTGCGTGTATTGAAATGCAATTTTCGGACACACGTACAAGAGACTTGAAAAATTTATTTTTCCCTTGTACCAAATGACATCGGCCTACCTTGATATATTTAGATAAATTCTTTTTAAAGACATTCGAGTCAAAAGCTTGACAATCGCATTTCTACATAGTTTATGAAATGTCAATTACATTAATGTGTTTTATTTAGACTTTTTAAATTTGATTACGACTCGGGAAAAGAACCCAAAGTCAACCTTCCCTTCACCTGGCTTACCTTATCTAGAGGCCTCCACTCAATATTAAAATTATTGATCTCTACTGATGAAGTTGCAGGTTGTAACTCTAAGAAATAGAAAATGAATTATGAATGTTAACAGATGTTGGAGGTGCCGACGGTAGTGTGGGATGAGGGAGAGATGAATAGATCCATTAGCCTCGTCCCCATAAAATTTGGGATCGGGAAATGTATGTGATAAAGGTTGAAAATTTGGAGGAAAAATAGATAGCAGGAAGGAAGGAAGGAAGGAAGGAAGGAAGGAAGGAAGGAAAGAATCAAAAATTGGAACAAAGAGAGAAAGATGGGGGGGGGGAAAGAGAGAAAAACAATAATAGAAAAAGGAAAAGAAAAAAAAAAACAGGAAAGTCCGGACAGAAAAAAAGGGTTGAAAGAAAGAGAAAAATGGTAAGAAAGAAAAAAAGAAAAAAGAAAGGAAGAAAGACTGTTAGAAAGATAGAGATATGTTGAAAAAAGACAGAAAGACAGGAATATAAAAAAGACAGAAGCAACAGTGAAAATCTAAGACAAAAGAAAAAAGAATACAGGAAAATGGTGAGAAATAAAGAAGGCAAGAAGGAAAAGGAAAGAGAAAGAAAGAAAAAAAGAAGGAAAAAACCAATGAATGAATGAGAACGGAGAAAGTAGAATTTTCTATAAGCAAAATGAAAAAAAAGTAAAAAAGGGCCTGATTACTCATTTAATAAGAACCATCACCCGACCAACGCTTATCGGTGACACGTAGGTAGTGACCAATTTAAAAACTTGAAAAGGAATGACCAATGGATAAGTTACTTCCCCCGCCTATCGTTGGGCAGTGATCGCTACCATTTTACGACTTCCAAAAAACAAACGGGCACAAATTAGGGACCACTCTAGCATAAGCTTACATTGCAATATGTCCCTGTAAAACCCAACTCAGAGGGAATTTTGAAAAAAAAATATTCGTAGATATGACAAGGAGTAAATATTCAAACTTTCATCCCTTTAGCTTCATTGGCGTGGCCTGTATGCTTGATACATATATATCAAGCCAGTAAGACCCATTTGAAAACTGTAGAAACCTAGGTTGACGGTTTTGGTAACAATTTTTGATGACAGTTTCTGAAATATTATCAAGAAACGAAGGAAATTAAACCAAATACTTGAATGGACGAATAAACATGTGAAGTAGAAAGAATTAGGGAATGAACAAGTCTGGTTGGTTACTAGATAGAAACTGTCTCGTTTCCGATGTTTTTTGGCAAACTGTCATATCAGGAGTGATCGATTACTAAAATTGGAAAAAAGCGTTGATCAATAGGTAAGTTACCTTTCTGGCCTTTCGTTGCGTAGTGATTACTAGGAATGTCTGAATTGAAAGCAAGGTAAAAGGAAAAACCATGCATAAATGCTACCGGAACAAAACCGATGGATCAAGTCAGCAAAATATCTTAGATTGCAAATTAAACTCTCACTAAGAAAAAAATATGGTTGGGATATTGAACCAAAAAAAATGTTTTTGTAGACTGCAAATTTCATTGGTGCAGCTTGAACACTTGATACATACATATATATATATATATATATATATATATACATATACATATACATACATATCCAGGCAGCCGGACAAGATGAGAAGCTGTAGAAATCTTTGTTGACAGTTTTGGTGGTGGCTTTCGTTATCGGATTGTATCAAAGGGAAATAGCAAAAGGATAAAAGATAGAGAAAAAGAAGCGACAAAAAAAGAAGACAAGGGAGGTTGAGAGGAGGGGAGAAAACAGGTTTTGTGGGTTACTTGATACACTCTGTCACGTGGTCAATGTTTTATGACGATCAATCAAACGGTTAGAAAATGGGCGAATAGTGAATAGGTCTCTTCTCTTGCTTTTTGAAGGTTGACAAAAAAAAAGATCTGGTTTTTAAAAGAATAAATTGTGGACACTGCCAGATCCCTTCCTCCAAAAGGAACCAATTTAATATGAACCTACAGCGCACAATTCAATCACTCCCCCACTAAAAAAAACTATTTTGATAGGGGATTAAAAAATTGGAAAAGCCAAAAGAAAACGTTTTAAGAGATATAACAAGGAATAGATATTTGAGCTTCCGTTGTACCTCCATTGGTGCGTCCTGTACATAGACAGTCAGCCAGATCCACTAAAAAACTGAAGAAACATATGTTAATTTTGAATATCTTGCGATTGACGGTTCTGATTTCAAATGTTTAGTAGAATGAAACAATGGAAAAATATAGGGATTAGGGAAATGTAATAGAAACGAATATTTGTGTAGTGAGTCTGATCCTTACTGGATGTATAAATACTGTGAACTAAGGCCTGGATAAGTTAGGTGTATTAAGTTAAGAAAACAGGAAATAGTTGCAACAAAGAGAAAAACCAAAAAAAGGTCATATAAACTATTCATGGAATAATATGAACAAAAAACAAAAAACGACATTGAGAAAAAATAAAGAATTGAAATTGAAATGAATAGAAAAAAAATAACGAAATCATACCAAAAAAGAACAACAAATGGAAAGAAGAAAGGAACGTATTGAGTGCAAAATGGCTTTGATTTATAAGCAACAACTGAAAAGATTCTTCCCAATTTCGAGTGCCTTTAATTAACTGATAAGCTCTCATTAATTTGTGCTAACAACGGTCGTCCCTTTGGAGTCAAGACATGTTGTGGCTTGAGTGATCACCAAAAGATTTTCCATGAATCTTTTTCTTTCTACTGTTTTTTCCCCTCTGGTATCAACGCCTTACACTCATTTACATGATATTTGAGAGCAATTTATGAAGCAACAGAAAGGGCCAACCTCAGTAAATTAGCTTCTATCTCTTGCTTTCTCTAAAAGTACACCAAGTTGGCGTTATGAAAGGGGAAAAAACGATAGATACTCCTACTGACTATTGTACATCTTTTCTAGAATTTTCACTTTATATGTTTCAAGATGAAAAAGATTAAAAACATTCCAAAGAAAAGTCAAGAAAATCTTTTTCTCTTTTTTAAGCTTCTTTGTCTTGAAATTATGTATGTTAGCTTTAAGTGAGGACCAACGAAAAGAGTTTTCACTGAAGGAATAACATATCTAATCTAAAAGTTAAAAGGTCTGAAGGCACAGTCAGGACTTATGAAGTTGAAAGATCTGATGTTTAAGTTACAAAGGTATAGTATTTCTTCCACGGTAAAACGTTCTCCGAAAAATAAGGTTGAAAATAGAAATTTCACCTCCATATCTGACTTGTACTGCTGAGTCAATGATAGCAAAATAAAGATTTTAAAGTTTTGATAATGAGCGACAAAAACAAGAGGAAAGAAATCCCAGTGAAAAATCAATAATAATTCCATTTACATCCTGGAAGAAAAACAATCAAATACTGAGAATTTGAATGTACATTACACAAAATTGTCTACACAATAAACCGATTTCGAATTGGATGATGGTTTCTAAATAAATTTTTTATAATGTCCTGAAATTCAAATTATTTAAAAGCACTATGGATCGAACATGTTTGATTTGTGTTTTGTGGGTATACAGTAAATCTTGGTCTCAGGGACTAGGTATTCGGTAACGCCTTTTTTAGTAGACAACATTAAAAAAAATTGGAAATCGAGAAGTTAATTTACACCATGCCTCGTGTAACTACCATTTTTCTCTTTAGATATGTACGATAAAAACACGGTTTAAACAATTAAGATCTTTACTATTATACATTGATTCATTCGATTCCTAGTCTCTTGCTTCTGTTATCTGTTTCTGATCATTCAATCCCTGAATTCTCTGGCGTTTTTCTGAATGCATTAACCTTCTAAAAATGTCGGTGGGAACCTATCATTTGATCCAATGTCCTCGTGACGCGTGCAATACTCTTACGAGGAAATTTCAGATCGTACAAGTCTACGATGCCAATCTGGCTGTCCAATCTGATGTGGGAATAGTTCTGTCTTACCTGGGAGAATGAACTTTCGGATTCCCAGTAACCAAATGATCTTTACTATGGCTTTTATCAACGAGATCGTATGGCCGTAGGACACTCGGGTAATCATAGGCCGACAAAACCTACAAGCGTTGCTTTTGCGCAAAAGCCAGCTGGTGCAAAAAAAAAGGGAAAGGAAAAAAATAAAGAGACGAAGAAATGAAAAAAAAGACGAAAAAAAAGGAAGATGGAGGAAAGAGAGAAAAAAGGAACAAAAATAGAAAAGAAATTCCTATGATGATCTATTGATCTTTTTTTTTAATCTACACTGCAATATAGCTTGTACAACAACAGTCCCAGTGATTTGAAGAGAGGCAACAAGTACTTATTTATGATTATGAAATAAAAGTAGGTGATGAAATACATTCTCCCTTTATTCAAATTCGTGTTCAATGTTACTGTCTCTCTTGTAGCTATTACATTGAAAATAAACAAATTTTGTTGAATCGGTACAGTTTTTCATATTATTTGTAACAGAGTCAAAAATATCAAATATGTAATAGAATAAAAATACTCTTCTAATCCAAGTATCAACCTATGAACCTATTTAGATGACTCTCTCATGATATTTCAGCTCACATCTAACTAAGTGCTCATGTGGAGTAAAACATTTTGTCAGCCTAAGCGAGTGGTGGATCTTCGTAGACATAAGCCCAATGTTATATATATATATATATATATATATATATATATATATATATATATATATATACTTGTATGCATGAGTGTATATGTGTGTGTCGGTGTGCCTCTGTGTGTCTGATTATATGTGTATTGGAGTGTGTATAGAAAAGATTTTGTTTCCGATTCACGTTTAGAATTTTCTGCTGAATCTGAACGGAGATTTTGAAATATCAAAATGTAAGCAGTTCTCTTTCTCATATATATATATATATATATATATATATATATATATATATATATATGTATATATATATATATATATATATATATATATATATATATATATATATATATATATATATATGTATGTATATATATATATATATAAGGTTCCATAACAAAACACATCATTTCCTAATTTCCTGAAGTGAAAAAGAACAACAAATGTTATACCTGCATAATGCATTCTTCAACGAAATTTTATCTCGACCCGTAGGAAGGCTCCAAATGTGTTTTCCACAGAAAGCAAGGCGAATATCGATTGATCTCGCTTTAGGAAAGCAACTCAATTAGGTAAATTTTTTTTTTAAATTTAGAGCATAATATATATATATATATATATATATATATATATATATATATATATATATATATATATATATATGTATGTATGTATGTATGTATGTATATATACGATACTTACGTAATTAGTAGTGTTGATATACGTGCTCAGCCAAATTTTTTGGATGATTTCAATATAATTCTGTAATCATTTGGATAAAGTTAGCAAAAATGGAGGAGTCAAGTAATGATACAATTACTCAGTTATTGCTAACTGATCCTAGAAGAAATAAAATGTAAAATATTGACCCTTCAAAACTGAATTCTATTACATTTACCCCTGCAGGATGTAATGAAGGGTGATCTTTGCCTTCAGGGTTTGTATCAGTGTTGGCTTAGCAATAAACAGAAAAGATTACATATTTTCAAATTTTTGAGACAATAAAATGAATATACAGTTGGGATCAATATCATAAAATGATTAGATAGATTCTCTCTGTAATTTCTCGAAATATTTTCACATGTGAACGATAGGAAATAAGAATAAACAATCACATATTTGTTCCAAATTGTTACTTAATTTATGGTTCATGCTTTAATCATGTACAACGTCAATACTAGTTACATCCCTATAATAGCGAACCTCATCAAAACAATTGTCATCACTTTATACGCCGATTTCTCCCATTGTTTTATGCTACATTAGTATTGTAAGTTTTCTATTCTAGTTTCGTCCCATAGGCGTTAGTGAGCCATCTTTTTCTTTCAGACGTTATCAGTTTTACGGAATTCCGAAGTTCCTTCGTGGATTGCAATTTTCCTTAGTTTTTTCTCTCAGGTTTCTTTTCAATCAACAGGTTTTTTTTTACACTCAAACACTTCTATGACGTCATAGCTTTCAAATGTACCGAAAAATACACACAAAACCACGTAGAATAAAGATGTACTTTAGCAGTGGATTCCAATCATTGCATCTCCTGGCGTCGGAGATATCATATTTCCAAAAATAAATTTCAAAGGACCATATAGAAAACAGGCACCTTAAAGTCAATCAAATTGAAGAAGAACGTATTTCGACCTCCACTGGATGAGCAGCAATTAAAAATTGACATGATTTTATGTATCATTAAAAATCAATAATAAATAATCTCGTTACAATACCACATCCAATTGGGGGAAAATGAAATTAAAAACAAATTAAACAAATCGTATCTATTTACGTTTTCCAGAGTACTGACGTACGAGGTGAAGTCATCCAGTGAAGACACAAAATGCGATATTTTTTCAATTCAGTCAATTCTGAGGTGCCTTTTGTCTATATTGTCCATTTTGGAAATTTACCCTTCATCCGAAAGGCGGCTGACTGCTTTTCCATACAAACATTTCAATCACTCACGAAGATATTACCCGCTCGACAATTTGGCAAGCCTTCCACAAAACGTTTAAGGTTAGTTCAACTGGAGCTTACCATTAGGGCTGGAGTGACGTTGGCGCCTGAAAATTACAAATTTTAATGTTTGACTTACCTTTGATTGTGTCAGAAAGAAGAATGAAGAGGAGAAAGAAGACGGGTGATCGAGCAACAAACATATTTCGGGTGGGCAGACGACAATGTTTCAAAGAATCCTGCATTTTCCTCTACGTGCTGGTCAGAAGTTTGTTAAGTACATTTGGTCAAAAGGTCGCTGAGTACATTTGGCCAGAATAATAACCATCTACGATTTGTCTTGGTAAGTCAAGCCCTGAAAATACGAAAAAAGGATTCCATGAATATCTCTCAACATTCTTGATATACATATATGATGAAAAATAAAACAAAACAATATTTTTTGAAGTTCAAAATTGGAAAAGGGGAAACCATTAATCATAATCACAAATTATGTCATCAGACATAAAAAATGAAATAATCATTATAGTTATCATGATGAGTTATAAATGTGTCAACAGATCCGTATAAAACACTTATCGGTCAATTGTAGTTATGTAAAAGAGTAGAAAGAGGGGATGTATTTCATTTGACAGCTGCTGTTATGTCACGAAGTGTGATACCATCAATAGATGACGTATCAAGTGTTTGTTTTTCTTGTGCTGTCTAATATTGTTTGTTATTAATAACTAAAACTGTCTGTAAAAGTGACAAAAACGTCATATTTACTATTTTGACTCCAAATTATGAAAAGAAAATAACCATACACTAAGATTGCAAAACAGATCATTGATTAAGTTTGTAGAGTTAATCTATTTCAAACTAATTATTTTTCTTCATTAGCTGCCCCCTCGTGCTGAGACAACTATAACTAGTGATACTATTTGTAATTCCTTTAGACTCTATTTGAAATCGGAAATCTCAGATATGGACGTATGGATGGTGGAACCCATTGTTCTTGTTTATGATGTAAAGTTGTTTATGACAGGATAAAAAATGTTGACTTTTGACAACGAATGGATATTGCACCAATTTTCGTATCCTTAGTTCTATGTTACTGGCCGGTTATTGAATACCCATGTCCTAAAATGATTACAGTAAATGGCTTCCACTGTACAAAGTTGTTTGAAAAGTAAAGCTACATTCTTTGGGACAGGATAAAAGCTCTGGCAATTGTAAACAACATTGAATTTATCAAGAATAAAAACATTATTGCCAGTGTACTCTTGCCTTTAAAATGACAACTTATACAATAAACATGGATAATAGTAAATATTAAAAGAATGGTGATAAATGAATTAACTAATCTAAATTAAAAAATCTATAACCTGCATAGAAACTAAAAATGAACTAAAAGAAAAAGAAAAGATATATCATCAGAAATTATCTGAAAAATACCAGCACCAGTTGCTGGCCTCGTCGGCCTCCAAATTACCTCAGAAACCCGAATAAGCACTCTAGAAGAAAAGATTGTTCTGAGAAAGTGTATAGTGGTGTAAGCGTATGGATTGCCAATGCTGTAGTCTCAAAAATGGGATTGGGGGCACTTTGACACACACATTCGCACACACAGTGAAGACGAGCAAGGGGGAGGGAATACGTAGCCTGTTATAGCATTTGAATCTCGATGTAGAACATTTAAAATGCAATAGTCACTCTCTTGATTATCTCCCTTGATTTTAGCAGTTTCATAACTTAACATTCTAATATTTCCGTTAATGATTTTTAGACTTCTCTCATTTCAAATTAACTCAACGAGATAATATGTTATAAGAATATTAATTGAATGAACAGAGATGTTTCAATCAAAAATCAAATTTAAGACCAATTCCAGCTGTCAGGAATTGTATTCAAATAGATTAGCTGACTCAGTTCTTTTGTTCTGAAAAATATTGGCAAAGTATTTAGGTTCGAAATATTTAGTTAGAAAACAAACAAACAATAAAATGGAAATCTTGCAGGAAATTGTTTGCTCTCACAAAAGCTGTCTGAGAAGCTAATTCTTTATTCCATTCATCGGAAGAATTATGGTTTTAGACAAAAAACAACGTTAGAACCAAGATGCAACTTCCAAAGTCCTTTGCGAAGAGTTGGAGGAATATTGTAGATTTGGGCAATCACGAGCTCTTTCGATACAAAAAGACAATCACAACAGGTCTTACCATCAATAAGAATGAAGAGTGAAGATTTACGCAGGGAATGCCCTGATTCGATCATCGTAAAGTGTGCTATTCTTCAGAATAGCAAAGTGAACCAATATTAAATGAAATAAACTCGGGAGAAAATCAAATCTTTAGATGGAGATGTTTTACCACTCTGTACTCAACCGGCTAACCACCAAAAGATTTCCATGTAATCAGATGACTTGAACACTTTCTCAAAGTATTTACTGCCAAGTCTATTTTCTATGTTTTAACTTACGCACCGTGTTTGCTTGTTCAAGGTTCTCGACTGACAACTTGTAAATCAAAATATCTCGTCCAACATTGTAAACAATTAGTATATAAGTAAATATTCAAATTTACGTTCTTTACTCAAATAGATGCTACCATTTTCAAAAAGAATAACACACGCCCGTAAGATTTATATAAGAGTTATTACACTTGTAGCACTGGAAGGTAGCAGAGAGATTAACGACTAACGCATTAAAAGATAATTGAAGAATTCAACAAAAAAAAGATCAGATTATTCCATAAAGGAATACAAGGTGAAATTTTCATCTTTTGATTTAGCAAAAAATTTTCCACGTCTGTTGTTTATATTACAACGTTTTACCACCTTTCAGAGCTTGTCGCATTTTGATTTTGCATTTTTGTATAAAACAATATCCTTCATATTTATGCCATCAGAAGTTCTATACGACATGTATCAGCATTTTTGGCTAAACAGAATACTTGTCAGCTGCATTTAAGCAAATCTCTCTCTCTCTCTCTCTCTCTCTCTCTCTCTCTCTCTCTCTCTCTCTCTCTCTCTAGGGCTCCCTTATTCAGGGTTGAGCATTCTCTAAGTGAGGTAACTCGTTCATTGTAAGCTTATGTAATGCTCTTCGAACATGGAATGGTGCACTCTGGTGGACGAGGAATATATGCAAAAAATGAATATATCGCTTGAATTCAACCGTACTGACCGTCCAGTTTCGTGGAGCAGAGTGAGGATACCAGCCTCCAGATCTGAAGCCAAGGTTTCGATCCTGCCTCGTGGTACTGGATGGGATAATGGATAGTCTATAGCCACATTGAACAGTTGTAATACAACGCAACAGCTGTCAGTGGATGACACAATAATATATATATATATATATAAATATATATATATATATGTGTGTGTGTGTGTGTGTGTGTGTGTGTGTCTTTGCTCTGAGATAACTTGGATTTTACTATATGAAATTATTAAGCACTCATACTGATGTTTCGGGAAGAATTATTACTACCAAAATACTACATAACTGTTCACTAATGAAAACAAAAACTTACATAAGTTAACGATTAATCATTCCAATGATATATATGTGTGTGTGTGCGTGCGATACAGAATGAGATAGACTCAAGAACAAGAGTGAATGGAGATTTCGTTCACCAAATAACCAATCTACAAATGAATCATTAGTTTGCCCAACAAGTTTTGGGAAAGGTTCCCATCTCCAGTAGTATTTGGTGTATATGTGCGTATGCTGGTATATGTTTGTGTGTGTGAGTGCCATCAGTGGTTCAGAGTTCATCGTAGAATATGAATTTAACATGGGAATCAAAGAGGAGGTTCATTACATGTAAGTCTGTGCTGGTCTGCTGATAGATATAATTGTAGCAGCAGAGAGAGGCAATACGATGTCAGGGTTGAAGGGTAGTGGTTTAGTACATAACTTTGTGGATAGGATGGGAATAGTACAGATGGTGGGGTAATAGTGAGTCGTGTTATGGATAATGCCTCCCCAAGACTTTGGATATGCAAATATAAAAACCGAGCAGAAAAGCTTTTAAAGTCTTTTATGCTTAGTCATGTTGTTGGCCACCTCTTTGGCCTGATCTTTAATACTCTTCAAAACTAAGAACTTTGGATAAACTAAAAGTAAGAATCTCAAATGCGAATCAAACAATCACAAAACAGCAACTGAGTAATACTTTCTTTGGGTCCAAAAATCGGCTTAATCACTGTATCAAGAGTGATGTTTATTATGCTCGGGACTGAAAGTTCATTTACATTATAACTGAAACTGAAAGTTGATATTTAATATGCTTTTTTAACTATTTGTACATGTTGAGTGAAACGTTTCATTTGGGTTTAGAAATTTCAAACTGAAATTCTACAAAAAGAATGAAGCACGTTTTTTTCACCAGAGATGCAGTAAAACATGCAATTAGCTATGTTTTGTGGTTCTAGATTATAATCAATCTATTCATAACACTCAAAACCAAGCTGTAAGAGGTAAAAAAAAATTATGACAAGATATATATATATATATATATATATATATATATATATATATATATATATTTGTGTGTGTGTGTGTGTGTGTGTGTATTTGTGTGTGTGTGTGTAGGGAGAGAGAGAGAGAAGGAAGAAAAAAGAGAGAGTCTAGAAAGCTTCACAGATTTACACGCTAAAGACTTTAAAAAAATTTGAAATGTCTTCTTGTGTCACTTCATACATTTATTTTTCAATATCAGTTGATCTAATACTTATTCATTTGCAGACCGTTTCTTTTTTTTCTCTTTATGTTTCACAGATAGTTTGTTATTATGGTAGAGTGTTTGAATTTTTTCTTGTTGGGATTATCAGTAATTGTTTTGGGGATTTCAAGAACAATACAGTTACATTAACATGGTACCCCAATAGTGTCGTTAAAACATTACATCCCGCATATATATATATATATGTGTGTGTGTGTGTGTGTATTGGCATCAGATTTCTAGTGATTTTGATTAAAGACCTTAGACAAAGATTTTTCCAATCGCTTAGCCATTTGTTCTTGTTGACGCACAACACACACACGTATATTATTATTATTATTATTATTATTATTATTATCATTATTATTATTATTATTATTATTATTATCATTATTAGATAAATAAATAAATCTTTATTTTCAGTTGAATGTTCTCAAGTATGGGACCTGTAAAGCATGCAAACCCTACAATATAAATCTACATCTCTCTGGTAGAATATCGGTATTCATAAGAGTAAATGTGGATACCTGCCTTTGTTCAACCCTATACTCGGAAATACACAGACCGTACAACCTTTAAAGCATTGGTCCACTGCCAGGTTGTTCTCTACATGTATGTCCAGGCTTATGGTAAAACCAACTCACGTTGGAAGCGGAACCAATTTAAATAAACAATTCAACGGTCGACCACAATACATATCATTGTCTCGGTCCCAATAACACCAGTAAACCTGATTGGAATGCGTTTGGCCATTTATCGTTCTTGTTACAGTGTCTTCTTCTTTTCTTTCCATCAGTTTGTTAGCATCTTTTATTCTTCCCTTTTATTCTTGTCTTTAGTATACACACACACATCTTTTTTCGTCTTTCTTTTTGGTTCATCATTCCCTCTTCCAAAACTGCTTGCATGGCAGAATGTGAATAAAACATTTCTAATTATCAACCTTCAGTGGAACTCTTCAAAATGAAGAGGATAAAAGAAGGAAACAGATAAGGGAAGGGAGATCTTCCTTTTTTTTAAAGAAGTTATTGTTTCAAAAAGTGGACAAAATCTTATGAAGAAGAATCAAAGCCCAATAGCTGTTCATTTTGAGCTGTGGTAAACAGACCTTCGTCATATCACTAGTGCACCAGGGTAATATTATCATCAGATTGTTTTATTTAATTGTTTTTTTAAATTCAAATCTGTATGTTATACGTCGGTACATGCAACAAATCAACAATTGATAAATTTAACTGATGAAAATTACAATCATTGAAGAATTGTAGTCTTTATATTGACATGGGTTAAGATGTCGTGACAGTTTTTTTTAAAAACCTTTATAGAGTCTGCATTGAATTTTTGTTGGTAAGTCGTACACACGGGATAGAAGTCACTTAAGTAGTGATAGTCAACAAGACATGCTAAGCACTGATTCACAGCAGAGTCGAACTAAATTATTCAGCTTAGCTTGGTCTATTCCAGGTTCACAAAAACAGAAAAATCAAAACAGGATACAAATAAATGCACAAGTTAATGGTTTTAACTAATAATTGCTCAGTGTTTGGCGCCAAATCTGTTTTTTTTTATCATATATATATATATATATATATATATATATATATATATATATGTATGTATGTATGTATATATATGTATGTATGTATGTATGTATGTATGTATATATATATATATATATATATATATATATATATATATATATATATATATATATATGTTTATGTATATTCCTACCTTCTTTGGGCCTCATGAAATAAATCCATCACGTATCAGACATTGCATTATATTGTATCATGCTACACTGCAACCTGATCTGTACTCTCTGTAAAATATATTTATTGAAAGAATGCATTTGCTACAAAAACGTAGTTATATTTCTGCCCTTTAAGCTTCTGAAGGAAAATGATTCATTCCCTTCTGACCCCTTTTTATAAACTCATTGGAAGATGTATATTTTTCTCCTCGAGTAAAAAGCTTCCCCCTTCTATACCTTTACTCCCTTTTTCTATTTTGTTTGTCCATAGTCATTCCATTCGTTGTTTTGTAAGATTTTGGTTTACTTAGTTACATTAGATTTTTTTAAATTATTATTTTAATCTTATTTTTCGCAATAAATTCCTCGTCATGTTATTGACTCGTAGGTTTCAAAATTATTCAGGCTATTACGCAAACAAATGTTTCACCGTATTTGAAACTCTAGTAAATGTTTTAGTGTCGATCACTTTTATGAGATAAACCCATCGCATGTCGTATGTTGAATTATATATACGAACCAAAGTAGAACTCCGTAATTCAATATATGACCTGTGATGGGTTTATCTCATAAAAATTATATATATATATATATATATATATATATATATATATATATATATATATATATATATATATATATGTATATATATATGTTGCTACCAAAACTTAAAAAATTTGACGATGGGAAGGAAAGTTCAAACATCATGAGAACTAAACCCTATTTTTCATTGTTTTCATCGAAATAAGATTGAAATAACATTTCCTGTTTATATACAACGATCTGAGGAGTGCATCTATGGTTTCCTCGCATGTATTCGTAGCGCTTCACACACACACACACACATATATATATATATAGAGAGAGAGACACACACAGACAGACAGACAGACAGAGAGGGAGAGAGAATCCGGGCGGGAAGCTTTACATCTTTAACACTGAATTTATGTCATTTCAGTCAATTATTTCCAAATATCGGATAATTTGAAATGAATATAAATGCAAAAACCTTTAGTGCCACCAAAGCTATTCCAAACATAATCAGGAGTTGACTTTTGAGGAAGCAGAAATTCGTTGCTAACGATATGAATTGTTCACCTAGATCAAGGTCTTAGTTGATCACAAGTGAACTCAGATTATGCCTATCAACGTACAACAAGAGACATTTGATTCGAACTTTGATGGATATCAGCAAGCGGCAATCAAACGTTGCTTCTGTGGGACGCAGACAATGGTCATAGAATAATTTCTCTCATTGTTCATAGTTCCAACGAAGATTCTTAAGTCACTCACCAAATTCAATGAGACCATCATTCCTTTTCATTTATGATTTGATAGTGTTTATAAACTTGCTTCTCGGCTTTATTTTGGTAAAATATGAATCAAACAACCACATATGTCAATGATGTTATTGAAGATCAAGTAAAACATCTTAATGGCCATGTCCAATGGAGAAAATTTTTCCTACCGACAAGGCTCGGGTCGAGCTAACAAGGCAATAATGATACAACAATGTTCCATATATCACTGACTGAAAACTGGCCCCTTCGATCCAGATCCCACTCTTTTGAATTATAAATTGTGATCAGAGCAGTAAACGATTGCCTGTAACAAAAATCATCCAAATTTGGAATGTCTTAAACGTCCTCTTGTGGAAGCAGCCATCAATTTTCAAATGTAAATAGTGCGTACAACAATCGATAAATTGCCTGATCGTTTGAAGCTGTTTGTAAAGCACAAAGAAAAGCATTGAGTATAACTTGTTTTTTTTTTCTCACACTTGAAGTATAGTCAATAAATACACATTTCACTTCCCTCCATCAATTATTTCCTCCAATCAACGGATACATTTGAAACAGCATTTATGACAGCACAAGGTAATATATATATATATATATATATATATATATATATATATATATATATATATATATATATATATATATATATATATATATATATATATGTGTGTGTGTGTACGCGCATGTGTTTATGTGTGTGTAATACAAATCAAGAGTACAAAATAATATGATGCAATATAATGGGTCTATTTCATAGAATGCTCGATGCATTCGACATTGAGCTTAATTAGAGTATAGCTTGAAATATGATTAACTAAACGATATGCTACACAAAGATGTTCATATTTCTGCTTTGTTTGAGCTTCCTCAGGAAAATTATTCGATTTCTTCTCGATACCAATCTAGGACATATTGGGGGTGTACATCCCGGGAGCAGGGGTCCGTCCTCTTATTCTATTTATATATCTTTTTACCATTTTGTTTTCCTTCCTCAGTTGTTCGTCACTGCATTGCATGATTTTTCTCTTCTACATAGTGAAAATACTGTACTGTGTGGTAGTTATAGATAATAGATTAGCAAGCGGTACAGTAAGCATTTTCTTTATCAGTATGTTGTTGAAACATCAGCTTTTTGTTATAAATCTCCGTTCTGGGAGTATTTAATTTTTACTCGAATCTGTTTTCCATTATCAGGATCTGAAGTAAAGAGAATTATTTGCCTGAAGCCCAAGCAGGGCAGAAACATATACATTTTGGTGTAACACACTCTTCATTTACTCATATTTCTCAGCTCTATTCGAAACCCATCTTAATGTTTGATGGTTAATTTATTGAACACTCTATGGAATATATCCATCATACATCGGATATTGCATTATATCATATTTCATTGTATTGTATAACTGATTTGTATTACACACACACACACACACACACATATATATATATATATATATATATATATTGCTCGATTCAAAATGATATATCTGCTATATAGGTATTATATGTATATATTCGGATCAGAGCTGAGGGTTGTTCGTTGCATAAGACATTATAATTTAGAGTTGGATACCAATATCGTTGACCTCAATCTTTCTAAACAATTAATCACGTAATGATCATAAACTCAGTACTGCAATCTAAGCACAATATCAGGTAGTCAGACTAGAGCCATTTCGATGAAAAAAGAGGGGTTTCAGTAGCCTGTATTACACTGATTTCACTTATGGACTATTCCAAAAATATATTGTATTTTAGTACAAACAACATGCGTGTGTTCAATATAAGCAAAAATATAAACTTAATACACAACTTTTAAGGAAGCCAATCGGTGCATTTCAAAATGATGTAAAACCCGAGAAAAACGTTCCACTTTGGTAAGTATTTTAAATAAGAATCGTTAGAGTTGATTTTCGATATTTGATCTTTACATCATAACAAATTGTGACCCTTATTAGGTGATCGATCGAGTGAGCAGATGGAACGGACTGATGTATGAATTTGAATTATTTACCAATTTATTTTCATGACGGATCTCAGATAATCATTGCAGTAGAAAAAGACACGATTCAACAATTATCTCCACACAGGAATTATTGATAACTGGGTTTGTTTGTTTTTTGACAATTCAAAGCGGTGGCATGTATTTGATACATTGAAACACATGGTATTTTATAGAGATTGCGGAAAACTTAGAGAATAGTGTTCTGTTAACCATGAACAGATTTTCAAAATTGTTATGTTTTCGTTTTCATCATCATCATCATCATCATCATCATCATCATCATCATCATCAGTCTTTTGACGTCCGTCGTTGGGCATAGACCTTCCCAAGGATTCGCTACAATTCACTATCATAGGCGTCGCAGAGCCAGTATTTCCTGAATCTGTTTAATTCATCTCACCATTGTGTGTTCTGTCGGCCTCAGTTTCTCATGTGATCTCTGGGATCCATGTTGTGAGTCATGATATCCATCAGTTGTCTTCCATTCTTGTAACATGAGCAACCCATTGCCATTTGAGTTTTTTAATAGGCTCTATGATGTCACGGACACTCGTTTTATTCCTGATATACCGTGTTGTCTCCATGTGAGGTTGAGCATGATTCTCTCATGTGCATGTTGCATACTTCTCAGTTTGTAGGT
The DNA here is from genome assembly GCA_963457665.1 of Thysanoteuthis rhombus. Lineage (NCBI taxonomy): Eukaryota > Metazoa > Mollusca > Cephalopoda > Oegopsida > Thysanoteuthidae > Thysanoteuthis > Thysanoteuthis major. The sequence goes on along the minus strand of OY735232.1, from coordinate 43,960,499 downwards.
CTGTCTCTTGGTTAGGTTCCATGAATCAGCTCCATAAGTGACTATGGGGAGAACGCATTAATTGTATACTCTTCTTTTCAGGATTATAGGGATCATCTGGTTAATTATGTCTTTAGATCATGAATGGAATTATATTTGCTACAGTTGCATGGATTAAATTCTATTTTACAATATCAGTTGTGACGTTTAGCATGATAGAATACATCTTTAAATTGCTGATTATCATAAGTGTGGATGATGACACTCACTCAGATTATCCATCTATCAATCTAAATCAAACTGTTCAGTTATCTTTTGGCTGTAGATATCCTGTGTCTTGCTTCGGATATATGGATCTACAAAAAGCTCAAACAGGGTAAGTATTCTGAAGCGTAATGTATACATCGCTAACAAATACGCATATATATATATATATATGTATATATATATATATATATATATATATATATATATATATATATATATATATATATATATATATATATATGTGCGTGTGTGTGTGTATAGAAAGAAAGAGAGAGAGGTAGAAGAGGGAGAAAGAGACAGAGAAACAGAGAGAAACAGACAGACAGACAGACAGACAGAGAGAAAAAAGAGGGGGAGGAGGGGAGGCAGACAGAGGCATAGTCAGAGGAGTAGGATGAGTGATATATTCCTGTTTAGATATTATGTGATTTTCTAAACGTCCAGTGCAATCCTGGAAAGAAATTACAAAATCCTTTATCTGGTCTGAAATAACGACCATAGTGTTTACTGTGTGAAATGCTCGTCATCACAATCATTATTAGTAGTAGAAGCAGTTATATTAGTAGCCGTAAGGGTAGTATTAATCTTTATTCAAAATCAATTCCTAGAAATATGGAAAGAATTAGTTTTTGGTTGATTGTTTTACCAGGTAGGACTCTATCTGCCTTCTTACTTAAAAATCAATACGCTAAAATCTTTATTTTACCCAGGTTCGAACTCCGAACGGTAGCATTAGGGGGAATTTGTAACTTTTCCAGCCTCAAGGTACGTCTAGCTTTATGCTATGTCAAACCTCGTACCCAAACCTGCTCAAGAAAACGGCCATTAAATAACAAAGAGTCAATTTTCATTCAGGTATGCACCCAGTGTGCCATTCATTGACTATACTCATTCATTCGTTTCCGGTCAGATCAGTTATTTAAGACGTCGCTCGAATATATCTGTGCCATGTTTCTTGATGATTGAGATTACGTTCTTAAATATGTAGCAATGCCTTGGAGGTTCGGCGATGGTTTCAGTCGAAGAAGCTGCATGCTGGTCTGGTCTTTATGTATGGTTTAGTTACAGAACAAAGGTTAGTAATCAATTCATTTGAAGTTTTACCCGTTGGGGAGCTATACACACACACACACACACACACACACACACACACACACACACACAAAACACACACACACACAAACACACACACACACACAAACCCACACAAAACACAAAACACATACACGCACACACGTATATAAATATACCAATGAAGTTGTAGTTCGGTGGCGTCTTTCCGTCCTTTCATCCGTCTGTCAACGCAATATCTCTGAATGTAAAGATTTGGTTTATATTTTGATGATTATCAACAAAGTGTTTCCGACAATTATTTGTTCATGCTCTGGCTCCGCCAAGTTGATGTACAGGATTTTTGGATCATGTGAACTAAATCAGGCCATTGAATCAGTTCAGGATGGAAAAAAAAGAAGAAAACAAAAGGTTTCTCTCTCTGGATGTTCTGGTAACCCTCCACGAGGTTATAATACAGCAGTATATATATATATATATATATATATATATATATATATATATATATATATATATATATATATATATATATATATATATCTACATCTCTTTATCTCTCTCTCCTTCTCTCTCTCTCTCTCTCTCTCTATATATATATATATATATATAAATATATATGTGTGTGTGTGTGTGTGTGTGTGTGTGTGTGTGTCTATGTCTGTGTCTGTGTGTGTATATGTGTATTTTGATTTGGACCATCCTCCTGTCAGAAAAAATGGGCTGGTCAGTTGTGTAGTGGAACGAATATCAGTTATCAGCGGTAGCACTAATACAGAAAAAGAGAAGTTAAAAAATATTGGACAGATTCTCAAAAGAAATTTGAAAGCCTCAACATGTCACCTCCGGGAAGAATGTGGGAGAGGGGACCACACAATTGTTGATAAGTATTCCTACGAGTAAGATGTGCCTCCCCTGTTCACTGGATATTCGTTGCCGTTTGTTTTGTTTTTGTTTTTTTGTTTTTTTACTATAAAGACTTAAAATGCTTAAAGGATCTAAAGGGAGGCTTCATCACACATCATCATCATCAGGAGCAGCAAGAGCAACCTTTTTGCGTTAGTTGTTCGACATGATCCTTACTCCCCAAATTACCTGACCTCTTTATCATGGATGTCGCGGAGCCAGTACCTTCTGACATTATCTAGCTCATCACGTTATTTTACATTTTGTCCGCCACGATTTTGCATATGATCTCATAGCATCCACATCGTGAGTCAAGATGTCCACCAGCTGTTCGGCATGTCTAGCCAATTGCCAGTGTGTTTTTTTTTTTCTTTCTGTTTCTATGATATCTTGGACTCCTGTTGTTTTTTTTTCTTTGATATACTGGGCTGTCTTGTGATCCCTCCTGTGCTTTATTCTCTCAGGTACACATTGCATAATTCTCAGTTCGGGATTCAATCTCTTCATTAAGTTTCATGGTCAAGCTCCATCAATGACTACCAATAGAACGCATTAGTTGTAAGCCGTTCTTCGTAAGAATAGTGGGATTTTTCTTGATCTTGAAAGTCGATATCGCTCAACCAAAAGCTTGCTCACTTAGTACGATCCTTTGCTTTATTATTTCTTCTGAGGATTTCATGGAGATTTGTTGCCAAAGGTAGATATTAATATACTTTCTCCGGCTCAGCGTTTTCGATGCAGATTTTGGTGTTTTTGACTCAAACATGTTTGTTGTACATAACATTTTTTTGCTGGACCATTATGTGGTTGCCTACTTTCATGCTTGATTCAACCAGTTTGTCTTGCATTTTTGGAGATCATTAAGGTCCTTAATAACCCAAGATCTGAAAAAAAATTGAATTTCAGGAAGTTTCTTGTCCCGAGGGTTTCGGAAATTAAATCATGTTTTTTCAGTTATTGGGATAACGGCATCGTTGGATCGAGGAAAATCTCAAAGGAGACGTTCGAGGGTTAAGGAGACATGGTGTCAGTTGATATCCAGCGAGAACTAACCAATATCACAAGCGTGAAAACAATTGACATAAAAATTATAAATAGATTTCTTATGTGTTGTCTTTTTTTAAACAATTTCAGATGAAAGATTAATTTTTTCAGATGACGTTAAATCAAAACAACGTTTCATTTTTTAAGATCACTTTAGTTAAATTTATCTTTGATAAATAACTAGTTCTGATACTTGTGTGATCCACGATGATTCGTTCGTACGAAGTACAGATATTTGATCCTTCAAATCAATTGGAAACAAATCGTTCTATTATACAGAATGAATGTTGCCAAATGTGATCAGAAGTTGTGTAAACAACGTTGCAAGTCTTTAACTGAGTCATCTTTTTGTTTGTTTTTCAACATCAAACCTTCTCGTGCCCTTGATCTACGTTCTTCGAGTGCTCTTTTGTTGTCGTTTATTTCAATTTTAGACAATCTGCGCACAATACTTTCTTTTCATCCACTGAATATCATGTTATTACATTCATTGTGTTGTCAACGTGTACCGTAATCATGGAACCTAACAAAATCAAGATTGCATTTTTTTTTCATTAATATTCTAATCATTTTAAGTGAAAACGCCATTGTTTCAAAGATGGACACCTTGGAAACTGCACTTGATGACCAAATCTGGCTATGGATTTCGATAATTACATTTTTTTCTATTCTGATTGCTCTTCAGTGAATCTTGATGCTTGGTTAGATTAGTGCTAATGGCAAAACGCCCCAGAGTGGACCATGTTTTTCCAGGAGTTTACACTGGCTGATCATTATCTCATACCTTTGACAATTGTTGATCATTCATTACGCTTTGATTCAATATATATATATATATATATATATATATATATATATATGTGTGTGTGTGTGTGTGTGTGTGTGTGCGTGCGTGTGTATGTGTGTGTGTGCACATGTTTGTGTGTTTAATCAAAAATACTACTTTATCTAAAAAGATTTTCAATAAAAATCGAGATAGAAAAATGCTTCTCTTCACTAAGACAAGCAAAATTTCCACAAAGACAATATAAATCCATCCCCTGACCCCCGTCTCATAGACCCATCTCATTTAAAACCAAATGTCACCCTGAATTACACAGATACAACGATTTTCTCTCCTGTTCAAACCTACCAACAGATCTCAGAAGAAATTTTCACATTCTCCTCTTCAGCATCGAAATGTAAACAGCACGATTTCTTTCTGTGGAACTGCTGCAAATATTTTTCTTTCAAAAAGATTGCGTATGCAGAATAATAATAATAAAGATTTTAGATGAGACATCAATCTCTTTGAGTTTCTTTCACGATCCAATTGTCATTTTGATATATATATATATATATATATATATATATATATATATATATATATATATATATATATATATATGGGAGATTCGATCAGAGGACATCAAATGAAATCATTATTACAGATTAGATCAAGCTAAAATCTTCTTATGGTTCTAATACAAAGGAAGCGAATTACTACGGCCTCTACATTCCGGGTGTGCTACCCAAGATTAACAGCTTTACGATACAACAAATTACAGTATTCGACTCTAATCATAAAATGAAGAAAAAAGTTAAAACCTAACTATCAAGTACCAAAAGTTCCAACAAAGACAGATTTACGATCTCAGACAAGTGTACAAAAAATTACAATAGCAAATCAAAGATGCTTGTCGCAAAACATGATAAATTAGTCACTTATTTCCGCTTGTTATATAAATGTGTATATTATTTAATGATGCGAAATGTTTAGACTTTGAGAGATATTTTTTTGATAAATTGGAAATCTTCAGTTAGAATACAGATTTTTTTTGTCGAATGCCGTATACAAGTGAATTGCGAAGAAGAAAGTTATATTCCTCTCTGTGTCTGAAATGGCAGAACAATAACGTTCGTTTTCGAACCCTTCTTTGTCTTTTACAGAAAGAAAGGTAGAAAGAAATATGAACTTATTCAACAGCAAGATGCAGCGCACACCCTCTTCCTTTCTTTCTAACATCCAAGTCTTTTCCATCTCCCACGGCTCCATCTTTCGAGCCTTACATACTAACATCAAAATTTGAACGTTTAGGAACGCTACAAAAATTCCATATTAACTACCATCTTCTTTGCTAAGCGCCATTTGTCTTACGAAATGGTCTTATACAGATTTCACTTTTGGTTCGCGGGGAAAAAAATCTATTAGGGAAGCAGTGTGATTCTCTTTTTAATGAAATTCGCTAGTGTAGAGTCACCTGCGATTGAGTTAAGAGGTGTGATGATGGTGTTAGCGGTGATAGCTTCCAAGGATTTGTTCCAACATCGGCATCTCGAGGCAGTGCAGCAAATAACAGATGTTGCAATCTTGAATGCATTATGGTTTGGTCACGCAGAGCAAAAATATCGAAGTATATTCTTGACGATTGATCCAAGGTTATTGAACACGTACGAAATAAAGTAAAGGAAAGACCTACTTGGTTTTGGGGGGTCGGGCGGGCGGTGTTTGCCCCCGGGTTGTATGGGGTGCGTTTTCAGTTAATATAGCAATTGATCTCGTCGCAGATCAAGATCACAGATTCATTTTTCTTGGAAGTAAGAGAGATGAAGGTTAAGGCCACTCCCAGTGATATGACATAAACCTTGTGGATTTTATGATGTTTTGGCTTATCATTCTTTTTCTTTTTTTCTATTTATTATAGTATCTTTCTTATATTGTATACTCACTTACTTTTTCCCTGGGTGTGAATGTGGCTTAACTGTTAGTACCAAAACAAACAGAATAGGATAACCGAATTCAGATTCCAGCTAAGACAGTGTGTGTTCAGTTCGAATTATGTCCGTTGGGGAGGCATGAATTGACTATCCCTAGTTATGAGTGAATACCAAACAGCCCAAGTCTTAGAGCTTGTCTTTTTCTGCAACTATGGATGGAAAAAAAGATCGATCAGGCGCTCAAGACTCAGTTGACAATCAGTTCATGAGACCGTTAACCCTGATTCTAAAAGAGGGATGGAATCTCCAAGGCAACTTTTATATACATACATATATATATATATATATATGTATATATATATATGGTATCAATCTAAAAAAAATATTTCTGACAGAATATAATAATCATATAGATTTTTTTGACTTATCAACAGTGTCGTTAGCACAGTTGATAAAAGCAGAGACATATATGGGCTGCTTCCTGGGAACGTAGGTCTGACCTTTGCACAATGCTCGTCTTTTCTACCAACATGATCATGGCCACTCGATTAGCTATTGCCTAACATTGGAGCAGGGCAGAATAATCTCCGACACAAATGTTTTTTTCATAATAGTTATAACGCGAACACACATACACGTCTTTCTTTCTTTCTCTCTCTCTCTCTCTCTCTCTCTCTCTCGCACTCTTTAATTGAGGTAACTCAACCATAGTATGATTATGCAATGCTCTTCCATAGGAATAGAGCACTTTGGTGGATGAGGAATTTTGTGTAAATAGATATATCGCTTAAAATCAGCCTTACTGACCGCCCAGTTCTGTAGTCCAGAGGTAGGATGTCGGCCTCCGGGTCTGAAGTGAAGGTTTCTATTCTACTTCGCGGTACTGGATGGGATAAAAGAAAGTCTATAGCCACACCAAAGAAATGTAATATATCGAAACAGCTGTCTGTGGGTGACGCAATATATATATATATATATATATATATATATATATATATATATATATATATATATATATATATATATATATATGTATATATGTATCAACAGTTTCTGGTTGACGGTTTCTAATACAAAATAAACTATATATCGAAAGGAAAGGATTAAATTTTATCTGGTTACCTAAGCAGATTTTTAATCTTTTTATATGTTTTTGAACCAATCGACTCAAACAAAAACATGCGGGACGGAACATTTATATTTTCTGTTGATGACATATGTTTTAACTAAAGCCCAAAGGGGACGATAAAACTGTGCGCTGGAATATTTTTCCCATCATGCCTCAGCAACGTTTACCTAGTTTCTTCCAGAGTCAGGTGTTAAGCTCAGTTAAAAAAATATAGATATTTTTCTAGGAAAAAAATATTTCCTTTTTTTTCTGAATTTTGAAATCTTATTTTATTTCAACTGATTTACGGCCATTTAAAATCTTTTAACTCGATGTGATTCTCATCCTGAGGGATCTAACTAAGAATAAAAAATTTCACATATATATACATATACATACACACACACACACACACACACACACATATATATATATATATATATATATACATATATATACATATACATACATCTCTCTCTCTCTCTCTCTCTCTCTCTATATATATATATATATATATATATATATATATATATATATATATAGATGTATGTATATGTATATGTATATATGTGTGTGTATATATATGTATACATATTAGCTGAGGTAACCCAGTAAAATATCCAAGGAGTAATAAAAATGAGAGGAAAGCTTACAAACATGCCAAATTCTTTTCACTCTGGTCTGTAGCTAAAAAATGGCGGATCATTGAGGTCAGGTTCGTTTAGGGACCCTTCATCATTCACTGGAAAAATTGTATAATATAGTTAAAGAATCAGTATGTGGTCTCCTACTTATGTAGCATATGAGCGACCCTTATGTGCGGCCATGGGCACGTTTTCCAAAATACTCATACATGGACACCCTCAGTTACACCTCTGCCATTTCTTTTGACCCCCTCAGAAGCGTCGGGGAAAGTAAAGGGTTATGCCAGGTCAAATTTTCCCCGTCACAGTTGGCTCCTCATAGAAGAGAAAAGCTTCCCTTCATTGCTGTACCGTTCAAAGAAAAAAATGATAACTTTGATGTTTTACCATTTACGGAGGTTGGAGAGTTTCGATTCACCATTGATATTTTAAGGAGGGGGGCTTCCAATTACACTGACCCTTATCAGGGAAAGTGTCCCTTTGCTCTCGACCTCTTAGAAGGTTTCGTTATTTTCTACCTTTTACACTGCGATAAAGTATCCTACATTTCCGCCCTTCTAAAGAGGAAGAAACAACTAATTAGAGGCGAGAATCTGCCTGCTTTGTCGATGATTCAGCGGGGGGGGGGGGAGACTTTGTCGTCAATTATGACAGCTCAAAAGAGCCACAACTCTAACGTCTAAAATCCCTTTTTTTTCCGTAAACTGTCCAGATGTCATTTGAGTATGTGTGGCGAATACGGTTGGGGTATCCCTGCTTTGACTTTTGTTTTAAAGGTTTACAAGGAAGTAGACCGTCAGACATATATACATATATATATATATATGTGTGTGTGTGTGTGTGTGCGTGTGTGTGCGTGTGTGTGAATTAAAAATTATGTTATATTATCTAAAATCTTATTTTGAATTAAATACAATTAACAATTAAAGAAAATGGGGCTGCTGCAGGTTCTTGCCTCTTGTGTATATATATATTAAAATATACATATATTTATATATATATATATATTTATATATATATATATATATATATATATATATATATATGAATATATATATATATATATATATATATATATATATATATATATATATATATATATATATATACGTGTGTGTATGTATGTGTGTGTGTGTGTGTGTGTGTGTGTGTGCATGCGTGTATGAATGAGAGCAGAGATAAAAAGAGTAAAAACTGCATCACCGCTCCTAACCTTTTGTGGGGAGGTAACGTTATCCTCATACTTTTGATTAAAGAATTTGTGAAAAATAAACGGAAAATACGTATATGAAGTGGAAGTAGTGTCCTAATTTGGTATTATAGTTGTATTGAAAACGGAACTCCCTCCCTCGAAAGTATTTGGTTTTCTGACCCCTTTCCATACTTAATGGTTGGCGGTTTCCTCACTTTTTTGGTAGTGTGTGTGTGTGTGTGTGTGTGTGTGTGTGTGTGTGTGTGTGTGTGTGTGTGTGCGTGTGTGTGTGTGTGTGTGCGTGTGTGTGTGTGCGTGTGTTTGAAATGATGGAGGGGTTACCAGCAGGTCAGGATGTTGGGTTAAGTCTTCTGAATGCCTTGGCTGGGTCAATATGCTGGATGAGGAGGGATGCTTTTCTAAAGGCTTTCCTTTTGGGGAATTTGAGGGGTAGTAGATGTTATTATCTTGTGGTGTCTAGTGTTCAAGTTCTTGGTATCTGTGTGATTATTTTTGTTGTGTTTGTTCATAAGCATGCATCTGTTACCATTATTCGTGTTCGTGTTATTAGTATCTGCGTAAGTATTTTTGTTGTGTTTGTTCATATGCGTGTATCTGTTACAGTAATTAGTGTTAGTGTTATTAGTATCCGTACACACACACACACACATACACACACACACACACACACACACACACACATACATATATATATATATATATATATATATATATATATATATATATATATATATATATATATATATATATATATATCAATATATCACCCGTGACGGTCAACAAAAGCAGCCAAAAAGAGTGCAACGCAAGTTCTATCAAGCAACCTCCCGTGACGAGGCTAAACGCAGATTGGAAGCAGAAGAAAGAAGGCAGTTCTGCAAGGTAAGAACTTCCTCTGGCAACTAGACTTTCTGCTGGAACTGCTGCGGAAAGGCCTGCATCTACGGCCTAGGCATAGCTGGTCACCTGGGGCCTTACAGCAGACTTGGTAAACTTTCTCAAACCTCCGTTTGCAAATGTTTGTTTTTTAATTTGTAAGAATACAAAACAATTTTTTCTTGACAAGGTACAGTTGGTTTCAGTAGAATGTGATGGGCACGAACCATAGACATTTTTGGTATATATCCTTGTAAATCTTATTTCATATATATATATATATATATATATATATATATATATATATATATATATATATATATATATATATATATATATATATATATATATATATATATATATATATATATATATATAAGACATCGAATGTTTTTTGTCTGTTTTTTATTTTTCATTTCTTTCCTCCCTTATGTATTATATATTCCCAAACAGTTTTGTCTAAATGAGTGTACAGGGATAACTAAACCGAAAGATTACCAAGGGATAGGTACAGCTGAGCATTGGTGACGTCTAGTAAGGATTGGTGTTCACGAAATGACCTTTTTATCCAATATATTCAGACCAAAGCACTGGGAACAAACTTTATTTCAGAGTTTTTTTTAATCAACTCTCCTCATGAATAGTTAATTTCTAACATTTTTTAAATATAATTTCTGGTTGTCCTGTTATCCAAATATTGACTGGAAAATTTAAAGTAATTGTCAAAATTAAATTACAGCGGCTTTGTGTCTACGGTGGAGAAAATTAATACGCTCAAACATTAATCAATCATGACCCCTTTTGATGTGACAAAATATTTCGTGATCCAATACTCACTGCTGTAAAGCAATACGGTTTAGGAGTAAATATCAGTCCTGCATTGACTAAACTTAGATACAAATACGCGGCAGAAATTTGCCAGAAATTGCAGCTTAGTTATAAGCTATATTAAGTTTTACTTCATGCTTATGAACTAACTTAACTGCTTTTCAAAAGCAAATTGGTATCTTGTACATAGATTTAAGAGAAAATATCTTCAACATCTATTCTGGAATTTTAAAAACATTTCTGCAACGCCCAATATTCTTCAGATGGTACACTAGCTGGGTCGCCATCAGTATTTTGAGAAGCTCTGCATTTGAATTTACTGAATGACCTTTTAGTACAGATTACTTCTTTCCAAGGCTACACAATTGACCTAAAATACTATCGACTGGCTGATAAGCTTATCGTAGAGATCGGGACATACTGAGAGACTAAGCATTAGAATGGAAGACGAAATTCAAAATGTTCGTCGATAAGACATGACAGAGATTAGCACAATCATACTCGTCATTGAAGAAGAGAGATTCACCTTGGTCCAATAGTGGACTTGAAACGAATGATCTCTCTCTTTCTCTCTCTCTCTCTCTCTCTCTCTATCTATCTATCTATCTATCTATATATATATATATATGTGTGTGTGTGTGTGTGTGTGTGTGTGTGTTTAGTCTAGAAAGATTTACAAAACACTGAATACATTAAAAACACCTTTTTGTTAAAAAATTAATGTCATTTCAGTCAATTATCTTCTGTAGTGTTTTTCTTTTGTTCTACACAGAATCTACTTTTATAATACTATGCGTGAGTTTTTTCCTTCAGGATCATTAGTTGTTCACCCTGTAAACATGTCAGCGATTCGAAATTCAAAGCATTTATATTAAGAAAGCATCTAGTAGTGTTGATCAAAGATCACCCTCACTTAAGCTATATACACACCATAACATATACATTCAAATCAAAATGAATATGATATATATATATATATATATATATATATATATACACACACACAGGATCAGTAAATCTGTAGCATGATACAATTATAAGTTCGATTTTGACATGTTTTCACTGTATGTTTAATAAATTGAGAGAAGTTGGTTTCCGTGTATTGGTTGGGGAGGACGTTGTTAAGAAGAAAATGAATAATTATGGTATAAAACAAATGCACCCGTTCAACATTAGCATTATTGGTTAAATATCCATTTATATTAACGTATATACTGATATTTTTAAGAAACAGATATAAATAAACCGACTGAATATTTATGAATGTGTTATATCATTTTAAACGATGCAGAACCAACGTGTGTAAGCCTTTTATTCCAAAAGATTGAGAGATCTCTAGTATAAAATACCATCTGTATGAAATATATTATGATAATACTCTATATAGAATAACTAAAGACATGTATGACCTGAGCTATACAGTAAAATCATAACTGTAAGGGAGGTGGCATCTGATCAACGCTGCTGCGGTGCCATGTTAAATAACTGTTTTGTTTTAAAAATCCCATAACATTCACATGATAAAAAAGTGATGACTCCAACGGAAGAACATTTTCACACAGTACCGTAATTGTAATGTACATGATGAAAAAAACATCAAAAAATAACATGAACTTCATGAACAGATTACAGGAAATAATATTTTGTGTTTTAAGCTGTAAATCATTCTTTATTAACGCCCCATTCTCTAGGGCTGAGCATTGTTAAGTAGGGCACCCGACTATTAAAGCTATAATGCAATGCTCTTCCAACTCTAGAATAGAGTACTTTGGTAGATGGGGGATTATGCATAAGTGAACATTTCGCTCAATTTGGTCCTACTGACTGCCCAGTTCTGCGTAGGGCAGGGGTAAAGTGTCAGCCTCAGGGTCTGAAGCAAAGGTTTTGATCCTATCTCCCGGTACTGAAAAGGATGTTGAATAGTCTATAGCCACATTAAAGAGTTGTAATACTACCACGTAACAGCTGTCTATGGATGATACAATCATATATATATATATATATATATATATATATATATATGAAGATATTAGAATCCATCAAAATGAAAGTCACCAAAACCATGTTTATATAACACGTGAAGGGCGTAGCAACCACGCTGGGAATCGTGTCCGTTCTTTTAATTTTTGCTATTGTTTTCTAATTCCCTGCAAAGTAAGTTTCTTGATTTGCAATGTAAGTTTTTGCTGGATTGATCGATTAATTTGTGTCCACTTTTTCTCATTTGTTTCTGTTCAGACGTTTTTTTAGTGATTTCTGCCAAACAAAAGGCAAGATCCATCTTTACCCATATTTTGATTGATCACCCAAACAAGGCTTACTGCCAAAAGATGTTATTCGCATGGTAGTTTCTACTGAATGATTAGCCAGACCTGTATATGTATTTCTATCAATAAAGTCTTTCAGATATAATTATAACAATTTATCCCACTTTCTTCATAGCTTTAAACACTTATATAAGCACAGATACACGAACATACCAAGTACAGACTGATATTGCATGATTTTGGTTAAACAAAAAGACTTTTATCGGGTAAAGAAGATTAAAAGAATCACTGGATGAATGATACACCTGAAGCACGCTGGGAACGTTCAACTTAATTCATGAAACTAAGCATTTTCGAACAAAATTTGACACAATTACACAAATGTATAATTAAAAATAGCATACGTACCTATATTGGAACTTTTATGAATATATACATATTTTTGTAAGTATATGTGTGTATAATTAGATCAGACGGAAGGAAATAATTGTTTCCACACAGCAGGATTCCCTTGTAATCTCTATGCTCACCTACATACACACCTAATATATATATATATATATATATATATATATATATATATATATATATATATATATATAAGTGTATATTTGGGGGTGTATGGAGGTGAATATATATGTATATATATATATATATCAGAATACTGTGTATATATATATATATATATATATATATATATATATATATGTATATATATATATATATGTATGTGTGTGTGTGTGTGTGTGTGTGTGAGTGTGTGTGTGTATGACCTGCAGGAAACTTTTCAATAACACATCAATTTCTGAATACATGAGCTATACCTACTTATCTATCTATCTATTCATCTAAGTCATACGCACAAAATCGATGTTTTCATTAACATAAACTTCCGTATTTAAACTAATGTGTTATTCCCATATCTACATATCTACATAAGCGCCTCGTCGAGGGTAATGTTATTACAGGTTGGGAGGTTGAAAAATTAGAGCATTCCTTAATTCATTTTCTTTTAAAATGAAAACACAAAAAAATATTTATGAGTGGTTTGTACACGTGTTAGCATCTACAGTAGCGGTGTGTGTGCATGTGCAAGGAGGTAGGGGGAACGTTGGAAACATGAATGTGTACGTGCAAAATGTGTATTCGGATGTGTGTGTGAAGGGTTCATGAGTGCAAAATGGAGAGATGGTATCGAAAGTATGCATGTGTATAGTTCTCTCTCTCCCTTTATGTCTGTCTGTCTGTCTGTCCGTCTCTCCCCCTCTCTCTCTCTCTCTGTCTCTTTATATATATATATATATATATATATATATATATATATATATATATATATATTACTCCATCGTGCTGATATTGTGAGGGTCACATCCTAACAAAAAGCCCGCGAATAAATGCTTAATATCCCAACTGTTATTTTCCAAGCTGTTCATAAGAACATTTCTCCATCTATCTATCTATCTATCTATCTATCTATATATATATATATATATATATATATATATATATATATATATATATATATATATATATATGTGTGTGTGTGTGTGTGTGTGTGTATGCGTAGATGTATGTTCGTGGATGCACTTAAGCAAATAAGTCCAAGAAAACCAAACAAATACGTGTGTTTGAAAGTGCACTAGTTTGCATGTATGAGACGGATGCGTTGGTGAGACGTTCAAGACGTGTGTGCGTATGTATATCTTCCTCCGCTGAGAAATTCAAAATAACACCTAGAAAAAAAAACCTGCTGATAACTTCTGAGGTTAGATAGGCAAATGACCCCTAAAAAACTTATGATATTGTTAAGAATAACTGCGGCAGACGGCATGACTACGCTGCGGCCATTAAGGAAGATATTAATTTTTATATCCGTGACTGATGAAAGGAATGTTAGTCAGAGGACATTAATCAAACACAAGTAACTTTTCTCTGCTTCAAATCTATGGTATGCTAGAACAGAAAGAGAAGAAAAGGGAAAAACATTGGAACAAAATAATAGAGATTAGAATACTTGAAACTGAACGGGAAAAGAATAAAGAAAGAAAGGAAACCAGAAATGATTAGTCATAAATAGGGATCTACTGATATAGTAAAAGGACTGTGGAGGGCAGTTGGGAAAAATTCTCCAAAGGGATGCATTACCCGTCTTGTACTGGTCCAACGGGTTGGGGACGAGTCGATAGACGATTGACCACGACTAAGGTGTTGCTTCTACTGGCGGTAAATATCATTTTCTACTCAGCAAGAGGTGATATTTAGCGCCAAACAAACAGATCTCAACCCTGCATTTCCTCAGTGATTTTACTTTTCAAAAATGTTATCAATCATGGTGGAATTAAGTGGTAGTTGCTAAATGAACTGAAATAAATGGGTGTAGATGGAAGTCTCTTTTGAGTGTCGGTAGCGAAAATAAAGTTTGTTGGTTTAAATTGTTCGTAGAAAATGAAGCACAGAACTTTCTCAAGTTTGTCATCGTATAGCTTGAAGCTGTATGCAAAAAGATATCAGAGTTTTTGCTTGTATAGGTGTGTGACACAGATTCGTAGTTTTGCATAATCCCTACGTAACAACAATGCAGAGGCTGACTTAAAAATGTCTTTTTTTGGACTAATATTTGATAAAGATATTCCGGATATATTAATCTTTATCATTAGACCATGTTTTTTTGTTTTGTTTTTCTCTGAATGTTGGTCTACTCATGAGTGCCGATAAAATACTGGTTATCTCAGTTTGTCTGCTTCATGATAGTATTGTTTTGGAATTAGGTCTTATCAATCTGGAAGAGCACATTGTTAGTTTTCTCTGGAACATTGTTGTAGAGCCAAGTGCTTATATACAGTTTATTTATTGATATGTCATCACCCGAAATCTTGTAGGGATGGTTCATCTAAATATACTTTCCCCTGATTGCCTGCGAGATATTTTCATTTTGTTTTGTTCATCAACGACGAGGTATGTTTTTAATTTGGTGTTCTATGTATGTTATACTGGATGACACAAGATACATCTGATTAAGTAGCTATCCATCCTTACCTCGGGAAAATGTTACAGTTGTTATCGATGAATCTGTTCCTGGTCGTTACGAAAATAATCTGTATCCTGTTTCGTTTCTATGCATCGTAGTATCTTATGTTCTATATTATGTATATTTTCCTTCACACTATAATGGTCGACTTACGTCCAGGTCGAGCTGCGGCCATTTAAGAACGTTCCTAGTGAGTTACAGCTTGTGTCTAATATTGTATCATTCATAGCATCATCTGGTTCTTGAGGATATATGCACTACTCAAAGGTGGATTCATATTGATTATTCAGGCTGAGACACACACACATACAAACACTAACAGGACATCTGAGAAAGCAAAGCCATATTGATTATCCTGGGACACACACGCTCTAACACACGTACACTAACACGTTGATACTCACAAATACAGACGCGTGCACACAGAAACGTGCACATCGCACACATACAAACAGGCACATGTGACTGTATATTCTTAGGTTGATGAGTATCTAGATGAAACTTTATCACCAGCAGTCTAAAAGCCTATTTCTCCAAATGCTCCGACCGTTGGGAAACATTCATCAGCTCATTAAATTAACAACACAGAAATGTGGTCAAAAACTCAGTCGCTTATGAACTGTACGACGGCACAACATATTCTAGATCAACAATGCACATACCCGTGTGCGTTTGCACGTGAATATAAGTGTACAGGTTGTTGTTTCTAATAAGAATCGAAATTAGCTGTAGTTTACACCACGAGACTATTACGACAAACAGTTATCGCTGAAATTAGTCGGCTGTATTTCCTTTTTAAGCCAGCAGATTTGAAATTGATTCAGACTTTTTTTGAAGATATTGTAAGGCATGACTATATTACAACAATGCAAGAAAAAATCTTGGATCAACCTTGAAATCCAATCGCTTCTTCCATTGCCCTCTTTCCATACTACGACAAGTCTCTGATTATATCTATTTAAGGTCTGTAACTTTCAGAGAGATTTAGGGGTCGAACAGAATGATTGACAAATGGACAGACACGCGTAGATACGTACACTCCTCGAAACAAAGTAACAATAGATATGAAATTTCAATTGTATGTATGAGTACACACACTAACGTTGGTATATGTATTTGTAGGCTCACGTATCGGATTGAAATGATATGTTTGAACACACCATTACACACACACACACACACATATATGTGCACAAATATATATATATATATATATATATATAGAGAGAGAGAGAGAGAGAGACAGACAGACAGACAGACAGAGAGAGAGAGAGAGACAGAGAGAGAGACAGAGAGGGGGGAGAGGATGTTAATTTGCTACACCAACAGGTTTGGGCCTCTCCTTGCAAATCTGAAGATACCCAAAGAGGGCAGAAGCATAAACGTTTTTTGCGTAGCATATTCACTCTTTATTATATTTCCAGCTGTTCTCTAAAACAGCTTGACTCTTGGAGTATAAACTTAAATGTATTGAGCCCACTATGAAATAAATCTGTCAAATATCGAACATTGCTTTATATCATATCATATTGTACTATAAGTACTATATATATATATATATATATATATATAAAACATCCAAAGTTTCCAGAGGGAACGGTCATTGTCATATTCAATTACACACACACACACACACACACACACACACATATATATATATATATATATATATATATATATATATATATATATATATATATACTTATGTACATAAGTAAAACCTTATATAAAATCACAAAATATATGTATTACATAAACTACATTGAAAAATGGGGTGGTATTTGATGAACACTGCTGGAGTGTCATACCGATTGCTTTGTTTTAAAATCCCTGGATCAGCTTTCGTACTCCAGCAATTAAATTTTGGGCATTTGTAACATAATTTCGCCGAGTTAATTTATATAATAAATAGAATGAAAAATCAAATCATTCAAGGAAGACATAGGTGCTGTTGTATACAATTATATAGATAGTCAAGGAAGCTTTACAGCTTCAAACAGTAAACGTTGGAAAACTTTCTCAGTTTTTTTTTCCTTCTGTCACATCAGCCACTTATTTCCCAATATCTGTCTGTGCAATTCACGTAATTTCCTTCAGTGTTTCTCCTTTTTTCACAAATACTTTATAATTATGGTACAATATATAAATTGTCTCTTGCTGGAATCATCAGTTGTTTACTGTGTAACCGTTAAAAAAAACAGTTATGTTAACAAGGCACCCTAGCAGTGTTGATCAAACACCATCTCCTTGTCTTGATGCATACTTTAATTATTTTGTATTTCTATAAAGGAATAATGTATATTGTAATTTGATATTATTTTATACGACAATTCATTTATTTTTCAAACAGGACTTACGTACGTAAGTCACCGAAAAAAACATATTCTAATGATGAGGAATTGAATAGTATAACAAGAAACTTGACTTGCTCTCCGTGCCATTTGTATTGAATGTTTACCTTTGTGATTATCAAATCTGCTGGGTCGGTGTTAATCTCAGACTGCATGCAAACCCACTCATGGTATCTTTAAGAATACTGACAGCGAAAACACTTCTCAGAGTTGATTCCCCACCAATATATTCAACCGGAAAATTTGATATTTTTCCGCTAATTTTTCCATTGACCCGTATTATATATATATATATATATATATATATATATATATATATATATATATATATATATATATATATATATATATAATGTTTGCGTGTCAGCATAAACCTATCTGACAACATATTCTTATATCAATCAGCATCATTATCCAATCACTAAAAGTGACCCCTTGCTTTTCACGTCCTTACATCACCTTTAAATGAAATATTGTATTCTGTTCCTGGTTCTAATTGGAGGTCTTTTAGGTGTATCAAAATTGTTGGAACAGCCAACCTGACATAGAGTATTGTATGTAATGAAACAATCGATAAACTGGATGATGAATTCACTGCCATTTGATTTAATCCCCGTTCCAGCACCGTGATCATTACAACGTCATATTTGCGACAGGTCATCATGGAGCAAGATTACCGGTTGATTATAAAGCATAGATAATGTTCTTTTTTATTTTAATGCATCATTCAAACCGGCCAATTGATCCCCATAAGATGCGTAGAAACAGTTTGGCTAGCAATTTGTAATGAGTGTTTTTTCTTTCAATCCAACCACAGAAAAGAACACTCTTCCCAGTTGAGTTAGTTTAGTTTTTGTTTGGATTTCGTTTGACGTGTTGTTATAATCATTGTGTGTCTCATGGTAGAACTATTCCCCTCGAATATATTGAAACTTCTATTGCAACGTTTCGGCAATGTACCCACCTCTGGCATTTTTTGGGTATTCTTGGTTTTCTTTCTCTCTTCTTCTGTCTGATTTGTCTTCCTTAAGGACAAATCAATATTAGAAAGATGGGAAAAACAACAAAATTTCCAGGATTTTCTCTAATGTTGATATACCCCGAAGGAAAACTAATCCAGACAAAAGAAAACGGAGCAGGAACTGAAAACACCCGAAGAAGGCTGGAGGGTACACGTCCGAAACGTTGTGAATTAAATCGTAGCATAAACGAGGAAAATAGTCCAACAATAACACACCAAAAAATCAATGTAGTTTTTAAAGTCGAATGTTGTCCTGAATTTAGCGACGATTTCATTTCTATTCTTTTCAAATCTCTTTATGATTGTATTTTCCAACAGTAGAAGCTTTCTGTTCTGCAGTGATCATGAATTAAAAGACAAGAGTTCAGAGATCGAACTATTTTCAATTTCATAGGTTCTCATTGAATATATTTCCTACGTTTCTCCATTTTTGCAAAGGTTTGTAAGCAATGAAAAACAGTTAATCGATTTTACAACTGGAGTGACGTGCAAAGTAACAAGAAAACAGGGGTGATATCGGATAATACTAGAAACAAGCAGAACTAGATTACACATTTACAGTAGGTAATCCAGTAATTCTTACTCAATCTGACTTGATGCTAGTTAGGAGTTCTCAGAATTCAAGATGCTCTTAAATCTTCAAATCGCCTTTTGACGGCGTGGGCATTTTTGATACGTTGAAGATCACAGGTTCGAATTCATAGTTGTTTAAACTATTCATTTTGCCTTGACGAGAAAAAACAAACCCATGAATCGATATGTAATAGAAGTTGAGATCAGTTTGATGTTATGGCGAGAGAGCAACTGCGAAAAGAAGAATAATAAGGAAGCATCGGAAAATGTTGAAATGAAGGGAAGTCCGAATATAACTCCTGGAGTTCGTCTTAGTGAAATTCACACAGGGGAGACTAGACAAATTGTGCACATAATTTGTATCTTGCATTTTCTTTTTTTCACTGCAGAGTTACTGTTCCACGTTTTGCCAATATCAAATGTTTGTTTTTAACGAGATAAAAAAGCGAGGTGTTATTTTTCCCACAAAGCATTTTCTGCTTTGTGTGGTATGTTTCCCGTCACAGTTTTCAAAACCTGGGTGTTTTTCGCTGAACCTATGTTCGTTGCATATTTTTTTCTCCTTCCTTTTGTGGCACCTGAGTAATGAAGAACTACGGATGACCACACATTGCAATAAACAGTAGAGTAAACTTCGAAAAACCACTTCCAAGATGTCACTGATCGTGCGCAAGAGATTATAGATAGAACTTTCACACCAACTGCATTATTTTTCCCTCACTTTTTCAGAAAATTTCTCTTTGTATAATCATTCCTTACCCGTTGTTTCCAACGCATTTTTTTTTCATCCCTTTAAACTAATTTAGTTTCTCCCGTACTGACGATTCGCCTTTCTTCACTCCTGAACATCCTTAATCGATTGTCCTCAACCTTTACGTCTTTTCCTTTTCTTTCGCCACAACTTTGCTACATTTTTTTACCATTTTCTTTAAACTTCTTTCGTTTTCTTTCACCCCCCCCCCATACTTCCAGTTTCCATTTATCTCCATTGATTATCCCCCTTTCATAAACTATTTTCATATTTTGGTCAGCTTTTTACTCTTCTTTAATTCTTTAGCGATGATAGTTTTCTCCCTTACTTTGATATTTCCTTTTAACCATGGCCCACTTTCTTCCTTTTCTTTTTCTTTCTTTTCTGGTTCTTCTTCTCTTTTTTGGGGTCCTCTGATAATTACTTACTTTGAAATTTCTTATATACTGTCTACCCTTTTCTATTTTTTTCCTTCCAACTTTTGTTTCTTTTTTCCTATTCAACGTTGATTAAATATTTCTTTGTTCAACTCATTTACTCTCTTTTCTCTTCAATTTCATTTTGTTGTCAATCTTTGTTTTAATCGCATCTTCGTCCATGCAGTTTTATCTCCCTTTATTTGCGAAAAATATTTTTTCTATCTTTCTGCCCTAATCTTTATTCATCTTTATCCATGTGCAAATCTCCCAGTTTATAACTTACATTCCGTGTTTTTCTTACACTTTGAGGAGATTAGATTTTCATCCAAGTCACTTCTCTTTCTTTGTTTTTACACTAAGTCTCAACCTTTTTCTATTGCATTTATTACTCTTATTGCTTTTATTATTCAGATATTTTCTATCAAAACTTCTCTTTAATCCATTGTTTGTTAAATATTCTTCTACTTTAGGGAGCTTTCTTAATTATTCTCTCTGTGTATTTTTTTCCATTTTCGTAGCTTTTCCTGCTATCGTTTTTCTGACTATTTTTGATATTTCTTAGCTGTTTATTCAACTCTTTCTTTCGTTTTTTGTCTCTATCTTTATTAAATGATTCTTTTAACGTAACTGCACATTCCCCCCCTTTTTTTTACTAACAGTTTACATATTCTTCTATACTTTTTTTCTCTGATTATCATCCGTCAAACTTGCTATTTATTCTTTCATGAATTTCTATGCTTTTTTCTCTTTCGCTCCACACATCGAATCTGCCCCGCTATTTTTCCATTGATTTCTTTCATTCTCTTGCTTAAATAACTTACTATTTTCCCTTTGAATGCTTTTGTCCTCTCTCCCACCTTCACTCACTTATTTTTTTCTTTCTTTCAACTCCTCTCTATACATCACTTATTCTTACGTCTACTTATCTTCTTCTCTTTAATTGCCTTTCACGCTTATCTTTCTCATTTATTCTCTTTTTCTTCTCTTTATGTCCGTTTTCTTTTATTCTACCAAAGAAACGTGATGTCTGCCCCAAATCCGTCATTCAAATCTTTCTCGTCTTTTCCTCAGTCAAACCAACCGACGAACAGTTGATGTAAATGGTATTCAACAGGCAACTTTAGCTTGACCGACTTGACTAAATAGTCGACACGAAAAGTCTTTAGTGAAATTTGGATGGTGTCCAACACCTAGCCATTTCCGAAGGACCAAGACCATTTCTTTCGATCATAATAAATAAGTTGACCAGCACCTTTTCTCTCCCTGGAGCTAGGTCAAGTATCAGCCTTCAGAGGTTTGGCTTAACTATATTACTCTGTCTGAGGAAATCAACTTAGTCAGCGAGTTGCAACTTTTGACAGAGAACAGGCTGATTGATAGGCAAAGTTCTGTTCCCCCGAGACGGCATCTGGAGGATGGATCTAAAGTTTGTGTCGATAAAAGCATCCTCTCCGCATGGAACCTCTCAGGATCATTCACTATTTTGCTGATGAATGCCTTCAGCAAGACAAAGGCAGCTCCCATTTTAACTGTGCAAATTAAGATGAGGACGGATATTATAGTGTGTTGAGCCGTGAAGTATAATTGTCATGTGAAATGATCAGTCAGCACTCTCCAGTGTAGCCAATTTAAATATTATATATTAAAATTCAGATAATCCTAAAGAGCGGAAGTCAGCGCAAATGATCAATAACTATGGAGAAACATTTATCAATAAGGAATGATTTATTTATTTCATTAGACTTCTCAAGAACGATTGTTTAAAACGCTTCAAACTTGTTTAGTGACTGATATATCGGATAAATGTCAACTTTGTAGAACAGCCAGTTGTTGAGTAATTGTGCTAAACAGAAAGAAAAAAAAACAGAAAAAATGCTTTCTCTGGTTTAATGAATGCATTTAGCAAGAATGCACATTGGTAGCTGAAGAATCATTGAACTGAAAAAAGATGATGGTTTCAGAGTGTAAGGTAAATTTAGGAATACAATCATTCATGTCGTTTAGATAATGCAATGATAAGTATGCCTATCTCACACAAAGGAGGTCCCGAGTTTGATTCCTGGTATGAGCACTGAGTGTAGATTACTCTTCATTCCCGGTGCTCTCAGCAGCTTATTAAATACACTCTGAGCAGTGTGATTAGAGGAGAGGCATCCTTTTGAAGGCTTGAATCCTGCCAAGGGGTTAGTGAAAAAAATACTTGTATCAATAAACCCCAGGTCCTAACCAGACTTAAAACTTTAAAGAGTAAACAAGCTGAAGCATGAAACAGAAAACCAGGAAATCGTCGGGTGTGTCTTTCGAGAGACTGACGCTTCACCTTTCTCTGTGATTCTTGATAGAGGAGTGTGAAGATGTGTGTAGCGTTCCACTTAACAATTAAGTCAATTGGATATGCGAGGCGAGTTCGATCTCTGCCCGGGAGGCAAGCCTCCGTACCTTCTTCTCGCTTTAAGATATTAGTAGAATAACATGATAAACTGGACTGTTCAGCCTTACGGATTAACCAGTGAAGGAGGCAGACAATTCTTATTTCGAATTCATAAAAGGGGTAGCGAGAAACCACTCCACCATTTGTTCAAAAAGCAGCAATGGTAATGCATAAATTCCTAAATGGATATGAAAGATAGAGACAGAAAGAAGAAAACATTGAAGCAAACCTGGCTGCAGCAGGGTCAAACACTATTGCTACTTCAGTGTTGACTGGATATGATTCGTGTAAATTTTGTATTGTATTGTGTATATAAAGAATAAATCGAAGAATTGTCAGTTTAGCTCAGTTGGCAAGAGAGCCACCCACTAATAACTTGGTCTTGATTTCAAATTAGGAGTTTATTCTCTTGGATTAGACGTAATTTGGTCATTTGTTTTTGTTCTTCGTGTTATTTCAAGGGTCGGATGTGTAGTCAATTTTGATTCGGGTACGACACCGTTCTTATTATGATTGTTTCAATTATATGCAGAAATTGAAGGCATCAACTTTTGGGAGGCAGAAAAGATAACCACGGAGAATATTCGAGAAATCAAAGGAACTTGAAAAAATGATCAAAGACTCAGCTAAAGCGTCAGCGATCTATTTCCTGGCGGAATCAAAACATATAATTACTGGTGCAGGATGAAATGATATATGAAGAATTTATATTAGCAAAGCTGTCCCCACATAATAATGATACCACATTTTTATAAGGTTTCATTAAGTTGGGTATGTATAAAAGAAATGCATGGCCTTATTATCCTTTATTGACTCTGAGGCTCCAACTTGCAAACCTCTTCGCTTCAAGTGAGAAGAGAAAAAGGATAAATGCTTAGTTTGACCGAGCACACCACCATACCCTTTTCATGAACGCCCATAGACTCTCCATATGAATTGTTATATAATTGGTTCTTATCGATAAAAAGATTTTCGGCCGATCTGATCATGATAAAAAGGTTACCCTAAAGGATCTGAGCCCTATCAAAACCTACCGTACCTATCAAACACACGTGCTCTTGACATGATTCTTCTTCATGATATTCAGTGATAATGAAAAGTCGAGCGTTATAGCAATAAAAGGAAAACATTTTCTGATTATCACAATAACATTAAGATAATACACCAGAAGAACGTCAATGAATGGATCGGCCAAAATGTCGTCTTAAAAGTATTAACAGCAAGAGGGAGCTCAATTATCAGAAAAAAAAAGCTCATTGAATATGTTTGTGGACATTCCAGATTTTTTTTTCAAACAAGTAATAGTCAATATCAAGCGACTAAAAAAATCGCTGTATGAACGTAGCCCATAGACCTCCCTCAAAGGAAGAGGAGATATGATACTTTCATTGATATACGTCCACAAATGGTCGAAATTTCTTCTTTTTCAATTTAAGTGAATACTAATTTTCGAAAAAGCGTTTCAGAAAATTTCCTACCATAGGTTATTAAGAGGAAATGGAAGGACACCAATTCGAAGATTTCCCCCAGAAATTGTCGGCTTCACTCCATTCCTATTCATTGGGGACAAAAAACTCGCCTCCAGCCAAGTTGGCAATGGTTTTTGCTACGGACATTTAAATAGATTTCTCTAGCAGACGACAATACCAACCATTCATATTTTTTTAGCGTTTTAATTGAAATGCTGAATTATTGTCTACAATATTCTCCTAATTCTAGTCATTCTTCCTTTCATTTTGTATAATTCGATGTTAACGTATTGGGAAATTGAGACGATTTATCAATAATTAAATTGGCACTTCCAAATATCAGTTTTTATTTTAGTTTTCCTCATCCATTATGATACTCATTTTCCGTCTATCTTCTTTTTGTCTCATGCACTTAATGGACAAAGATTTGGTCGAGTTGCACTGTGGGTAATTTCAAGTATTCACCGTCAAATATTTTGTGATAAAAAAAAAAACCTCTGTGAAATCAATTGCTTGTGATATAAGCAGAATAAAGTAATATTATGTTGTTACGATGCAAGGACTTTTCAAAATTGCTATCTCCCAGTCGTGTTTCACTGTTGGTAACGTCTTGCCCTATATATCCCAGTCAATTGAATTACTTGCCGACGATATTTCCAGGTTACACAAGTTACCCGACAACGACATTTATCAATTGCATATTCTCAGTCAATGTTACTATCAGATGCAATTTTTCGGTTTCACTCTCCAGGCTAAGCAAGAAGCTACCTGGTTGCATTTTTCTGATTAAAGTTGGTTACCCACTGACGACATGCACGTATTTGCGTACACGTAAACGTATGTGTTTGGCGTTTACGTATGCATATGTGTTCGGCGTGCACGTATGCAAATGTGTTTGGTGTACACGTATACGTATGTGTTTGTCATTGTGCATTTGTGTGAGTGAATTTCTTACTGAGCATGTATGTACGTGTGCGTATGGGAGTATTTGTAGATGAGTTAGTGTGCGTATATGAACATGTCCAAGTGTGTGCGTGTGTGTATGTGCATGTGTTAGTATCCACGTTTGTCTGTTTGTTATATTTGCATATGTATTGGTGATGCTGCATGCGCATTTTTTGGTATTCGTGTATGTGTGTTCGTGTACTTTAATGCAACTTGAAAATGATAAAGGGGGAAAACTTGTTTGACCTGGAAGGAGTGACTGGAAAATGCCATCGGCAGGTTATTTGTTTGATAAGGAAATGTCGTCAGTAGGTAACTTGTTTGACCGGGAAGATACAACTTGGAAATTTTGTCAGTAGGTGACTGATACATTTTTTCAAGTACCATGTGGTACGTGTTGGACACAAATTACCCCCTGAAATTCGGCATGTATTTTTAAAATTTTGTCAACTGTTAGGCTGCACTTCAACACTGGAACACCTGTAAGTATGATTATCCATGTCCTTTTGAGTTGACGAACTCAAGGCAGAATTGACGGTTTTAGGGACATGTTGCAGAAAATTGAAAATTTACGGGTTTTTTTTTTTCAGATTTTAAGATGAAACAGAAATTAAAAGAAAACTTTCTCCAAGTTTATCATCAAGTTAATCAAGTAGATAGGTAGACAATAAAAGATTGAAATGGAGTAGCAAAACAAACACACACACGCACACACACACACACACACACACACACACACATATATATATATATATATATATATATATATATATATTCTTATCCATTATTTTAGCTCTTGTTTTGATTTGGGTTTTTTTCCGCTCGGCTAGGCTGTTAGCTGCTCTGACGTATTGATATCTTTCCCTATTTTATAGCCTCACTGACATGTCAAATGCTTGAAATTTGTGTGCTTTTCGGCTATTGGTAAGTCATTAGGCTTTGTATTGGAGTTCAAATCGTGGCAGTTACAATGAATTTCATATGATGTTCTCTTTCAGCGTGATTGAAAACAAGTAAAATAAAAACGTATCGGTAATTATCATAATATATATATATATATATATATATATATATATATATATATATATATATATATATATATATATATATACATACATAGTGAATATATATATATATGTGTGTGTGTGTGTGTGTGTGTGTGCGTGTGTGTGCGTGTGTGTGCGTATAAAAAATTTAGTTTTTTGCATTGACTCTGAGTGCTGATGATGCAATTGTTGGCCTATGTATCACTCCTGGAAAGGTGTTTCATATATATAGGGGCTGAAGGGATATGTTAAAAAAGATAGAATGAAGGAGAAATAAAAAGAAAAAAAAAGACAGGTGAATAAGATGAAAGAAAGTAGAGGTGAATGAAGCAATAATGAATGAAAAGGTAAAAATGACAAATACGGTGAAAGTATTAAGAAGATAAAATAACTATAAACTGAAAACGAAACAAAGAATCGTGTTGGTACGATAGATGCCTATCAAAAGTAGGAATATATTTCTTCGAGGACAGGAATTCACCGATAAACTTGGTCCATGATAGTGTCTGTTTGCCTCTTCAAAATGTGATGCCTTTAGTTTGTAAATTTAATAGATGAAGTTACGCTGCAAACTGGTAGAGTAATGTCAAAGTCAGTGGGCAGTTGTTGGTAAACCAGGAACATTGGTGAAATACATGGAGTTCAAGAGTAGATAATGTTGAAACACAAATGTGGGTATCAGATAAATCTTTTTCAAGGGATTCAGTAGCAATGTAAGTTAGAGTAGGCCGAAAATAATGACTTTCTGATATTGCTTTGAAAAACTGCCAAAAGTTGCCAATTGATTCAAAAAGATGGGTCAATTAGATGAAAGAAAGGATAAGTGAATAAAACAACATTTACAACAGGAAAGGGTTGAAAAAAAGACGGATAAGATGAAAGTATATAGGAGATAGAATGATAGAAAATTGGAGACAAAATAAATGAAGAATGAATGAAAGTAAGAAAAATAAAAAAAAGTAATGGAGTGAACGTAGATGAGATGAAAGACTGGAGAGAGCTTGAAGGAACAGTGAAAAAAAAAGAATGTAACATAGAAAGGAAAGAGAGTATGGCAAAAGAGTAAAAGACATGATGAGCAAAGGGGGGAAAAGAATGAAAGAAAGAAAGAAAGAAAGAAGAAAAGACACAGCGAATAAAAAATGAACGAAAATGGAAAAGACAAAAATGGAGGAAGAAAACAGAATGAACGAATGAGAGAAAGCATAATAAAGCTAAAGAAATGCCTGAAAAAGGCGAAGAATGAATATGAAAGAAAAAAAAGAAAAAAAAAGGAACAAAGAAAGCTCGATAAAATGAAAGAAAAAATGAAGAATGAATGAAAAAAAGCAACGAAGAAAGAAAAACGTGAGGAAACGTCGATAGGATCAATGACATCAAAATTAATATCATCACAGAGCCAACAAGCAAGGGAGAAAGACAAAAAAAGAAAGAGATTCGAAAGAAAAAAGGAAGAAGACTGAAAGAAAGCAAGGATTCTGTAATATTCTTTATTAAAATAATAGGGTTTTTTGAACTCTACAGATCTTTTAATATTCGCCCAAGCTTTTGTGTAAAATGCCAAAATAAGTATTCAAAAGCAAAAATTAATCACTAAGATAATCAGCACCCCCAACCTTAGCCTACTACTCAGTTTCTCCCCAAATGTTCTCCTCCTTCTTGTTATTTGTCTATATCGCCAGTATCCATTATTCACGTTCCCATTATTTTTCGGGTAGACCGGATTTGGAAAAATGCCGTTGAGCCGAGATCGAAATCTTATTGTTATACCAAAGAATAAGCATGAAATTTTGAGACTGTTATAGAAAATATTAAAAAATTACAATCAAAATAGCAGTAGCAGCAGTAACAGTAGTAGTAGTAGTAGTAGTAGTAGTAGTAGTAGTAGTAGTAGTAGTAGTAGTTTATAATAATAACAGTTTCACTGGTAATTAAAATTAATTTATTGTTAAGAGAATTTTTCAGCAAATGAGTAGAATTCTTTATATGATACGATGGTATTCTTCTTGAAAATTTGAAAGGTAATCTAGTGCAATACTAAAATTGAATTGATTAAAATAACTGTATCCTCGTTTTCCGCAATTTTTTTCCGACAATTTTCGCTTTTACGAAACAAGACAAAATGAGAAATAGGGTCCGGGGTTCGTTTTGCAGTGGGACGTTTGAGAAGTGTTGTGCAACCTTTTCCGTTTTCTTTCTCCCCCTTTCCTACATTTCAGTTCTCTTTATCTAAAAATTCAAGAAATTAGTAGAACAAACGGTAATCGCCATTTTTTGGCAAGGGATCATCCAAAGAACCCCCCCATATAGATTGACGGTATTGTTCCTTCACTTCACACTATTTCGACTTACGATATAATTTTTTAGATGAGCTCTTCTTTTTGAAACTGAAAGAAACTCAACTTCATGTCAGGCACAATACCACTTGTATAGGACACAATGTGATGATCAAACCCACTACAGTAGTAAGGGTGAGCAAGTTGCTCCACGCTGGGTATTTTCCACAGGAATGTATTGAATGTGGCTTTGTGTGGCGAAAGTCACCAGTGTGATGTACCAATAAGTTTCGAAGTAACTATCTCATGTTTTTGTTTCTCTTAATCTGCCGACCCAAAACTTTTTAGCCACATTTCACATAAAAGTCTTGATGAAAAGGGACTTATTTATACCACAAAATTAGGCTCAGTACAGGAAAATGTTGAAATAGCTTCAGCAGCAGCAGCAGCTTTTTATAGTCCCTTGTCGAACATATATCTTTACCAAGATTCGGTAGCCCTCTCTATCAAGGATGTAGCAAGGCAAGCACTTTCTGATGAAATCAACATTGTCTCACCATTTTATATTTTGCCAGCCACGGTTTTGCATTTGAGCTCTTAGGATGCTAGCTGTGAGTTTGATGCCTTTATAGTAAGTCAGACAAGAAATCTATATTTCCAGATTAAGGCCAAAAAAGCTCATTGATGTTCAAAATGTGGAGTTGGAAACATGACAACAAAATTGATATGCTTAAAATATTGATTGAAAAGATTGACATTGTGTATGGTACGAGCTCACTCCTGATTGATAAAAATGAAAATTGTTGGCCAGTCTTGCTAAACATGAAAATATTCTCTACTTCTCAAAAATTCACTATACAGCACTTCACTTTTCGGAAAGACCTTCATTAGTGCAGATTTGTGCAGCAATCTAAGATAGCATAAAGGAAAATAGCAATTATCATTCATTTATACCTTGAGATTTAAAGCGTTATCAGACCCCTACCCAACCAAGGGGTCTCCTGAGTCGGCCTTCCTCGACAAAGGTTGAAAATCGTCATCAACAGTCTTAAAACTATGTGTATTCATCGTAGTGATTGTTCAGATTCAGGTTACGTAGTTACATGTTTCGAGGTTCCGGCAAATTTGTAAAAAGGATTTCTTTTGAAATCGCTCAAAACACAAAAGATCACTTTTGTCTTGTATTCTTTGTTCGTCATTCATCACCAGTTTGTATTTCTCTTCAAACATTTCAAAGTGCATATTCGTAATACAAGGTTAAACAACACAGGAACTATAATCTGTGCTTATTCTTTATTTATGACCACGAGGGTTGGCAAGCTTTCGGCAGAGCAAGCTCAACTTTCAAGAACAAGAACATCCCACTTATCCTAGACAGAGAAGTATACAACAAATGCATCCTACCAATAGTCACCTATAGAGCTCAGAGATGAAACCTAACCAAAATATTGATTCTCAAACTGAAAAACCATTCAACCTGCACATGAGAGAATCATGCTCATCTTCGCATGGAAGCTATAAGACAGAAAGGTATATCAGAGAAAAGACAGGAGTCTGAGACATCATAGAAACTATTAAAAAAAATCAAATTGCTATGGGCTGGACTAGGCTCAAGAATGTCAGACAACAGCTGGACATCACGACCTACAACGTTTCCCTTGAGATCAGCTGCGAGGCCGTGGCCGGCAGAAAGTAAGATGGTGTGACAGGCTTGCTAGATTCAGAAAGTACTGGGCCCCATGATGCCTATAATACAGAGGTTTGGCAAATCTTGGGTGAGGTCTATATCCAATGATGGACGCTAATCTGACTTAATGTCCATGACTAGTTTAAGTGTTTTGAAAGTGCTGCCTGGTCTCTTGAAATAAAGCCCAACAAGAACAACTGAAAGAAGCAGAAACATGTAACGTAACCAAAAAAATGACCATCAAACTGAGATTTATGCAACGTGCATATAAAAAAATTATACTCAACCTCACATGGAGAGACCATAAGACAGCTCAGTATATTAGAGAGAGGACAGGAATCTGAGACATCATAGAAACAGTTAGAAAACTCAAATGGCAATGAGCTGGACATGATGCAAGAATGGCAAATAACTGCTGGACATCAGAACTCACAATGTGGATCTAAAGAGATCAGGTGCAAGGCTGTGGCCAAGGGAGAGTTGGATGAACTGACTACATAGATGAATTCAGAAGGTATAGCTCTGCGATACCCATGATAGAGAGTTCTTGCGAATTGTGGGGGTAAGTCTCTGTCTAATGGCGGACGCTAATAGAATGATGATGATGATGAAGAAGAAGAAGAAGAAGAAGAAGAAAAAGAAGAAGAAGAAGAAGAAAAAGAAAAGAAGAAGAAGAAGAAGAAGAAGAAGAAGAAGAAGAAGAAACATAAATATTTTTCTCATTGAAATTGCATGTTATCATTGAAGAATCGCTGGAAAAAGTCATTGCTTCAAATGGATCCCATTTGATCAGATATTTGCCGTTCCTAAATGCCTACATCATCGTTTATCCAACTATTCAAAAATGACATTTCATATATAACAATGTGATGAAAAATGGTAAGGGGAATGCAAAAAGGTAAATTGAGCTAATGTAAAAGATAACTAGAAAAGACTCTGAACTTCTTGGTGGATATATAAAACAAATTATGAGTTAATAGAGGCAGAAAACACTAGAGTTGAAAGGAGAAAGGAAAGAAAAAAAGAGAAAGACGGAGAGTAACGTCAGAAAATGAAAGAAAAAATCCAAAATAAAGAAGGAAATAAAGAAAAATGAAAAAGTAAAAAATCAATAGTAGAGTGAAGTATTGAAACATAAAGGAGAATGAGTTAATAGAGGAAGAAAAAATTGTAAGAGAAAGATGTCGGAAGAAGAAAAAAAAGCACATGAAAGAGATTCTGAGCTGAAGTAGAAGATGAACAATGAAACAATGGAGGAATGGAGAAAGAAAAGAAGAAGGGAACGAGATTGGATGGGTAGAATAAAAAAAAAGTGGAAAGAATCACGAAAGAAGAAACATGGAAAAAAAGGAAAAAGAATACGAAAGAAGGAAGAAGAAGGACATTTCACAGATGGAATCAAGTAAAAAAGATGAGAGAAGTAACCAAGTGGACAGACGAAAGATAAAGGAGAGGAACTGAACGGAAGAAAAATGACTCAAAAGAAAAGAAGGAAAAGCTGAGTAAAAAGAAATGACAAAGAGATAAGGTAAATAGGGGAAACCGATGAAAGAAAGATAGAGAGAAAGTAAGAAAATATTGAAATGAAAAAAAAAAAGACGGCATGGAAAGAGAAAGAAACAAAAGAACAATTATAACGATGGAAGCATCCACCTGAGTTAAGAAAAAAAGGAAAGAGGTTGGTTAATGTACAGTTGAACATATGAAGAGGAAGGAAGATCAAAAGAGTTAAAAATCCCGAAAGCAAGAAATGAAAAGCATACAAAAAAAAACCAGGATTGACAAAAAGGCTCTTAAGGGACACGTAATTCAGATTGAAAGCCAATCGACGCATAAAGAAAATCCAAGAAGATATATATATATATATATATATATATATATATATATATATATATATATATATAAAAGGTAAGGTAAGCGAAAAAATACAGTACCATGGGCAGATAGGTTAATATTTTTAAAAAGTAAACTTCATGAACAGGACAATAAATGAAGGAAGAAAATAATAGAAAGAAGAAAAATAAAGATGAGAACAGACAAAAAGAAAGATTTACATTGACTAATTCAGAATGAGTAAATGATTGAAAATACAAAAGAAGGAAAAACGACAAAAAAGCAAAAACGAACGAGAAGACGAGGTTCAACATAGAAATAACGATTGAATGAACGGAAGACCAAATTTAAAAAAAAAACGGGTATGATTAATGGCTCAATGGAAACTGTCACGTGACCAAGTCTTTTGGCAGCATGCTTTGTTGTAGATGATCAACTGAAAAAATTGAAAAAAAAGGATGATCAACGTGTACGTTAGTTGTCTGGGCTTTAATTGGACAGTAATTACTAAAAAGTCTGAAATTTCAAAGAAAATATCAGGCACAAGTTATGAAAAAATTTAGCATGAACTTACATTGCAAACTGACCTAAAACCACCGAAAACATTTTTTTCATGAGGGATACGTAAAAAAACCCAAAATCGATATTGTATACCTTATGGGTAAAAGCCTAAATTTCCAACCCCTTTGGTAAACATTAAACATTTAACCCATAAACATACATGTATAGCCAGCTAGACCAACTTGAAAACCGAAGAAAATGATTTTGACATCTTGAAGGAAGCTTCCAATTGGTAGTTTCTAAAAAAAAACTGGTAAATGAATAAGCTGATGAAAAAAAATGAAGAAGTATGGAGGGAACGAGTGAGCGAAAGAATGAAAGCAACGCATTTAAGGAATGCAGAACGAATTAAAATCGCTGTTGTGATGATGTCGTGTCGAGAGAATCGCAAAGCCAAATCTATTTGGCTCACAGACAAAGGCGAAAGAATAGGAAAGTAGATTTTAAGCGAATTTTCCAATTTTTTTCTTCCTTAGGTGAATTAAATAAGATATAAACATGATGAAACGAAGATTTCTATCTGCATCAATCTGCTTCGATTCCTCCATTATCCGATCCACAGAAAAAACTTATCTGACACGCACACTAGTGAATCGTACATAGAGAAAGATATATTAGTTTGACGCAATAGTTTTCGGTGCCAACATTCGAATATTAATCTTACATCATCATCATCAGCAGCAGCAGCATCAGCATCATCATCAGTCATTCAGTGTCTGTCGTTGGACATAGACCTTCCTTACAATCCGTTACTTTTCTCTATCATAGACGTCGCTGTGCTGGTATTTTCTGAATTGGTCTAGTTTATCTCTCCATCTTGTATTATGTTGGCCTCGGTTTCGCATGTGATCTCTGGGGATACACGTTGTGAGCCGTGATGTCGACCGATTGTCATCTATTCTCTCAACATGGCCTGCCCTTTGCCATTCAAGTTTTTTTAAAAAGATTCTATGACGTTTCGGACTCCCGTTTTCTTCCTGGCATACTGTGCTGTCTTGTGATCTCTCCATGTGTGTTCGAGCATGATTCTCTCTTGGGCGTGATGCATGCTTGAACGTTTATCTAAGTTATGGTAGCAAGAAATATTTTGTAAAAGCAAAGGTGCATAGCGTGAACTTAGGCAAAGGAGGATATATATATATATATCATATAAATAATGGCAGATAAATTTCAGCTGATATACACAGCACCCTTATTTCAGTCTAAATTTAATGGTTTTAGTCCCTTTTTTTTTCTATTTGCGTTTATAATGACCCCATTTTGGGAGGTTGTTTTTCGATACTCGTTTAATTCACCGAGATTCACAATATATATATATATATATATATATATATATATATATATATATGAAAGAAAGAAGAAAACGGGACAAGACAGATGGTAAATAGGAGCAGAAAGAGGAAGGATGAGGAAACAGTGTTGAAATTCGGTTTGATCTAACAAGTTAAAAGTGTTCAGGCATTCGTCATCATAATGATAATCTTATTTCGATGCTGATGAACTCCTAACCTATTTTTTGATGAACTGGGAAACCTGTTCCTGACATAGACGAGCAGCCACTAAGTTTGAACTGATTTTTCGTGCGTTGTATGAATACTCAGTGTGGTTCACGCAATGTAATGTTTGTGCCTGGTTAGTGAGTTTCAATTCCTCATTGCTTATGCATGAAAAAGGATAAAAAATAATTTGTAAAGTAAGTGTCCTGCTGGTCACGACAATAGCTGTCCCTACCAACGCTTAACATATCTCAAGTTTTTCTGCTTCCCAGAGTGATTCAAGTTGAGACATGTGAAGTATGCTTTCGGGAACCATGCACCCAAAATGTTGTCACTGGCTTCATCATACGAGAACGATGAGTATTCCCTTCAAATTGTACTTTTACGACCGGCACATTGATATTTTTATGTAACTGTTCGTCTTATGTGATTCATTCCGTGTAAAATGATTAGATTTCATAAAATAACTCTTATAGACGCAAGAGCAAAGTTTGAATAGAAATATTGACATGTTCCATACTTTTCAACCACGACAAATAGAAAATAAAACTTATTATCTATGAACAAGAAATCATCCAAAAAGTTGCACTTACAGATATTCTTGTCAGTCTCAATCCTGCATCTGCGTCCTGTACTTTTGATCATCCTAACGCGTTGGGTCCCAGTTTGAAATACCTTCATGATTATATTTGAGCTCTTGGAACGCTAAAATTTGCGTGTTGATTATTGATAACTGCTCGCTTGCTTTACAACATTATGACTCACAACTTTCTTTAAAAATGTTTATGAATCGTCTACTATTGTTACAATTTGTTAGTAGGGAAACCTGTACATCGAACACCGTCCATTTTAACTGTCAACATAGGTTTCTCTTCAGTTTTTAAGTTCCAGATCAATGTAGCTAGAGGGCTAGAAATTCAAAAGGTGAATCTTCATTATTCGTGGGAAAACGTTCTTTCATCTCTCTTCTTTAATTCCCGCCCCCCCCCCATTTAGATTCTTCCTGCGAAGTACGAAATATGCTAAATTGATCATTTAGTTTGTCTCAGCCTCTTTTCGGAAAATTCAGATTTTTTGAGGGATCACCGTTGAGAAAAATGTTCAGAGAAGTATTGTATTCATTGATCACCATTTTTCTATATATTTTTTCCCATGATCGACCCGAAAACGGGATTTTGTCAACAGATGTCGGTTATAGTTTCCATTTAGTGACAAACCGTCCATCTTTAGTTCCCCTTTTACATGAAAGATAATATCTATGAATTCTTCTCTCTATATCAATAAATAGACAAATTATATCTGACCGGATGTGATAATTACCAACATAATTTGTTACGAACTGATCGTTCGGCGCTAATTTTAAGCAATAACAGAGGAGTGGTCTTTAGATCATCTGAAGAGGTGAACGTCATACAGGGATCGAACCTGCTTAAAGAACAACCTTATACGTAAACTCTGCTCTCACTGATTGTGCTAACAACACTCTCATGACAAGACAGGAGTTTAAAACGCAGTTATATTACTTATTTCTCCGCCAGATACTCTTTGGTACGATTGAATTTATCTTATGTCGACAGTATGTAATAACTCTTTGATATATGAATGAACGTCTTGTCTTTGCTTTTTTCTTTCTTCTCTTGAGATTTCTCTCTGAGATTCATGATATTTCCTGCCTTTATTGAAATTCATTTTCCTTCTGCTTATTTTGAACTATCTCCTTATTTTTCCATTCCATCCTTAACTTTGACATCAGGGTCGCAGCTGGAGACTTGGGGGGTCAGGGATCAGCCCCCTGAAGCCCATGCCAAAAGCTTACAATGAGATTTTTTTTTCATTGTATGATGTTTGTAAAAATGCAGCAAACGAGCAACTATTTATAAAGCTTTGGATGCTAACCATTAGAAGCTTGATGGGTGGGATTTAGAATCGCCCAAACCGCTCAGCAAGCAATTGCTCTGCATTTTTACACATTTTTCTTCTCCTTCTCCTTTCTGACTCCATTTTTTCGATAAACATCTTAATGGCAGACAATCTTTCATGCAAATTGTTTTTATGACAATAATTTTCTTTTCTTCTTGTTGATATTTCCTCTGAAGGTTTCGCAAATTTTATTAAATTGAACAAATTTAATGTAAGCTTAAATTTATGTTTTTGGTCTGCGATTCTGTTGTTGCAAATAAGGCCTCTGGGCAAAAGCGTTTAATGTCGCGTAAAGTGATTTTGTCGGTACCATTTATTCTGAAATTATCGAGTGCGAAAAGACGTAAGTAATTGAAATACATACTACTGTGCATAAGTAATCTTGATTGATCTGCATTTTTCTGATTCGATCATTCTAGGTTTCTTGAACAAATGACAAATCTTCTGGTTTTCATCTACTTGTTTGAGGTCTTACACACGCATACACACACATTTGCAAACACTCACACACACACACACACACACACACACATATATATATATATATATGTATGTATGTATGTATATATATATATATTTTCTTGCAGTTGCCCTATTTTCTCTTGA
>OY735232.1:43915689-43918189 GCA_963457665.1 Thysanoteuthis rhombus | reverse complement strand
TCTGTTCGGTAGAAATTCAAAGAAATAGCGAATGTTAATAAAACAATTTTATCGAATTTTAAACAGATCAGGAAAAGGTTAATCTACAGGACTAGTACAGGAGAGTTGAAAGTTGAAAACACAAACAAATAGAAAACGCTAATAAAATATATTGATCAAATTTTGGTCGAATTTTTCAGAAGGCTGAACCATAGAGTTTGTACATGAAGAATGGATTGATAAAAGACTGATAGCAATAATGCTTAAGGCGTTTTTAAGAATTTTCTGGTAGAAATGAAGAAAAATTAGTTAACAAAACTTCTACCTTAAGTATTGATTGGCAGGAACTAACGAACAGGGCACATGAAAAATACATTTTTTATGCACTATTAACCTGATTGACAGAAAGCCTAACTATTGACTACACGACCTCAAGATCGAAACCTATAATTGCATATACTTGCACAAAATTAAATTTATATACGGATGGATAATTGATCAAATTTATCTAATTTTACTTTGACTTTTGGCCGTATCATTTATAAAAAAATATCGAATGTCTATTGTAATTGGCACGTCAAAAGGAGTGGAATCAAATGAAGTTTATAAGAAAAACGTTATTTGATTTCAAACGAATTTGAAAGAAGAAAAAATATATATGTGCATACATATATATGTTAATGAACATGTGTGTGTGTGTATGTATATATATATATATGTATATATATATATATATATATATATATTTATATATATATATATATATATATATATATATATATATATATACGCTCACACACACATATATATATGTATATATACACACATCTGCATACGGAAATACATGTATACGTTTATTGTTATTTTAAATAGATGATTTTATCTATTTGCTATGCGTATATATATATATATATATATATATATATATATATATATATATATATATATATATATATATATGAATATATATATGTATGTATATATATATATAAACATTTAATGAAAAATCCACATTCTATGCATAATATCAAATGTGTGTGCGTGTGCTTGTGTGCATATAATTCTTATATGAATGTGTTTGTTTGTGTTACGGGAGTAATTGATAAATATAATCGCATCAATTCCTCAAGACGTAAATCTTAAGAATTACGTAGAGAAACTTCGCTTTTATTGTCTTTTACCTACAAAGAAATACAAAAGAATGTTTCATCTATCTGAACACTAATTTGACACTACATCAAAGAAAGTGAGGACTTGTAAAAAATAATATACGTACATACAGATGAGGAACCAGTGCACAGTTGATCATAAAAATGATTGTAGGTAGAAGCTCATTTCAGTAGTATACTTTGACTTTGAAATAAGTTATATGATTCGGAGAAAGTAATATCTTCATAAGTTGACAATTTGTAGGCAGTTATTTTTATTTTGTCCAACTCACTGTGCTCAGGCCCGTATGCACGGTGAATCATCCCCAAGAGTTCACCGTTCACAAGATTGATTGATAAAAAAAATTCCCTGGGTGAAACCAACTACACACTTCATTGAATTATTGTTGTTGTCACCTATACCCTAAAAACTGATCATAAAACCTTAAACATCTTTCGGAAAAATTTAGACGCAGTGAACGAAAAATTCAACGCATAATCTCATTCACGAAGTCTTGATAGTGATTCAAGAAAAAATGATACAAAAACACGATGCTGTGTTAATTTACTAATGAAACTTATGAAATGAATTGACAGGGTATGTTTGGATTAAAAAGCTTGAAGTGGCTCAGTCCAAAGAGTAATCCATTGTGTCCCAATTAACTATGCCCCACACAGATCACTAGGAAAGATGACCTAATATCTCTCTTGGGAGCAAGTGAAGCGATTGCAGTATGGACGATTGATATTTCTAACACATTTCCAATTTCACCTCACTTAGGACAATTATAAGATTCCGAGGAGTCGTGGTACTATAATGAGGGTAAGGGTGCGTCTGTATATTGTGTTTGTCTTAACATTATGTCCCTTACCTTGCATAAAGAACAGCAATGCTCCAGTAGGTAAATGTAGAACAGTGCGTCTGAAAATTCTAAAATGACTGCAAAAGTCTCTAATAGTATAGATCGATTATTTTAGAATTACTGTCACTGAAAGAGAAAGTGTGAAAACTTGGGTAGAAGAGTACATCCACAAAATGATATGTCTTACGCTCAGACAGAAAGTAATAAGAAGTAATAAGTAGTTTGGGAATGATAGAGTAGTTCATATGTTTTTTCTTTAAAATGGTAACAGTTATAAAAGAAATTTAAACGGAGAAATGGAACTATTTAGCTTAAAAGTCTTTGATAAGACCGTTCAATCTCACTGAACTTCTCAACTGACTCAATTCAACAGAACAATTCACAACTTGGACATACATAATAAATGATATTAATTTAATGTAAACAGTAGAATATAATCAATTTACAGCTAAGTAGGCATTGATCCTAATTTTCCTCATTTAAAAAGAAAAAGATTTATGATCAGTGTTA
>OY735232.1:43868189-43900689 GCA_963457665.1 Thysanoteuthis rhombus | reverse complement strand
AATCAATTACATACGAACATTGCCTAGGGACACTACTTCCCGGCAAAACTAATAAGCAATTTATTTCCAATTAACGACGGTGTTAAGCCGAACAATTACTACAGTATAAATTTGTGTCCATTTCAATTCATGTCTTTCATTTTTATTTATTTTGACTGGAGATAAATATGTTTGAATGTTAAACTCATAGCTATTAACCCGTGAGTTGCCGCAGACGAGATACCACGTCTTAGCAAGTTGTCCGTCTCGTGCCACGGACGATATCATTTGTCCTACTTCAGCAAGTCCTTGGTTCAGTGCCACGAACGAGAGAACTAGTCTCATGGTTGCTATTCCCCCGACAAAAGAGAAACAGAATCAAACTAAAAAGATTAAAAGGACCTATTAAAAATAAAACAGTGAGAAAGTGGGCATCGATGTGATAAATCTGACATAGCCCTATGTATAAATCTATGTTTCAAGATATACCATACTCGTTCGGATTAACAAAAATCGTTTAGTCCAATATTAAATACTCTGTTGTACATTTGTTTGAAAATAAAACCATCTGGAACCTACAAAGAAGACTTCTATTTTTTCCTTATTTTTTTTTCTTATTAGAAAATCTGATAAGACGAGAACTATCAATACAACGATGAGCTGTCCATCCAGTGAAAGCAGAGGGAGAAAGAAGAGCAGATAGTCTCGCTTTAAGCCAATTTATTATCCTTGTCTAATATTGCGATTAGGGAATATTCTGCAAGTATTACTTGGAATAAAAAAAAGAACATAAATGGCGTCCTTCTAGCCATTTTTTGGCATTTTAGGGGCCTTTTTTGGCTTTCGTGCAGGTTTTTGATTTTCTGTTATGATACAAATTGGCTGGTTGTTGCATTTTTTTTTACTATAGTCTGTAGTTAAAGACCAACTCAGACCAGCCATTCAATCTGATTATAAGATACCGTATAAAGTTTAAGTCTTTGGATCATATTACATATATGCAGCCAAAAAACACATCCGACTCACCGACACACAAAAGAACATTTTGAAGTACAAATGGTGGTTGGTTGGTTTGAAGAACAGACTATAGGACTCTACCTGTTGACTGAGTTAATAGAAACACAATGGCAATTGTAAATAGAACGTTTTGATTAAATGTTGGTTTCTCTAAAGAAAAATCGGGCTATAGGTCCTTGATCTATAGAATGGATTGTTAGGAAAACCAGAGTAAATGTGAATAAAATGTTTTGATTATTTGTTGGTTGGATTAAAGGATAATCAGATAAGAGTGCTCTTACCGATAGAATAGATTGATAGAAACAATAGTCAAGAGT
Organism: Thysanoteuthis rhombus; assembly: GCA_963457665.1. Lineage (NCBI taxonomy): Eukaryota > Metazoa > Mollusca > Cephalopoda > Oegopsida > Thysanoteuthidae > Thysanoteuthis > Thysanoteuthis major. The sequence continues at coordinate 43,899,376 of OY735232.1, read as the reverse complement.
AAATGTGGATTAAAAGATTTGATCTAATATTAGTTGGATTAAAAGAAAGTCAGATTGCAGGACTTGTGCCTATAGAATGGATTGGTAGAAACACAAAAGGGAATATGAATAAAAAGTTTTGTATAAATGTCGGTTGGAGTGAAAGAACGTCAGACAACTGGACTTTTCCCCCGTAGAATGATTGGATAAAAACAGGAAACACCCACTCGATTGAAGCTGTTCAAAGGAAAAGTACGATTTTTTTGACGGTATAAATTGTTTGGTGAACAAAGAAAATATGAAAGGTTGTTCAGCAGTAGGATTTTGACAGAAGGCAGTCGTGTTTTGTGTTGTGCCTCTGCTCACTGGCCATCGGAAGGCAGGGTGAGTGTGAGACATAATATTGACAAGTGTGTGAAGGAAAAAGGGTCTGATAAAGTGTAGTGGTTACTCAAGTTGCGTATTAAGGTTTTTCAAGTGTTTTTTTGTATTCAGAGAAAACTTGCATTATCCTGGAGTGTTTATGGTTAATATCAATCAGTACATCCAGGATGCAACCATTGGAAATCATCATCATCGTCATCATCATCATCATCACCATCATCATCATCATCATCATCATCATTCTTTTAGCGTCAATCGTTGGACATAGACCTTCTCCTGGATTCACTACAATTCTCCATTATGGGCGTTGCAGAGCCAGTATTTCCTGAATCTGTCCAGTTAATCTCTCCATCTTGTGTTCCGTCATCTTCGGTTTCTTATGTGATCTCCGGGGATCCATGTTGTGAGACGTGATGTCCATTGGTTGTCTTTCATTTTTGCAACATGGCCTCCCCATTGCCATTTGAGTTTTTTTAATAGTTTTTATGATGTCACGGACACCAGTTTTCTTCTTAATATACTGTGCTGTCTTGTGATCTCTCCATGTAAGGTTGAGCATGATTCTCTCATGTGCATGCTGCATATTTCTCAGTTTGCAGGACTGTCTCATGGTTAGGTTCCATGTTTCAGCTCCATAAGTGACTATCGGAAGAATTTATTGGTTGTATACTCTTCTTTTTAGGATTATTGGGATCATGTTGTTCTTGAAAGTTGACTTTGCTCTGCCTAAAATCTGCATAATTCAGATGAGAAAAGTGAGATTTTGTTACATTATTTTACCTCAAAATGGAGTAATTCTGTGGAGCTTGCATTTCCCTTCTTAGGAAATTGGAAGAATATTTCCCGTGTGTATGGAACAAAAATATTTCTTGGTAGAGCAAAATATGATATGCTCGGTACTATGAAATGTGGTGTCTCTATTGGGAAGTGAATTTCTGTCGGCAAAATTCAAGAGCAATTGGATGCCAAATACAAGATTCCTCTTGGAAGTATTCGACTGTTTGATATTAAAGGAGGGTGTTTGCTTGAAGCGTAGGCTCCCGAGCCCTGTTCAATGGGCATTTGACGCAGGGTTGCCAATTACTTAAGGTTGAGCACACGTATTTGGCTATCTTTTGCATGTCTCCACTTACGTATCTGGTTAATGGGGCCTAACAGTTAAAAACAAAATGAAATTGATGATCGGTTCAAACTCCAGCCGAATCAGTTTGTGTACCCGTCACATTACTATCCTGAAAAATTAATTCTTCCCAGCTATGGGTATGTAGCAGAGGAGAATTGATTTTTTTAGTCCTTATTGTCAACAAATCTAGGGGGCGGGAAACTGATTCAAAGCCAGTGATCTGAGCTCCCTGGGACAGATGGATTCTGCATTCGACTTCCCTTAGGCTGCTCCCAAAACCCAGCTGATGCTAAACGTGTTGCTTTTTTCTCTTTGGGGATTACATCACCGAGGCTAAGAAAGGGTTTACGCCGACTTGAAATTACAGGATCTCCCTGCGCCTACGCCTGAGCCCTGGAGTGACGACCACAGTTATTCTACCAGGACAAAAGAATGCCTTCTACACTTGAAATCAATTCGGTCGCTGAACGCAGGCTGCACAGCCAAACTCTCCACCCACATATGACAACCCATTTATATCCAACACGATTTCAGTTTCTATCAAATTTCTCTCAGAGCTTGTGTCTTCTTCTTCTTCTTCTTCTTCTTCTTCTTCTTCTTCTTCTTCTTCTTTACACTTTTGATTCGTAGAAAGAATTAAGTAGAAGAAGAGAGAAGGAAGACGATGCAGGAATTTTACTCGCGATTTTGAATGGCAGGAAAAATCTGAGATAAAAAAACTAAGAAAATAGAAATTCTATTGGATGAATATGGATGAAAAGGCAATTAAGCCAAAACAGCAATTATCTAAGACCGCCATTAATTCCAGTAATTATCTACGATTGTCATTTTGATATTTAGTTGAATTTGTACGGAAAAAAATGAAGACAGATCTGGTTAGTCAAACAATAGAAACCATCACGTGTCCAATATCTTTATGCGATGTTGAGAATGATCAATCAAAAAATGGTAAAAGCAGTAATCAATGAATGTTGCTCATCTCACGTTTTGTTGGGCAGTGATCATTAAAAATCTCCATATTTTGAAAAGTATGAGCACAAAGTAAAGGATCAGCTTAAGATAAAATACGTTTCAAATCGACCCCCCGTTTTAAAAACCTATTGGGTGTGATTAAAAAAAAGTGTATTAGCAAATATCTAAATTTAGGGCAGTCTAACTCCGTTGGTGAGGCCTGCACGAGTCATAGATAATCAACTAGTGAGTGAGCCATCCAGAGAAAGAAAAAAAACTGGATAAAGCAAAGAATTAAGTTTAGGTGTCACTTTGGATGACAGTCTTAGTTGACGGTTTCACATTCTTTGATGATGCCAATAATATAATCGTTGCTACTACAATCATTACGATTGGAGCAAGAATGATAATAAACAGAAAGAGGTTCAAAGGGGGGGGTATGAAGGAAATACAAATTTAGAAAGGGCGAGGGGAAAGTTGAAAGAAAGATTCAAAGGGAGGAAAAGAAGGAGTATAAAGAAGATAAAAAGGAAAAAAGAAGAAAAAGGGAAGGGGTTAACGACAATGGGAGAAGAAGAAGAAGAAGAAAAAGAAGAAGAAGAAGAAAAAGAAGAAGAAGAAGAAGAAGAAGAAGAAGAAGAAGAAGAAGAAGAAGAAGAAGAAGAAGAAGAAAAAGAAGAAGAAGAAGAAGAAGAATTTCAAAGCAGGAAAAAAGTAAAGAAGGAAAAGTAAGAGGAATAAAGCAAAAACGGGGAGGGACAATCAAATAGAAAAAGAGAAGGAACATGAAATGGGAGGAAAACGGCTAAGGAAAATAGAAACAGAAAGTGAGGAAGAGTTTACAGTAGAATAAAAAGGGTTAAAAGAAAAAAAGTGGAAGAAGAGAAAAGAAGATGATAAACACACATAAAAAAAAGGAAAGCCAAAAATGAGTGCCAAGTAAAGAAAAATGTATGTGAAGGAAAACATTTGAAAAATAAAAGAGACGAAAGGAAACGAATGAAAAAAAATGATTAGTACAATAAAGGTGAACAAAATGCGAAGGTAAAGAAGAAAAAAAGAGAATGACTGAAAACAAATAAAGAAGAAGAAGAAGAAGAAGAAGAAGAAGAAGAAGAAGAAGAAGAAGAAGAAGAAGAAGAAGAAGAAGAAGAAGAAAAACAGCAACAACAACAACAACAACAACAACAATCAAAACGAGAATTAGAGAAGAAGGAAAACAAAGAGAGGACAAAAAATACGATAAGAACTTTAAATTGGAAGAATTAGGCGACAAATGGTATTCCAGTAATAAAATCAACATTTCTTAACAATTAAGCACAGCTTTATTGTCACTAATACAACCAACTCAACTCCTGAACAACCAAAAACAAAAACGATCTAAAAACACAGATGACTGAGTTGACCTCATTAAATTAATTGTTTCTATAGCGAACAACAAAGATCGTAACATTATGACGGATGAAAATGTTGTATCTGCGTGGTGTTTGAGTCGGGATAGCGTTATCATTAGAGAAAGATACTTCATGAAATAAAAAAAGCAATAGGCAATAAAAAAAAACGAAATGATGATGAATTAATAATAAAAATGAAAATTATTACTAAGGGCTGAAATTTCGTGGAATGTCTTGGCATTTACGATGTCTATCTAAAAAGGAAAATAGTCATTTTAAATATCTCGATTACTGGTTGCGTGGCTTTGATATAATTTTGCAATCAATCAGAGGGGCCCTTCCAGTATGTATATGTCGATAAACATCACCCGTTGGGTTCTCCTTTCGACAGTTAGGCTCCATGGACTAAGCAAGTAGTAAAAATGGTTTAGGTTATTATTTGCAAAGCATTGCATTACCTAGGTCTATCAGCCCCTCCTATTGGAGTTTCTCCTTACAAGATCTAACTTTTCCCAAAGCTCAAGTCTTCATTAAGAGATGAAAGATCTCACATCGTGGACAAGCGGACTGCCAAGAGACGACTAAGGGGCGTGGGGATATTCACATAAGCTCCTTTTAGGGAGGACTTTGACGAGTTTAATTCACTATGACGCCATGTGGGTATTTTTTGGTGATAATCATCGGCTGTATACCTCTTGGATAGACCAAGAGTAAAAAATTCTATAGCTGTGTTACACATGCACACACATACAACAAACAAAGACATTGACAGACACACCCAAACATACACACACAAAAAAAAGTATTAACTTTAAGGTTAATTGTAAGAGTTGTCGAATTCTTCGGTTAATTATGTTTGTGAAGAATCAACTTGAAGAACCTTTTCTCTGTAATTAGTATTCTTGAAATTGATATCGTAAGTCGGTTTTCATACAGAGATAACAACCATCACGACGGGTGTAAAATTCACATGGGTGAACATTCAATAGAAATGACACAAACAGCGAGTCGGGTCTTTTGTTATGCTTACTGATCTCTCATGGTTAAATGTTTTTTGTGGGTAACTTAAGCAAGTAAGCCCTGTTTCAAAAAATAAAATGTGTAGTATAAATAAACATTAAAATTATGATAATACCCCATACAAAATAACAAACTACATTACTGACTTAGATATGTAATATAATGAAAAGGAAGCAATATTTGATCAGCATTTCTAGGGTTCCATAACATAACTGTTATGTTTTGAAAATCCCAACAACGATTACAAAGTCAACAACAGATGATCCCTACAAGAGAAAAAAAAACACTCACTGATCCATAATAAGAATGTATAAGTAAAACAAAGGAAAAAACGAGGAAGATCACATAAATTACGTTGACAGCTATTGGGAAATAAGTGCCTGAAGTGATGCAGAAAGATTTTTATAAAGTTTTTCGTACTTAATGTTCAAAGCCGTGAGGCTTTTTAGACCACACACACACACACACACACACACACATATATATATATATATATATATATATATATATATATATATATAGATAGATAGATAGATAGATAGATGGATGGATGGATATCGTTTCACATACGAAGGTATATGTAACTTATCATACAGGGTTCTGCCGTTTGGATATCTCTTCACACCAGATTCCCTTTTCTGCCCACGATGTGAATTATTAAATCTGAAGAAGATCTCTGGTGTTATGATTTGATTTATGGTTGAATTCCAGTGAGAACCTTAATAATAATTTTCATTATTTTCGCCAGAGAATTCTGTCAACTTCAAGTTATGTATGTCTCTCTTCTACCGCTCTTTGCAACCTCGCCAAGATTATTGTGAAACGCCATCGGTGATTTGTGCTGTTTTCAAAGGGGGGGGGCTTCATTTCTGAGCTGTTAAATAATTAAATGTTAGATGCAAATATATATATATATATATATATATATATATATATATATATATATATATATATATATATATCGATATATATATACATATATATGTATATATATATATCTCGAAAAACTGATATATTTATATCCAACTATCAATCTATTTCAGCCATTCCATAATATCCACCATTCGAATTCATGCGTATATCTCTCATAAAGTATTACAATGACTTTACACATCTACGTAAACACACAGACACATGCAAATATTAATACATGGGCGCACTTATAATCATCACCATCATCATGATCATTAGTCTCCTAACGTTGTTAGACATAGACCTTCCCCAGGATACAACACTTTTCTCTGTTATGGGCGTTGTGGAGCCAGTATTTTTCCAGTTAATTTCTCTATCTTATATTCTGTTCGTTTAGGTTTTGCATGTGATCTCTGGAGATCAATGCTATGAGTCCTGATATCCATTGGTTGTCCGTCATTTTTGTGACATGACCAGTCCATTGCCATTCAAGTTTCCTTATAGATTCTATGATGCTTTGGACTCCCGATTTCTCCCTGATACATTGTGCTGTCTTGTGATCTTTCCATATAAAGTTGAGCATGATTCTCTCATGTGCTCGTTGCATGCTTCTCAGTTTGCGAGTCTTTCTTTTGGTTAACTTCCATGTTCAAGCTTCATAAGTGACTATTAGAAGGATGCATTGGTTGTATACTTTTCTTTTTAGGATTTTTTGAATCGTCTGGTCCTTGAAAGTTGCCAAAAGCTTGTCATCCTAGAGTGATGTGTGTGTACGTGTGCATGTTTCTGTGTATGTGTGTGTGTGTTTTACTTTATATTCCTGTCCGTATGCGATATTTGTACTGTTTTACTCTATTTTTAAGTTAAGTGTGGATAAATAGATTGATATTTACTATTTTTGTGGGAACAGATCAGTGTCCGCTGATTGCAAGGACTACGAGTAACTGGTCGATAACAGCGAAATTGTAAGTCTCTATTTATTTGTACATATACAATATGAATATATATCTCTGTGTGTCATCCTTTTTGTTAGTTTTAAAGGCGTTTTCTTCATTTCGGTTGCATTTACACCTGAAGTGATTAATCCCACATCTCGTCTTCAAATAGTTTTGTAATTAGCCAAACGAACAAATTGAACCTCGCCATAACAAAAAAAAAAAAAGAAAGAAAGGAAGAAATTAGAGTAAGTGAAAAAAAATGAAAGAGGGAGAATTAGATTATTTCATCCTCTTCTAAACAGCAGCCATGACACCCAGGCCACCAACCACCCGATCACACATGACCACACCCCCCACACACGAAGAAATTACTTACGAGTCTAGATTAACAAGTATCATTCATCCAATTAACCCACTAATCAACCTTGTTCAACTTGGAAAGGAGACAGGTCTGGTTAATCCCTCAATAGAAACCCCTAAATGATCAACATCTTTTTTGCAGCATGCTGTATTAAGGTGATCAGTTAAATCATGGAGAAAACGATGGTCAACGGGTAAATTACTTCTCTGGCGTTTTGCTGGGCAGTGATCACGTAAGTCCAAATTTTAAAAAAAGAAAACAAAAAAACTCAAGTCTGAATACGACTGGACAAAAATTGAGGGATATACTTACATCCTCGATTGGACCCTACACTAAAAATCTACTTTTAGGAATTTTCAACAAAGAAAAAAAGTTCCAGCCATATAGTGCCATTGCAACGACGTATTAGCCCTATACATACATACATACATACATACATACATACATACATACATACATACATACATACATACATAGTCGATAAGCGAGACCAGCTTGAAAACTGAAGATACCTCTGTTGACAGTCCTGGTGACATTTTCGACTGAAGGTTTCTAATAGCTAATCCAGTTCATCAAAGTAAGACAAACAGAGAAATAATTGATATTGACAAGGAGTTTTTCTTTTTCTTTTTTACTTATTGTGACATTTTCTTCATGTCAGTTTCATTTGATGAGCCTTCCCTCCCTTAGTCTCCGCCATGTCGTCTGCTCCTTCCTTTTTCAATACACAATCATCTTCATTATCGTGTTGGATTTCATTCAGCTTTATATTCGATTATTATTATTATTATTATTATTATTATTATTATTATTATTATTATTATTATTATTATTATTATTATTATTATCATCATCATCATCATCATCATCATCATCATTTGTGGTCATTATGTTTACGATATTGCTTTTCAATTATTACGTTGTAACACATTAAGTATCATTTTTGTACAACACAGAATTTAAAGCTAGAAATGTAGGATTCATTTATGTAATTACATTGTTCACAGAGCCAGTGGATGGAAATATGATTTATCATTATTGGAGGCTGTTATAGTGTCCATGTAAGAGGTCAAACCGATTTTAAAGTACGATTTCCGATGTGAACCCGTTGCTGTTAAAGATGCTGATGTCGTTGACGGATAGAAATGAATATCACCATCTTGTGAAGAATTCGGTGTTGGTTCAATAGGCTTATGAGTGGGAATATTGATACCAGTAGATTTCGAGAAAGGACTTTTTATCACTGAGAGGAAACTATTGACAGTAAGGGACAACGACCAATGAACAACGATTCGACCACTTTCTTATTTCAACCTGTCATTGCAAAGCAATAGAAACGAATAAACGTTAGGAAAATTGAGTCTTCCATATTAACCTTTCATTTCTTCAACCGATTATCATCTTTCTAAGCATTTAAATATACATATCTGTCCTAAAGGCTCCAATATTATCCGTACTTGTGCTGAATTTGCAACCACTTGACCTTTAATTTTATAGAAATGGCATATTTTGAAAAAGGATGATATTTGATTCGGAAAAATTTATTGCTTCGAATGGGCCATGTTTTATTCAAAAATATTCCATATCCAACAACCAAGTATTGATACTTAAGTAAGTAAATTTGCTCATAATGACTACAAAATCAAGCAAGTTATTCAGATAACTTTGATTCGACAATGTGCGCAGGAGTATTGATTCAAGACTATAGGATGTCAGAGGAAGAAATAATCTGGAACTTTGAGATCCAGACCGACCGCTTCATCCGATGGCAAACACCGGATTCGATTTCAGTGAATAAGGAAAAGAGGACCTGTTTAATTGTAGATTTAGCTGTATCAGCTAACCATAAATTTGGAGGAAAGAAAGAAAACAAAATTGAAAAATGCCAGGATCGAGAACTGAAGACACTGCAAAGCGTGGTTGTTAAAATTCAAAACTCTCTGAAAGAATTCCTTCCAAGCACACTAATAATGATGGGTACATATGTTAACTTCATGTTCCACAGAATATTCAGGTCCTGAGTTCTTGTTATTGTTTTCCTTTCCTTTCATTTTAACTCTACGGCCTGCTGGTACATCAACATTTGCAATCCAAAAGATTTGTTGTTTTGCTTACGATTAACAAAACAGGTATCCTAGCCTGTTTGGCTCTTTCGAATTCGATAAACTTTCATTGATTTCCTATTAACGAAAAAATTGCCTTTCGAAGGCATCTGTGCCTTAGTTCCCTACAAAGTACAATCCTTGAGGACGTCAAAGGCGCATCCAGGCGATCTTCCCACTTCTCTAAATAACCAAAGTATTTTCTCAAGATCTCTGTTGGCTGCCTCGAACCGATATCTTTAATCTCACCCACCGTCCGGATTATCTTTGTGAAAAGGTTGAAGTCACTCTGAGCCATATCTGTGTGAAGTGACGTTTTGCAAAACAAACTGCTCGAGACATGAACGATATCAATTATCATTGTTAATGTAACGATCAAGCAGCACAAAATTCACTCAATGGATCTTCACTACCCTAGATATGTGTATATCCTTGTATGCGTATTAAGGTATTCTCTGGTTGTTGCCTAGTCGCATCAGGGCTGCGCAACCGGGTCTGGCAACATTTAGAATTACTGGATACCTTAGAATAACTGGATACCTTCCAGACTGAACTTGATATAATCTGGTACTTTTTCAGTTTTATATATTTATCTATTTCTTCTTTCTTCCTCTTTTTTTATTTTCAATTTCATTCTCATATTTCTCTGTTTCAAACATCTTTTCTTTCTCCTCCTGCATCGTCTCTCCGATTTTTCTCTTATTTTCCCATAAATCTTGCTCGTACCTCCTACACAAAGTGTCCCCGATCTTTGGGGTTTATTAGAAACAGTCAACCATAAATTGTCACAAAAACGGTCAACATAGGTCTCTTCAGTTTTTAAGTCGGTCCAGCTGGCTGGCTTTTCAACCAGCTAACATGTTTGTACCACATGTAAAGGCTACACTAATGGAGATTAAGGGTTGAAAATTTAAACATTGCTCTTTAACACATTTTTAAAAAAAACTTGCCTTCAGTTTTTAGTCGGGGATTCAATATGAAATATGAGTTTATGCTAAATTGATTACCCACTTTGTGTCAGGCAGCTGTTCTGTTTTTCCATCCGGACATTTTTTTTAGTGAACACTTCCTAACAAAATGCATGAAAAGAAACTTATTCATTGATCACCCCCAATACACCATGCAGCAAAAAGACGTTGGTTACCTGATTGTTTCTATTGAGTGACCAACCAAATCTGTTCCATTTTCTTTTTCATTCCGACCTTCAACTTCAACAACATTTCCATATTCGCCCTCGTTCACCATTGTAACTCTTACATTCTTGTAAAAGTCAATCTTCACTGACTTTTTTCTCAATCACTCTTCGTCGACATCTTCTATATCATCCATATCCCGTCATGCAACTTCCGATCGAACTTCCGGTGAGTCAGCACCGTCGCCATATTTTTTCAGGTCTTATGCCTTAAAAGCAAACGTCAGGGCTTTATTGAGTTTTTGTAAATCGTGCGAATTTCATTTCCTCTAATAATTCAAGCAAGATTACCTTCTGTTCCCCGGCTTTAAGAATCTTTCTAGACGATCACTCACATTTTGGTGGCTTAACGGTTATAGGCATAGAGAATGAAATCTTGGTAGTTATTGTCACAACGTTTCAGCCGTTGTACCCTACGTCTTTCTCAAAGTGTCTGATGTAAAACCAATCCCTTTATTCAATCGAGTAGATTATTCTCAGTCCGCACAAGGCGCTTGCATGATGTATCGTATAAGTTAATTAATCGTAGTTCATCTGTATTTGCAAGGTCACTCAGCCGCCTCTGCCTGGTATCAGTGGATTTTACGAGTATATAATTGTAGTATATAATTGAAGGATACCAAAGAAGAGAGATAAATGAAAAGCAATTGAGTCTCACTTTATTCATTATCTCATATATAATTTCACATAAAAAGGCCTCGTCAATCACTCAACAAATACCGTAACGTGACTGGCATATTTTTTGCAGAATGCTATGTCGGAGATGCTCAATTAAAAATTTGGTAAGAAAAGTAATCTATGGATATGTCTCTTTTCTTGCCCCAGTAGGGCAGCAAACGCTAAAACAATGTCTGAATTCTCAAAGAAGAAGAGTGAATATAAACTGAGGATCAATTTGGCATAAAATTGCATTGTAAATGGCCTACCCCACATCAATTAAAACCAATTTGGGGGAGAATTTAAAAAAAAAGCCTGTCTAGTTCCCAGTTTCTGTTCGCGTTACACTAATGCCTTTAAGAAAAGAAGTGGGTCCATTATCACCCGCGGGGTAAGCAGCAAGGAATTGGAGCATTTTAGCTCCTAAAAAAAGTCCATCATAAAATTATACCCCCCCCCAAATGTCACTGATATAATAAATAATACTCGATGGATTTTTTGAGAAACAAGGACGGATTTTTTACTATTTGTATCGCTCGACACAGGAACAACTGGGTCTGAGATCCATATTTATTATATGATCATTAACAACTGTCCATGACCAACAACTTCTTGCAGCATACTGAGTTAAGGCTGAAGAAATAAAAAGGTGGTGATCAAGTAATAAGTTACTTCTAAAGACAGGTTATTGTCGATTATTTAAAAAGACCAAATTTCCCAAGATAAAGCAGGGCAAAAAATATAGACCAATTTAGCATTAATTTTAAAACTTTTTACACCTATAAAAACTTATCAGGGGGAGGGTAAACAAACATTTTCGGTAGACCTAAACTATAAATGTTCAATTTTTTACTTCTCTAGCTCAATTGGCACGGCCTGTACACCGGATACATACATAACCATCCAACTGTACCGACTTGAAAACTGAAAAAAATCTATGATGACACTTTTGGTGACTGTTCTGATGAACAGTTTCTGATACATTTTCTGGATAATAGGAAAAAATTATCAAAAATTGGCGTATACCCGATGATTTTTTTAAGATTAATTATTTGGGGGGAAAAATTACGGGGTCAACCGATACAAAGATGTCTCAATCAATAAAGTATTGTCAAAAGATAAATCCAAACTTCAGCCAAAGACATTAAAAATATTCTTTAGTGAAAGGCATTTCGATTCAGGCAACCAGAATGATAATCAAAATCTGAGCAAAAAACTCGTCAGTAGAAGATAGGACGGTTGAAAAAGAGATAGGAGGAAATTAAATGCGAGTAAAAATTCCAGAAAATATCTGATAGATATGTAAATGGATAGATACAAACAGATTTTGATAGATAGATAGATAAATAGGTAGGAAGAAGCAGAGATAAAGACAGGTTGACGTATTTTTGTATAGAGATAGAATAATAAATTGTGTTATATTATTTAGAAACTTATTTGAAATGATCTATCGTTGTTACTTTGTCAATGTATCATTTGGCCTAGACAATGCAAATAAAATGAACAAGAAAATGAGGCTACTAAAGGAACCAACTTATCACAGATAAGGCAACTGCTCGAAATTCAATGTATCAATCACCCTGGCAAAATGCTAAGAGCATCGCGACGTTGAATCGGCTACCCTATCGGTGACAAGTTCGATTCCTGAAGCAGTTCCATTTTCATAAATTGGTTTATTCTATCTAACTTGTCTAGGGCAGGTGGTGCAATAACAGTGTAACAAGGGGATCTCATCTGAAATAGGTTTCTAAATGATATAAACAATGCATAATTCATTCCATTGAACCAATTATGCTTATTTCTTAATACATACATAAACATATTTGACTACAAAAGTTCAATACGTAGAATAATATCTATTAATCTTTCTCAAAATATCTATCTATCTATCTATATCTATCTATCTATGGATATCTCTCTCTCTCTCTCTCTCTCTCTCTCTCTCTCTCTATATATATATATATATATATATATATATATATATATATATATATATATATATATATATATATATATATAGCGGGAGAGAGTTACAGAGAACGATATAGATTGATAGATGAACAGATAGATAATGACAAATCGAGATAGATGAAGAGTAGATGTATATATATATATATATATATATATATATATAGGGAGAGAGAGAGAGAAAGAGAGGGAAAGAGAGAGTGAAAGAGGGAGAGAGAGAAAGAGATAGATAGATAGATAGATGGATTGATAGATAGATAGATGGATTAAAAGATAATGTGATGGGTGCAAATAAACCGAGCAATAAAATAGATAAAGACGATTTTATATATACATAGATATTAAATTGATATACATAGATAGTTAAATAGTAAGGGTAAACACACATACACACACATGCATATATATATATATATATATATATATATATATATATATATATATATATATATATATATATATATATATATATATATATGCATATATATATATATATATATATATATATATATATATATAGTGAGAGACAGACAGACAGACAGACAGACGGACAGACAAACAGAGACCGAGACAGAGAGAGACACACACAGATTTAGATACATGGATAAATTGAGGTGAATAAATTGATAGATTGACTAACAAATAGATGGTAGATGTTTACATCGATTAATAAGAGGAGACTAAAGATATATGTATATACGTACACACACATATATATATATATATATATATATATATATATATATATATATATATATATATATATATATATATATATATATTATATATATATATACAAACATATATATAGTGAGTGAGAGAGATTGATAGGTAGATAAACACATAGATATTTAAATTGATAGATAGATAGACAAGAAAAAAAACCCTGAGGTGAATTTCTGAAGTGCCGATGGAGTTAACATCCTAATGGCAACTGAAAAAAAAAATTTACAAGTGAAAATAGCGAAAGAGAAGTAAAATGATGAAAGATCGCATGGTGAGAAGCGCCCCCTGGGGTTAAATGGCAAAAAGTGAATTAAAAACTGAGAGAAGATAAAAAGCCAAAAAAAAAAAAAAACACTTTTAAAAAGATAAAACGAAAAAGATGCCGATTTCCGGCTTAGAACCGAGATCCATTAAAGATGTTTTTTTTTAATAATCTTTTTCTATGTCGGTAGGCCGGAAAAATATCAAGAGCAGAAGGTGTCTTCGAATTTTCATCTTTTTCTCTGACAGACTAAATATGGTTTTGAGAAAAAAAACATTACGCTTTATAAATCAATTTATTAAATTGTCTAGCTTTTATTCTCTTATTTTTTGAAAAATCTCACTGCTATTTCTTTTGAAATTTTTCTTCCAATCTCAATCTTTGAAGCATTCCATTTTCTCTCTTTCAATTCTTCAGTCTTTCACTCTTGCTCACTTGCTATTTATTTCTCCCCTTCCCTCTATGTCTCCCTCTTTACTTTTATCTATTGACAATTCTAAGTTCTCCTTTGCTATCTTAGGAGTTGGCTTATTTTATCACTTTCTTACATGCATTTTGCTTTCTCCTTCTTTATTTACTTTCTTTTTCTTGATTGCTATCATTTCTAGAAGTTCTTTTTTGTTTCTCTCTCTTTCATACTACTTTACTTTTTCCTTTCCTTCTTTCTTAAATTTTCAGCTCTCTTTCTCCCTCTCTTACACTTTCTCTCTCTCTCTCTCTCTCTCTCTCTGTTTCTTTTCTTATGCTTTCTGTTCACTTTTTCTTTTCCTTTCTTATTCTGTCAGGTATTTTTCCTTATTTAACTTATCATGTCGAATTTCTTTGTACCTTTCACGCTCTCTGTATTTTTCTTTCAAGTATTCATCTTCCTCTTTCTCTGCCTTCATCGCTTTCACTTTCGGTCTCACTTTCTCTTTTTCTGAATTATTTCTTTCTTTTGGTTTATTTCAACTTATCCCTTCCTTTCTCTTTCCTTTAAAAATGGATTTTACTCTTTTTATATCTTCTTTGGATTTCATCCCCCCCACCACCACTCTCCCTTTTATTCCATCATTTTATATCATCTCTTTACCTCCGGAGTTTTATTTTCGAACAAAAAGTAACGAATATCATATATATATATATATATATATATATATATATATATATATATATATATATATATATATATATATATATATATATATATATATATATATGATGTGATTGCTTGAGAGTCTATGGTTATCGTGTGTTAGTTTGTGTTTGTTTCCGTTCGAATATGTATTTGTATTTGTGTGTTTTTATTTTTATGGGAGTTTGTACTTTTAACACCAGTAGGCGTTCATACCAGTCTGTTAGCTCAATTCATTATCCCCCTGAAATACATAATATATTCATTATTTTTACTTTCACTTTCGATTTTATTCATTTAGCATCTGCTCGTTTTGAATTACTTTTCTCCTTTTGAATAGAATATTAATTAATTCCAAAATATGTTTCCTTTCTCTATTCTAAGGTTTACAAAAAAAACAAGTGTCATATATATATATATATATATATATATATATATATATATATATATATATATATATATATATATATATATATATATATATATATATACACATATATATATATATACATATATATATATATATATATATATATATATATATATATATATATATATATATATATATATAAGTATGGGGGTGCATATGTGTGCGTGCATGCATGTGTTTATATATATATATATATATATATATATATATATATATATATATATATTCCAGAGTACAAATCAGGAATACAATATCTAATGTACTCGGTATATTCAACACTGAACATTATGTCAAGTTAGAAAGAGCTTTAAGTATGTTGGAATGAATGATTTGCTAAAAAAATATGCTTTTTGCCTTATTTTTGGCTTCTTCTGGCGAAACTGAAAAAGCCAAAACGAAATATAAACATAAATGTGTTTGTGTGGCACATCTCATATATATATATATATATATATATATATATATATATATATATATATATATATATATATATATATATATATATATCTCGAAAAACTGTATAATGACACCATTTCTTCATTTTGCTGATAATATTGTCATGAATCGAGGAGCTAAAGAAAACCGGACGTATATATAGTGGGACAGTTAAAGCCGTGGTGGGTGGGAAATGTCTAATAAATTTTCTTTGTTGCAAGCTTGTTGATATATATCATCATCATCCTCAGTCAACACAAGACTGCTGCTGGACCAAGACCTATCCCATCACCATCCATGAGAATCACGTTTGCGCTAATTTCAAAATGTTTCACCAGTGAATAATGTCATCCCTTCATCTTGTGTCCGGTCTTCTGCTACTGCAGTTACTGTTTAATCTGCACGAGACAGAATGCCCTTTCACCTCATCAGTTTCATACCTTTCTTGCCAAGTCTCCTACCCATTTCCATTTTTGTTGCTTGCTAATTGCGTAATACACCTCACTCTGGCTTTCCTTCGGATCCATGTCAATTTGTTCTTATTTCTTCGTGTTAACGTTTGTATGACTCTTTCAGCGTTGCTAAATTGGTTTTCATTTCTCTCTGTTAGTTTTCATGTTTTGTATCCATGAAAGGTTATTGGTAATTGGCATTCATCGTATAATCAGAGCTTTCAACACATTGACAAAGTGCTTTTTAATGTCTGCATTTATAAAAATGACTTGTACTGATATATATATATATATATATATATATATATATATATATATATATATATATGTAAATCATCAACTAGTATTAAACAGACACACACATATATGTGTGTGTGTATGTGTGCGTGTTACGTACACATGCACATATATATATGTGTGTGTGAGAGAGAGAATGCATGTTACATACTAGTTCATGATTAACATAAATACATCAATTGGCTATTAATAATCTTGTATAAGTACAGACATTTCGTACAGTACCTTGTTATACATATATATATATATATATATATATATATATATATATATATATATATATATATAATCTACAAAGCTTTACAGCTATAAACACAAAATGCATAACGGATTTTTTCAAATTTTAGTCGTGTCACTTCAGTCTTTTTTTTTCCTAACACCTGTCAGTGTATTTTATGTAAATATTCCAGTGTTTACTACGTTTTCACATATACTTTACTATTATGGTACCGTGCGTAAATTTTTTCATTGTTGGAATCATCTGTTTTTACTGTGTAACCCTTTCGAGCACTTAAAGAACAAAACCGCTATACTAACATAACATCCAAGCAGTGTTGATCAAACACCACCTTTTATTCAGCTTTGATTTTGATGTACAATTTATTTCGATCATGTAATTCTTTATTCTATAATGGTTATTATCATGATATGTTCTGTATGTAAGTTATTCTATACTACACATAATTTGATCTTTTTGAAACAGGGTTTACTTACGTAGATTACCCCAAAAACGTATTCAACAGTGAGGAATAAGTAAGTTGAACAATGGTGCTTTGATATTCATGTCACTTCCATTGAATGTTCACCCTTGTGAGTAATAAATCTGTTGTGACGATTTCAATTTCACACTGCATGCACACCAACTTATTATATCATCTTTAAGAATAGTTATTACACAAAAGGTTCGTCGAGTTGATTTTCTACCTATACATAAATTTTTATCAACTAAAAGGTGCAAAGGTTTATCGACGCCATTCCGAAATTGGTAAACATCTCAACGACGATGATGATGCACCGTAGGTGAATCTTAACATTCTATGGTTCAAAGTAAACTCAAACCACAGCCGACTGATGATAATAAAGTTATCACTAATTTCCAATGTTACTTTTCACCAACCCTGTATCTCTTTATGTATGTAAACGTTTAAAAACAAGAATCAATTTTTCAGGGTCGAATCATCTGCTAACGATTCTGCTGTAATAAATAGCGAAACTTCAGTCGGGGGAAAATTTGAAAAAATAGAAGCATATGCACTGTTATATCTATGTATCAGTATCATTCATTTATATTGCACACGCACACAACTATATATATATATATATATATATATATATATATATATATATATATATATATATAGGAAGTTATAACTGCTCATTCCTACACTTTTTATCATTCTAATTCCCATAGTTCAAAAGGGTTAATTTATTGTCCCTGCAAATATGTTCTTATCTTCAGGTTTTTAATAAAGCATGAAGTTTAATAAAGTAGCGTTTCATGTGTTTATGTAGGAAGTATTAACTGCTCATTTTTTTTCGAATACGTCGTTATACAAACACGGTTTCTTTAATATATGATACACGAACTTTGAAGAACGTTTGCTTCAATGACATCGAAGCCTCTCAACGATGTATTCATTATTCTTAGTGCTATTAAAAGCGTGTACTCGCACGTATGGCTTAGAGGTGTGTCAATGATGCATACACATAATGTAAAAACCAAGTCATACATTCCTACACAAATGAACATATACTTCCGAACACACGCACACGCACGGACATGCATGAACACACACACAAATGTGGATATATATATATATATATATATATATATATATATATATATATATATATATATATATATATATATATATATATGTATATATATACATATATATATATATATGATGTAAACTTTCAATTTTTTACTACTGAAAAGGAAATGTAATATTCAAGTAACCACAACTACGTGTCAGAGGAGTCAGCTTTAATTCGATCAGTGTTATTTCAACGTGATATCCCATAACTATTCTATGAATTAATATTAGGATCCTTTAATTTCATTCTCTTTTATGAGGTTAATCAGCTGTTCTATCATATCCTCGTTTGGGGAGTATTGAAGAAAGAGGGATTTTCTTCGACATGATTCTTCTCATTGTCTCCACACATGTCTATAAGAATATTGCCACACAAATTATGTCTTTTTAATCCAATGAATATATATACATATATATATATATACACACATATATATATATATATATATATATATATACATATATGTGTGTGTGTGTGTGTGTGTGTGTGTGTGTGTGTGTGTGTATATATATATATATATATATATATATGTACATAGAGAGGGAGACAGAGACAGAGAGAGAGAGAGAGAGAGATCTGGCTATCTGTTCAATTTCTTGTTGCTATCCCCTAATCTTTAAAAATCTTCTCAAAGTTCTTGACATCAACTCAAATCCAGGAGATACAATTATGTCATCAGATACATGAATTGTCCATTGGTTTCCATATGTTTTTTGAGAATTTTTTGGGTGAAGTTGCACTCAATTTTATATTTTTCCGACGACTAAATAAGCAGCATCTACGGCAAAAAGAATTTCTGATGCCAAGATTTCAAGGTTTCCGAATATTTTAGATGAAGCATCAACATTACCAAGTTTTTTATAAATTTTCCTTCCATTTCCTTTTATTTCTTTCGGATTTTACAATTAGGTGTAATAATAAGTTTTTCAGAATTTTTTGGCTAGAGTGTTATCAGTTAATCCTAAAGAGAAATTTTTACTAGTCTTCCTTTCATGGCATTTTGATGCTTTTTACAGTAACACTCAATGCTCTTATTTTCAAATCTTAGTGACTGTTTTTTTCTGAATGTATTTATAGCTGTTGTTTTCGGTAAAGCCAACTTTAATGAAAGTATTGCAAATGTTCACGATTCAAAAATGATATCGAAAACATTTCAATAATTCAACTTAGAAATATCTTTTACTTCAATTCCTGTTTTCACATTTTTCGGGACTCTTTTGAAAAAACATTTTTTTTCAAATATTTCTCATCACTGGAATATAAATAAAACATGACAAAACATCCATTTCATTCAACATCAACTGAAGATCGAACTTACTATTTTGAAGGGAGTATTAATCGTCTTAGCTTTGTTTAGATTACTGATATTTTGTGCAGCAGGTTTTATGTTGAATGTCCTTCTCCAGACTCATGTAACCATTTCAGTTTTTTACATGTCTCTGAAATGTTTGTTGTGGTTGTATATAATATCCTGTTTATGTCAAAATATTATCAAATTATTTAGATTATTCACGTTTCAGCATTATTTTAATAGGAAAATTGTTCTATACACGCACTGTGTTGACATAGAAAATATATTCCTGAACATATTTCCTGGCTCTTCTTTGGTATATTTTTCTTGTAGTCCTCTCCGTATTGTATTCTTTTTATTCTTCTTTTAGTTATTAGCAGTAAAATGTATAGGAATCTCTCTGACTGCAGTAGTCTGTATGACAGTGCCTAAACTTGATTTAAAACATGGCTGTAACCATTACAAAATATGAATCAAGACTGTCAACTTTGTGTCAGTATAAGTTCATTCAGTTTTTAAGTAGTTTTGAACGACTGACCGGTTTGCTGCCTCTGTATGTATCGATGTATATCGCGCACAGAGGCCAGACTAGTGGGGCCAAACAGCTGAAAATTTGTATATTTACTTCTTATGACTTTGAAGAGCTAAAACTTTACCCTAATAGGTTTTTAATGAGTGCAACTAATTTACAATGAGGACTTATACCATATCAGTCCCCTCGCCTGTGTTTGATTATGTTCACCATTGTTTTGTTTTTTATTTTTAATTCAGATTTTCAGTGATCACTGCACAACAAAAATGGAAGAATTAACTTATTCATTGATCAGGTTTTTTTTCCAATTCTATTATTGATCCCCCTTAACACGACAAAAAGATGTCCATTGCATTAAAGTTTCTTTTGAGTGACTATTCGCACTAGTTTAACTTACTAGTGAGGATTAAAAAATTATCAGTAATGGCTCTGTAATGGATAACTCAATTCAGATGGAATCTGCAGAGCAAAAACTTTTGTATAACTTAATAATAAGTCAAAGAAGGTTATAGTTGCTGAGTTAATTATTTGGTACAAACTAATGGACACTATGAAAACTTGACAATGAAAATCCATGTTTCTATGGGAGAGCATTGCATAAGCTTACAATGAATGAGTTACCTCACTCAAAGAGTGCTCAACCCTGAATAGGGGAGCGTTATATATATATATATATATATATATATATATATATATATATATATATATATATGAGTATATATATGTATATATATATATGAGTATATACATATATATATATATATATATGTGTGTGTGTGTGTGTGTGTGTGTGTGTGTGTGTGTGTGTGTGTGTACAACAATGCATCTATATGAATATATATTGCCAACTTATCAAAGATCATCGTAGTCACCCTTGAGATGTTCAAAAAATGAGTTTCACAATTAGGGTATTGCTTCAAGTTTGCAAATTGTGGAAAGTGGATCCCTAATCAAACACACACACACACACACACACACACATATATATATATATATATATATATATATATATATTATATATATATATATATACATATATATATATATATATATATATATATATATATATATATATATATATATATACGAGGTCAATCTATTGAAAAACCGCCTTTCAATGGAACGTTTCATCATGTTTTAACTGAAATCTCGTATAGAATTGATCTTCTTCTCAATATAAAAGATTTTATCAATCTACATTGATCATATGTTGAGGTATACATATTAGCTGAAGGTCTTTTCTACATAATGTTATCAGTCAGGGCACGCTAAAACGTCCCATTGACGCCCTGTCTAAAAATTCCGGCAAAACCCAATATGTTTGCATGTGTTTGTGTATGTGTAATTGTGTGTACGTGTCTGTTTGTGTAAATGTTTGTGTCCGTATGTGTGCGTGTATGTGGATATTTTTTCTTCCCATAATTCTTTCTGTGTTTCTTCCCCTTCCTTTCCCATTTCTTCCTAACAAATATATTTCATTTCATTATATTTCTCTCTTAGTTAAGTTTTCATTTACGATCTCCCCGTCTCTTCTGAAACTGGATTAAGAGGGGGGGCTTTTTGTTGTGTTAATCCTCCCCCTTCCAAATATTTTTGGGGAGTAAATCCTCTGTATGCTCATTCCTCATACCCTGTACATAGCAAGTTCCCTCTATTTTCTTTTGTGTCAATTCTTTAGAGACTTTTCTGCTTTTCAATTTTATTAAGGCACTTTAATATCATAAAGTGAAGAGCATTCGTATTTCCGGTTTGAAAAGAAGAACATAAGTCGATTCCCAATTCGCTGGATTCTCTGACTCGCCCATAAATCAAGTCTATAATCTTAAAATAAAAAAACAGAAAAAAAAACGATTTTAGCATTTACTTACACCATCAAAGATTATTACATACGCTGAGAAGGTATTAGCCCTTTTTGGGACCCCTAAAATCAACAGTGAGAAAAATTTAGCGCAATCTGATTTGAGGAGAAACAATCCAGATTTCTTCAAAAAATATATTTCAATATAAATCAACTGCAAGTGTTAGACATATTCAGAATTAAGCGTACAATTTCAAAAAATGGACTGATTCGAATTTAAACCGAGCCCATTATTTAGCCAAAACGTCACCATGACAGATGTCCCCCTTCTGAAGAATACACTGTTAATGGAACTTCGTAAGCTGTCACAAAAATATAAATTCCAATCATCTCCAACATATCGATCGTTGGTTCCAAGCCGTAAAAGTAAAATTCTGATCAGTTATGACCAAAAAATTATTTAAGAGGGATATTAAAAAAATATGCAACATGCCTGTTAAGCATTTCATACAAAGCCATGGAAATTAATTGTGTCGAAACAATGGGCCTTGCCTCTTTCTAATATGCATTGTGTCTAATGATGCTGTTTTCAAATAGGTTACAGTATTAGCGTTTTTCGAATCTGCATAGTATAAGTCAAACTGCTGATTTCAAGCCATTTTAGTAAAAGAAAAAAACAACTTGTATTTAAGGATATAAAGTGATAGATGAAGAAATCTACCGCATAATTAGCATCTTTTCGGAATTTCCTTTGGGCAAATAGATAGTTAAAATAGACATAGAATTCAGTTTGCATGCAGACCCCACAGTATTATTATTGGATTGCAAAGCACATTGATTTCCTTTTGCATTTCCTTCGCAAGCCAGCGCATTTTAGAAGTACCTTAATTTGATACCTTTGGCTTTAATGCAACGTTTCAGCCAATTAGACGTCCCGAAATGATGAATAGAAGAAGAGTTTTTCAGTATTACATAGATATACAGAATCCTAGTTGTGAATCAAATTGTATATTGACGAAGCATCGTAAAATAAACCTCGTAGCCTCCAGACTGCTTTTCTACCATCGAGAATACTGAGGTTTTGGAACATGTCGGAGATCGATCAGGATGAGATAATGAGCCCGTCTTGGAATGGAACTTGCCTGTCCGTGGAGGCTTTTATTGATTCACCGTCATCCATCAGGTTTAAACCAGTTGCGATTTGGAAATCTCCAAGAATCAGTGCAGGATTCCAGTGCATTTTTTTGCCATATTTTTGTCACGTTTAATTTAAATATTTTCTTTTCGTAATTTTATACATTTTTTTTAAAGATATTTCTTGCTAATTTCAAAAATCAGTTGATGACTATACTGCATATCGAAATGGATAACTGGAATCCATTAAATTAAAAAAAATGATTTTAATCAAAGTGTCAGGAATTCTTCATTCAAAAAAATGTTTAAACGTTTGTTTTATTAATTTTTTTTTTCTGGCAATCGATATTTCTTGGTTGTCGTTTTTTTTCATTTAACAAAAGAAATTTTTGTTTTTCTGATTTCTATTCCGTTTCGGTTTGATTATATTCTTAAGCAACTGAACAGGTGAGAGTAGTCTACTGGTTTATAACACGGAACATGGAATCGGCCATCCGAGCTCAAACTCAGGTAAGGATAATATTTCCTTCACACACATTTAGGAGCAGCTTGGGTCTACTTTTTGGTGCCATACAAATAAATAGTACCACAGTTGAGGCCCTTCAGCCGTGTACAGGCAGAATATCTCAGGCATGGGCTTTCATCCCGACCCTATCATAATCAGTCTTTTATCACCGTCATTTGATATAGACTTTCCTCAGGATTCAATACACCTTTCTATCATGGGTGTTTCAGGGTCAATACTCTCAGAATTTGTCTAATGCATGTCAATCTTGTATTTTGCTGGCTTCGATTACGCATGTGATCTTTGAAGATCTGTGTTGTTAGCCGTGATGCTTAGCAATTGTCAGTAATCTTGCAACATGACCAGCCCATTGCTATTTGATTTTTCTAATAGTTTCTATGATGTGTCGGTCTCCCGTGTTCTCTTTGATATACTGTGCTGTCTTGTGATCTCCCCATGTGTGGTTGAGTATGATTCTTTCATGTGTACGTTGCACAATATGTGGGACAGTCTCTTGGTTAGGTTCAATGTTTCAGCACCATAGGTGTCTATCAAGAGGATGCATCGGTTGCATACCCTTCTATTTAGGTTTAATGGGATCTTCTCGTTTTGGGAGGTTGTGCTTGCTTTGACGAAGGCTTCCCACCGTAGAGTGATTCTGCGCTTGATTTCTTCTTTTGAGGATTTCATGGAGATTCGTTGGCCTAGTTGGATGTATTGGTCAAGTCTCTCCAGTTGTGCGTCTTCAATTTTGAAAGTTGTATTCTTCACAGAAACAATCGCTACGTAAGCGTTCATAATTCTTTGAGAATCGGACACTATCATTGTGAAACATGACAGCAAATAAACCTGAGTTATATCATAATTCCATTCCAAATTTTACACTGTCTGACTACATGATCGTCCTTCCCAATAGATTATTCACTCCTACCAACTGTCCCTCTCATTATGTATTTTATCATTCCTGTCTGGGATTCTCAGCAGCATGTTATCCCTATGATTTATTCTCTCTTTTTTTCTTACATATATCTATATATACGTGCATACATACACACACACGCACATATCATCTGGAATTGAACACTCACGTGGATGGGGTATTATGCGTAAAGGAATATACTGTTTAATTCAATCTGATTGACCATCCAGATCTGCGTAGCGTAGGGGTAGAGCATCTGCATCTGGGTGCAGAGCTAAGGTTTCGACTCCACCTAGTGGTACTGGAAAGGATATCGAGTTTATAGCCGCACTGAGATGTGATACAGCAAAAGAGCGGTCTGTAGATTACACAATTATTATTACATATATATATATATATATATATATATATATATATATATATATATATATATATAGAGAGAGAGAGAGAGAGAGAGAGAGAGAGAGAGAGAGGGGGGGGAGAAATAGACTGATAGGCAGGGAGTGAGGAAGACAGAACATATACCTTCAGAGAGTAAGATGGATTGTTAGCCACATCCTACATATACATATATATCCAAGTAAAAAAAAAAAAAAAAAGAAAAAAATGCCTAAAATAGATAGTTAACAGAAAACAAATATTGACAGGAAATCATGTATTAAAGTTATTCTGACATAATTGAATCACATTTATACCGTTAGATTATATTGACGTCTCAAAAATTTCCATGCATTATTTTCAGTGAATATTCATTTGAATAAACTCATTTCAAAAATATAAATCACGTTTTAAAATAGGATGTCACTGACTTTGAACGGTGGTTTATTTAATCCAAATGTATAAATTTGATTCGATTATGCCTGAAAATTTTTTAATACGTGACTTTCACATGATATCTATTTTTAATAAACTGTTGAATTCAGTTGGGACATTCTCCCAATCTTCATGCTTCCAAATCCAAAATAAAATGACTTGTGTAGTGCTCATGTTAGGCTGCGTTCCTTCGAAAGAAAATCACCAACCACCATCAAGGCTTCGGGCAGTGAAGATTTTTCTATGACAGGAGTGAACAGAAGCTTTTACGCCAAGTTTATTCCAACAGAACGGCAATTGTGGCACATATTGTGGAAGATGAAGGAATGAATGTATCACAATACATTGTTTTATATGTAACTCCAAAGCCACAGACCAATCAGAGAACCAGCACTCACCAATATCTATGACAGGAAGCACCTTCAATGATCATAGGAGAGTTGGGACGGGAAGGCAGGGGCGACAGGGTGCACTTTAGGGAGCCAATAACCTGACGGTGTCATGGTTCAGGCAACATTTTGATAGCAAACACTCGGTCCTATCATTTATGTGGAGAATACTTTGCAGTGCACCAAGTCAGAAAACATCTTTAGAGATTCGGTGCGTTTAATGCAACATTTTCAAGGGCAATGTTATATTCCAGCTGGAAAATGTTCCTTTTTACACTGCACGGGAGATTCAGGGAGTATTAGGACGACAAATAAGACCTCAGTGCGTTGACTCAGCCATCGAATCGTCGAGATCTCTCTCTTATTGACCATATACAGGATGTGTTCGATTAACAAATTCGTAGTGCAGAACCTCCACCATGTAAGAGGCAGTAGTCAATATCCTGGCTTCACATCTCAAGAGAAAACTTCAGGGGTTTTCTTAAAGTTTGAATCTTTTTATGGTAAGAGCTGCTTCCAAGGCTTATGAGGGACCGTCACCTTATAAGTCAGGATGCCATAAAGTCTTGGCTCAATAGTGTGTATGATATATATATATATATATATATATATATATATATAGGGAGTGAGAAAGCAAGAGATATATAGCGCGGAGATATTTTTTTTTAATCTCTGAGATTTGTTCGACGCCATTTTCATTTTAGTAAATCCGTCCAAACTATCATTTTCTCTGTCTGAATGTCATATTCTTCCTTATTCAACTCTTCCAACTTTTCAATGTCCTGTAATTCACTTTATAAAAAAAAACTGCGACGAATAAATTTGATTCCATCTCTCATTGACGTCTGGTCAAATAAAGGATCATTTCCACTACAAAGATCATTAACATAACTAAATCAGATATAATTCGATCACCAATCGATTCTCCGTCCTCCCGTCACACCCCTTGAGTCTACAATCAATCTCGCTATTTCTTCTGGAATTCCGTGTAAATCCAGCGGGCAAATATACATTTCATCAACACCAAAGGAATTCACAAATAGACGAGTCATTCTTTTGGTTGGTCGCTGCTAAAATGCGTGATAACCGTCTTGACATAACCGGCGACTACAGTTCATTATTTGATCAGATCAGATGATATTTTATATATTTGTTCGACTTACATATGTACTTGCAGTCTATGTACTTATTGGCCATATTATCAGATATTTGTGCACTGTGATTTGACTTATATATGTTGGCTTATTCGCATCAAAAGCTAAAAAGCAGTACCTCTTATCAGATGTTTGTTAAGTGTGACGCGACTCCAATATGTCACTTTATCCTATGGCCATACTTCGTATCAAATATTTTTGTCTTGTGGCTTGAGTTACATATGTTGGCTCAGTCACCTTATTAGTCTGTCATAAACCGTATAAACCAAAGCATATCTCATGACTCTGGCCTATGCGGCATGCAAAGTTTAAAATCAATTACCGTATGATGACCAAAAAATGCACATCGTGGGAAGTTCCAAATCAAAAATAAAAACTTTTTTCCAGATTTCATTAATGATATGAACTCGGTAGATGAATACACACTGTAATTGCGATTGTTGCATCCTCTGATGTAAGTGACTTCATTGACAAATTTTACTTTTCTCCTAATCTTCTTTAACAGAGGTTTTATTTTTACTGCAATGATTACTTGGGTCTTGACATCCTTTATTAAAGAACTCTATTTGAAAAAGCATATATATTTAATATCATCATTATTTTTATTATCATCATCATTATTATTATTATTATTATCATTATTATTATTATCATCATCATTATTATTATCATCATCATTATTATCATCATTATTATTATTATCATCATCATTATTATTATCATCATTATCAGGAATCTCACACCAGTTGCCTGGTGGTAACCGCTGGAGTTTGAGTGACAGCAAGTCTCCTCAAGTCTCCAGCCCTCCTCTCCTCGTACTCATAGATCGCAGTAATTTTGCGATTTACAGTTTCACACCGGTTGCCCAGTGGTTATCGCTGAAGGCTGAGTGACAATAAGTCTCCTCAGGTCTTCAGCTAACGTCTCCTCTCTCTTTCGCATATCATGACAGAGCTACGATTCGTTGCTGTCCTTATATCTCTAGCACCTTCCTCAGTATCCGTCCAGTGCCCAGCAGTGCTGTGGTCTGTACGGTCTCTATCCTCCCCCTAATCCCGATCTCCTCCAGTCTCTCCCTCAGCGTTTTGGGGACAGTTCCTAGTGCTCCCACTATGACCGGTACTACCCTGGTTTTCATGTTCCACATTTTCTTTAACTCCCTTGCTAGGTCCTGGTATTTTTCCCTTTTCTCACCCTCCTTCTTCTTTACTCTATGGTCTGCAGGTACAGCAACGTCTACTATTTGGCAGGCCCTCCTTTTTTTGTCTACTATTACTAAGTCCGGCCTTCTTGCCTGGATGAGGTGGTCAGTTTGGATGTCGAAGTCCCACAGTAGTTTGTGGTTGTCATTCTCCAAAACTGCCCCTGGCTTGTGCTGATACCACTTTTCCCCATGGTTGAATCCCATTTGTTTACTTAGTTCCCAGTGTATCATCGTTGCTACTCTATCGTGTCTATGCTTATACTCCTTCTGGGCGAGTTGGCTACATTCACTAGTTATGTGGTTTACTGTCTCATCTCTTTCACCGCACATGCGGCATTTGCTGTTTGTCTGTGTTCTATCGATTTTTGCTTTTATGTAGTTTGTCCTTATGCTTTTGTTTTGGGCTGCCATGATGAGCGATTCTGTTTCTCTCTTAAGGTTTCCCTTTCGTAACCATTATTATTATTATCATCATTATTATTATCATCATTATTATTATTATTATCATTATTATTATTATCATCATTATTATTATTATCATCATCATTATTATTATTATTATTATTATTATTATTATTATTATTATTATTATCATTAGAGAGCTCAACGCTCTATTTTGAAAGTTCGAGACTGAAAAAACAGTAGAAAACAGATTTTTTGTTCGATACTACAGAAAACTATTATATCCTCATCCATACATCTTATCAAATTGCTGCTTAGCGGCCTTGTCTTGTTATCTTTCAAATCTTTCAAAATGACACGCTGAATTTAACGTAATAACCGAAAACAGTGCCTGGTTTCATAGGTATGTCTGTATGTGTGTGTGTGTGTTTGTGTTTCAAATATAAATGTTCCAAATACTGAAAGGATTCTATTTGAAATAGATAGATGGATAGATAGAATTTGATGAACACGGATGCTTTATTTCTAATCTATCTTCCGGAGCCATAAATTAGTCAGACTAAAATCTAAATGTTTTTGATCTCGAGGCAACAATGTTGAGTGCGTTGGCCCAAATAATTGGAAGAATAATGACCCTAGCCCATGGAATCGCAGACAATCCTGAGAAAGTCTGTTGGCCATTCTGACTAAAGTTGTGCTTCAAGTAACAAAGATGAAGATGTTATTCTGAATCGATCATCTCAGAAATTGACACATTGCTAGGAAAGCAATGCGATGCAAAAGCTGATATTATCTATATATGAATTATCGTAGCACGCGTGTGCATTATAATTAATTATCGAAAAGATTACCAACAATGTATATGAAATTACAAAAAATATATATTTCGTCTAAAATCATCCGATAATTGCCATCAAAAGACTTGGGCATTGTTGATTCCAAATGACCACGAGGACCATGTATTTTTAATTTTTTTTTTCACTAGATGAGGATTATTGATGTACTCATGCAAATGTTCAAGGTAGAAACCCAAAGATTTTGACCAGAAGCGCCCAGACACTTATATACATGCGTAAATAAAAATATCGCTTAAATTCAACCTCACTGACCGTCCAGTTCCGTGGACTAGAGCAAGGATACCATCCTCTGGGTCTGAAGCTAAGGTTTCGATCCTACCTCGTGGTACTGGATGGTAAAATGGGTTGTCCATAGCCACACTGAAGAGTTTTAATACAACAAAACAGCTGTTTGAGGATGACACAATAAAACACATATACATACGGACAAGCAAAGAGGAAATAACCTGTAGCCAACTTGGCTGGTTGCTCGGGTAGGTCATTTGTATGGCTACGATGATTCGATGATGACGACGATCTTAGTCTGAATAGATAATAAAATACAGACGATATTGCTTCTGAGGAGGATTTTCCTTCCTGACAATCATAACTTACACATATATAGACATGTATGTGTAAGTTACAATTATTGGGAATTTTATACCTACTTCAAAGAGTAAAAGTATGTAAGTAGGCTCAACGTTTCAAAATAATTAATACAATACATTATGATAATACCTTACATAAAAAAAAAACAAACCACATTTAACATGACAAAAGTTATACATTGAAATCAGAGCTGAAATGGAGGTGGAGTTTGATCAACTAGGCTGGGGAACCATGTCTATAAAATTGTTTTTTTTTTAAATCCCTCAAACGGTTACATGATAAACAACTGATTGGATAGTTCCATAATATCAAAGTATATGTAGAGCATTAAGTATAATACTGATGGAAGGTACATAAATTACAAATAACATATATTGGGAAATAACTGACAGAAGTGGCACCGATTAATCATTGAAAAGGGTTGTAAAATGCGTTTACAGTTAGAAGTTGTAGACTTTCCTAAACTAACTCTCTCTCATGCACTCTTTCTCGCCCCTTTCTCTCTCTCTCTCTCTCTCTCTCTCTCTATCTATCTATCTATCTATATATATATATATATATATATATATATATATATATATCAGGCTCATTGATTCATCATCGTGTATGTACATATTTAGTGACCCTATGCTGAAGCATATATATATATATATACACACACACGCACACACACACGTGTGTGTGCGCGTGTCCAAGGTCCATGACATTGTATACTTTACGCTTCAAGCACATTTGCAAAATGCTCCTCATTACGTCTCTATTCATAAAATCTATGTCTTACGAATGTAAGCATGGAAATCAACAGAACGAAATTAAAACCGCTTTAGAATTGCACCATGAGCAATGGAAAGAGCAATGTTCAGAAGAATTTCGAGAGACTATGGATATCATCATGGACGAGAGGAAAGGCAAGCAGGAGATATCATATGCAAATAATTAGGCAATAAAAATTAAAATGAGCTTGACACTCACCAAAAACAGATAACAAAGGATGGAGCCGAATTCGATTGATCCTTAGTAAAGAGTACTTATAGTAAACGCAGTGAGAAAAGACCAGACAGCAGATTGAGGAAAGTGATAAAAAGA